>SJYO01041852.1:36707172-37008107 GCA_006410555.1 Capra ibex | reverse complement strand
CTTTTTCAACCGAATTTCGAGTTGTAAGTCTTTTGCTTCTAGTACCGTAGACCAGGGTAGTGAAGTACCCTTTATCGACCCCTTTGTCATCTTTGTCACAGTCTGAAATAAAAAAACCCGAGGGTTTAGTGACGTCTACCACTGACGTCGGTACTTTAATTTTCTGCGAATGAGGAACCTCCTTTTCAATACTGGTTGGATCTATCGTATAAGTTTTCGCCTNTAAGTTTTCGTCTCTGTAATGAAACGGCTGATTCCAGGTAGATCAGTTACGATACCAAAAAGGACACCAGTACATACCTACACTCTCAACCTGCCACTTCTTCCGACTCGCGGCTTCTTAACTACGAAAACTTGACACCACAACCTCTTCTGAGAACTCTCAGGGAACCTGACGTTCCTCTAGGTTGGTCAGGTAAGACTTCCTCTAGTCGGGACTCTAAAGAAACCTTCCTTACTACGATTTCGACTTCGAGGTCATGAAACCGGTGGAGTACGCGTCTCAACTGAGTAACCTTTTCTGAGACTACGACCCTCCCTAACCCCGGTCCTCCTCTTCCCCTGCTGTTTCCTACTCTACCGACCTACCGTAGTGCCTGAGCTACCTGTATTCAGACTCACTTGAGACCCTCTACCACTACCTGTCCCTCCGGACCGCACGACGCTAAGTACCCCAGCGTTTCTCAGCCTGTGCTGACTCGTTGACTTGACTTGACTTGTTCTTGACCTGGATGATTCACGACTTGTCTACTGTCGAGGAAGAGGAAGATGACAATAATAATAGTACGATACCGTTCTCGAATCTCTTGTCTTGAGTCAAGAGCGTCTTTCGGAACCCTTTTCACTCTGGACCTTCTAATAGTTATATAAGCCTCGTCTTGGGTCCAGGATTTCTTTTCTGTCTTGACCCGTTAAAGAGTTCTGAAGAATACCTTTCTGTCTTGAGACACGATTCGTCGTTCCAAGGGTTCACACACAGGTAAGTAGGTGGAAAGGTAGGTAGGTAAGTAGGTAGGTTGTTTTAGAAAAGAAAAATTACAGTCAAAAATCAATTAAAATAGAATAAGATTATAAATCCCAAAGGGACCTTCAGGTCACCAATTCTGAGACACAAGATTACGTCCCCGGTGTCCAAACTAGGGTCCAACCTCTTGGTTCTAGGACGTATGGTGTGCTGTGTCGGATTTATTATTATTATAAATAAACTGACGTGACCCAGAATCAACGTCGTACACTTGAGAATCAACGTCATATACCCTAGATGAAGGGGAAGGTCCCTAGTTTGGGCCCGGGAGACGTAATGCTCACACCTCGGAACCGGTGACCTGATGGTCCCTTCAGGGATTGTTTTAAACAGATACACAATAGATTACACGGACCGTGACTCAAACTTTCCTACTTGTTTTATCTCCAGTGACACTAGGGTCCTTCAAGTATCCACCCCTTCTACGTGTTGTCATTTGTGTGTTCATTTATTTATGTAGGAGTGTTTAACTCTTTTCGTAACACTGATACTACATGTCCACGACACGATCTCCTGCCACCTCCTCCCGGGGATGACTCTTATCTACCAGTTCCTTCCGGACAGGTTTCTCCACTGTAAATTTTGTCTAATCTTCCTATTCTTCCTCCCCCACCCTGTCTCACTTGACTTACGGCGGGAGTGGCTCGACGGGTGTTTGGTGGATTACCGTTCAGGATGACTATATTGTCGAGTGGACGTTTGAGAGTCGATTTCACCCTCACCCTTCAAAACCCTTACAGAGAGGGGCTTGACAACCAAGTCTCTGGAGCCGGGAGACCAGGATTGCCACCACAGGACGTCCCGGAGTTGTTGTTCTTGAGGTCATCCGTGCCGCTCGACGACAGGTTTGGGAGGGGGTTAAGGAGTGCTCTATGTCACTTACTTCCCCAAGGCCCTCACCTAGACCCCTGGGACCACCCCTGTGTGGTGAGTTACTCGAAATCAGTCGGACAAAAGGTTTCGGGGTTTGTCTCGTGATGACGATAAATGTAAAGTTACATTTAATTCGACGGAAGTTGACCGTTCCGACACATTTGAACACAAATTACAGTCCAAATATAATTATAAACGTAATTGTTCTAACTAGCAAATGTATTGTTACGTATGCATTTCAGACCCGATCCAAACCCAAATGTGTGTAAACGTATTACAAATGTCTAACTAACTAAGCTGTTTGACACGTATTTAGGTGCAGTTGACGATCAACAAACAAATAAAAAAGAGGACCCCGAACTATCGGATATAGAATTATTTACTCACTTTGACTTGGACTCAGGAGACAATATTGGAAGTGTCTTCTAAATTATCAAGACTTTTCATTAAAAACTACTTTTTCTCACTCTACTTTAGTAACACCGATAAAAGAGGAAAGTAGAGGTCGTGACTCATATTCTTCCTCCAGTGGTCGAAATTTGATACGAGATTGTCTCTATTTTGGGTCGACATCCGTCTTTTAGACCTAAGTCTTGAGGGAGGCGGACACGGTAGGACCTCTCAAAGGATCTCTTCAAGTCTAAACCACCCCTGGAATTACCTAGTAGACTTGGAGGCGATGTGACCAGGGGTCTTCCGTCTACTCCCGTCGAAGGAAAATACGGAAGGAAATTAAGGAAAATTGGTCGAGGAGAACCAATTTCTTACTAGACCCATAATCGGGGTTGGAGTTCGTCTCCCTTTAGACCTTTCCTCGTCTTCGTTTTTTCCTTTCCGTGTTACATCTTTCTTTACTTTTACTTGATTAATTTTTAAAAAAATTTAATAAAAAGCACCTGGAGGTTTTCAAGTCAATTAGTGAAGGAGTCAAACACCGTGTCTATCACAGATGTACCCGGGTACGTTCCGGGACCAAAAGGGAGGTTAAGTAGGGGTGGGATGTTTCCCCATGGTGTGTTTATTTACACGGGTCGTCTAGGGACGGCTAGTACCTTTATTACTTCTGGTTGATTTACTCTTATTCGTCTCCGTTAAATGAGATATCGTTTCAGTCGATGACAGTGAACGTAGGACCGTCCCTGAGTTTCCGTCGGTCTCCTCACCCTTTCGAAATATCATCCTTTTTTCTCTTCCGAAGGTCTTACGGGTCTAACCTCTTCGACAACCGTACAATTCAACCTCCGGTCGATTGATCTTCTCTCTCTCAGATACACTAACCAATCGCCAAGGATAAATTGTGAGAGACCATCCAAAAGTTTCTACCTTCACCCCCGTTGATAATCTCTTTGACACTTAATAATTAGTTCAGGACCGACGTGTATGTTCGAGTCTGTGAGTCAGCACAGACTGAGAAGCGTTGGGATACCTGACATCCACCGGTCCGAAGAGACAGGTACCTTAAGAGGTCCGTTCTTGTGACATTGCCCAACGGTAAAGGAGGAGGTCTCCTATAAGGGTTGGGTCCTTAGTTTGGGTGTAGAGGTCGTGAATGAAGCAACCGTCCGTCTAAGAAATGGTGACGTGGTGGACCTTTCAAGGATCAGGAGGACCGGTAAACCCCAGTTAACAATGTCTTCAATAATAAGTTGAAGGACCCAACTAATTGTCAGACTGAAGGATGTTCTTTCTGAATGTCGTCCGACCGAGGGCTCCGATCAATAACTCGATTGACGACCAAAGGACCTGTCCAACGACGTCCATCACCCAATCTCAAGATAAGAATATGTACCAGGTAGGTAACAGACAGACATACAAGTAAGAGTTCTACGTCCGTGGAATATTTCATGTGTCACCATTCAGTTTCTTCGTCTGTGTAAAATACTGTAGGGAATATACGCCTTAGATTTTTCTGTGCTGTGTTTGTTTGAAGTAAATGTTTTGTCTTTGTCCAAGTGTCTGAATTCTCTTACTTCAATACCAACGGTCCCCCTTCCTAACCCCCTTTCCTATCAATCCCTCAAACCCTACCTGTCCATGTATGTCCATGTAATAAATTTTACCTATTGGTTGTCCTGGAGGACTTATCGTGTCCCTTGAGAGGAGTTACACCGTCGGATCTGTCTTCCCCTCAAACCCCCTCTTACCTTTGTGCAGATACATACCGACTCAGGAAGACGACAAGTGGACTTTGATAGTTTTGTAACAATTAGCCGATATGAGGTTATGTCTCATGTTTCAAATTTTTTTATGCATGACGATAAAAGACACACAAACATAAAACTTGAATGATCTCTCATAACACAATTTTAAAGAACGAATAGATAAGTAAGTCATGATTCTCAGTTCCCACAATAGACCTAACGATATACACCACTCCTGTCCCTTCGGACCGTACGACGTCAAGTACCCCAACGTTTCTCAACATGTACTGAATCGTTGACTTGTTGTTGTTATAGTCTGTAACATGGAATGTCAACGTATATATGTTATCTCATATAGGTAAACTTGTGTGAAAGTGTAAATTCTCAACGGAGACCATAGGTGATGGTGATTGTCCCGACTCTCGTTCTAGGAGTACGTACGAGTGTCTTCTCATACGGTCTCATCCGGTCTAAGAAATGTCAGACTCGGTGGTCTTGGAAAGTGTCAATCCATAATTAGGCTTCAAGTAAAAACATATATTATACTTAGTCTAAGGATGGAGTGTGGTATACGGTTGTGGTTTACATCTCGTTATGAAAAGAAGAGGTGATTAAAAACCACCGTATAAATAATACTATTTCAATGACAAGGATAGAATAAGACAGACTGAAAGACAAGACAAAATAGTTAGAAAAGGACCCGGACCGATTTTAAGATTTTATCTCCTATCCGCCTACCTTCCTCACCTTAACCCTTGTGGGTACTTCGGATGTAAACCTTTAAATAACCTCAAACCGACAAAATAATAATGTACGATTGAAGGAGATATAAACAAAAATTATAGTGTTAAATTTCCTTCTGTAAAATTTTACGTACCAAATCCCGACATCCCAAAAGTCACTCTTTCGGACTCCAGGGACTGTAAGATCATAGTCCTTAATCGGTTGAAAAATACCTTTCTCAGTCATCATTTATGAAATGCAAAACGTTCAGATTTACTGAGTTGAAACGGGAACTCCGTACTTTCGTCGGTATCTGTTGTACCAACGTTTCTCGTACCGACACTGGTTAGTCCGACATAAATGTTTTTGTTCGACCGACCTGACCCATATCTCCTCTGTCAAATGGTTTGGGATAGGACATTCTGAACCTCGTCGAAGGAATAGGTGTACTCCATTGGTACTGGAAAGTAACACTTTGAGTAGTTCCTTTGATAACAGAAAAATAGATAAAAAAAAAAGGAAAAATTTTTAAAAGATAACCTAATATGGGAACGTTTTCCCTTACCGTTGGGAGAGGTCATAAGAACGGACCTCTTAAGGTACCTGTCTCCTCGGACCGCCCGATACCAGGTACCCCAGCGTTTCTCAGCCTCTGTCGACTCACTGATTGTGAGACTAAAAGTATCAACTAAATGTTACAACACAATCAAAGTCGACATGTCGTTTCACTTAGTCAATGCGTGTATGTATATAGGTGAGAAAATATCTAAGAAAAGGGTATATAAGGTAATGTCACATAACTCATCTCAAGGAACACGACATACAATCCAGGAATAATCGATTGATAGAATATATCATCACACTTATACATTTGGCTTTTGAAAGACAAATAGGGAGAGAGAGACTGGGGTACCATTGATACAAACAAAAGATGTAGACACTGAGATAAAGACAAAACATTTATACAAGTAAAAATGGAATAAAAATCTAAAGTGTATATTCACTATAGTGTACTATTTTCTATGATAATAAAAACTATTCTCTGGGTCTAGATGTCTCGACCCGTAGTCTACACAAGTAAACGATAGGGTCATAATGAATATTATTTACTATACTATTTAATATATTATTATCTATTGGTTTTGTCAAAAGTCTTTTAGTAATCCTTTTTGTACGTCTAATAATACGTCGGTAATTTTTTACAAATGTCTTTAGTAATTATCGTATACATTTACAAATACTATATTATGATTGAAATTTTACTCCTGTTTTTATTGTATATATATATATAAAAAGGGGGAGACCACTGTAAAATAAAATAAAATAAAATAAAAAAATAAAATAAAATAAAATAAAAAATTTAAAAAAATAAAAAAAATAAAAAATTTAAAATTTTAGAAATTAAGAATGTACGCAAGGGTTTGTACTTGGGGGGAGGGTGGAGGGAGGGGTGTTGTAGAGAGACCCAGTAGGGGTACGTGGTCGGGGTTCGTACGACGTGGGATGCAGTCTGTACCTGACCGCTAAGTTAAGAATGTACTGTCATATGTACAATCTTAAGGGTAAGAGGGTTTAGTAGGGTGGGAGAGGGAGAGGGAGACTCAGGTTTTCAGGCAATATGTGTAGACACAGAAAAAAGGACAGAACGTATGTCCCAGCAGTAACGGTAGAAGGATTTAAGGTATATATACACAATCATATGACATAACCACAAAAAGAAAGACCGAATGAAGTGAGACATATTAACCGAGGTCAAAGTAGGTAGAGTAGTCTTGACTAAGTTTACTTAAGAAAAATTGCCGACTCATTATGAGGTAACACATATACATGGTGTCGAAAGAATAGGTAAGTAGACGACTACCTGTAGATCCAACAAAGGTACAGGACCGATAATATTTGTCACGACGCTACTTGTAACCCCATGTACACAGAGAAAGTTAAGACCAAAGGAGCCACACATACGGGTCTTCACCCTAACGACCCAGTATTCCATCAAGATAAACGTTAAAAAATTCCTTAGAGGTGTGACAAGAGGTATCACCGACATGATCAAACGTAAGGGTGGTTGTCACATCCTCCCAAGGGAAAAGAGGTGTGGGAGAGGTCGTAAATAACGAACGTCTAAAAACCTAGCGTCGGTAAGACTGACCACACTTCACCATGGAGTAACACCAAAACTAAACGTAAAGAGATTATTACTCACTACAACTCGTAGAAAAGTACACAAACAATCGGTAGGCATACAGAAGAAACCTCTTTACAGATAAATCAAGAAACCGGGTAAAAAACTAACCCAGCAAATAAAAAGACCTTAACTCGACGTATTCAACGAACATATAAAAACTCTAATCAACAAACAGTCAACGAAGTAAACGATAATAAAAGAGGGTAAGTCTTCCGACAGAAAAGTGGAACGAATATAAAAGGAAACAACACGTCTTCGAAAATTAAAATTAATCTAGGGTAAACAAATAAAAACGAAAATAAAGGTCTTAAGACCCTCCACCTAGTATCTCCTAGGACGACACTAAATACAGACTCTCACAAAACGGATACAAGAGGAGATCCTCAAAATATCAAAGACCAGAATGTAAATCTAGAAATTAGGTAAAACTCAAATAAAAACACACGCCACAATCTTTCACTAGATCAAAGTAAGAAAATGTTCACCAACTGGTCAAAAGGGTCGTGGTGAACAATTTCTCTAACAGAAATGAGGTAACATATAAGAACGGAGGAAACAGTTTCTATTCCACAGGTATACACACACCTAAATAGAGACCCGAAAGATAAAACAAGGTAACTAGATATACAGACAGAAACACGGTCATGGTATGACAGAACTACTGACACCGAAACATCATCTCGGACTTCAGTCCGTTCAACTAAGGAGGTCAAGGTAAGAAGAAAGAGTTCTAACGAAACCGATAAGCTCCAAAAAACATAAAGGTATGTTTAGAACTTTAATAATTTTTATTGTATATATGTATTCTATATGTGATATAAAATTTTATATGTCTCTTTTTGGATTTTCCTTTTTACAATCACTGGTCAGAGATCTACGTACTTCAATACCTACTAAAAATTAAAGTAGACTTATGAACATACTTAAAAGATAAAAAAAATATCACCTCGATATAATAAAAATTGTATTTGTATAAAAGATTCTTTAAAATTCCTACTATAGGTATTTTGTTAGATCCACTTAGGGGAGTCACAGTTCCTCGTGACTCGTCTACCTGTTATCCTTTCAAAAGATCCCTGAAGGGACCATCGGGTTACCAATTCTTAGATGGACAGTTACGTCCCCTGTACCCAAGTTAGGGACCAGACCCTTCAAGGGTGTGTAGTACCTCGTTGATTCAGGTACGTGGTGTTGATGGCTTCGGACGTACGGATTGCGGACACGAGGCGTTGCTCTTCGGCGGTGTTAATCTTTCATCTAGGGTGAGAGTCGTTGATCTCTTTCGGGCTCACATCATTGTTTCTAGGTCGTATCTGTTTATTCATTTAATTTAAGCTTTTCTTTTCGAAACATCAATGTAGGGTCATTAAGTCTTACACGTTGTTAAGGTTGGTTTTTGTCGACGTGGCCCGTCCCCGTACTCCCCCAACGCGATCCCTTGTCTCACTTGGTGGTCCCGGACGCCTGTCGTCCGAAACATCATAGTTTTCCCACTTCACGGGGACCAAGGTCTCTTTCCTATGTCATTCGAACAAACTTATTTAGAAACCCGGGCGTTCCTTGACTCTCTTTTCGTTCTTGATGTGGACCAGACAAATTGCCCCGATTCTCTGGACCAGAGGTCCTCGTCTCGCCCTTGGAACCGACGACAACAAGTTAGCAAGTCAGCACAGGCTAAGAAACGCGGGGGCACCTGACGTCTTGGAACCCCAATCCGGAAAACTCCTGGAGGACTAAAATAGTTACGGTTCCGTCGGATATTATACTTTGGAATTAAAATCCGGAACGTGGTATGGGTATAATTTTTACCACAATTAGCATTTTCGCTTTAGTTCTCCTAACTGTCCTTCCTCTACTTCATCTTCAACGGTAACTTACTCCGTTTGACTTTACTTCCCCCCAGTCTGTCGTGGGGTTCCCTTCCCATGGCGAGAAAGGTTTTACGAAACGTGAGAAGTCCTCTTAGAAAGAATAAAGTTCACATAACTTCTTAACCGTTCCGACCAGAAAGACCCTTCTAGGAGTTCCCGTTGTAAAATCCCGTAAACTCGAATACTTCTACTACTTGTGACCGTCCGAGGGTAGGACCTCGGACAAGTTGTGGATGGTTACCCAGAACGATCACACTAAAATTTACGGGTATTTTTAGTTCGAAATAACTACCCCTTTTGTATTATAGAGAAACCTTCACCCGGGACAAAACACATTTTTCTCATAGGTGTTACAAGGTTGATATCTATTGACTGTGTCCTCAGGAGACCCCGATAGAGTCGAAGCTTGCATTTACAGATTTCTTGAGTAATTTTTGTCGTACTGACCGTAGATTCAATACAACGAAAACGGACGTAAAGTCTACGAGGTAACCCAGTCTCTGGTTTAATAAAAGTGATACACCCTACTTTTCTTCAAACGTCAAGAAAGAGTTAAACGAAACCCGTGTACGCACACACAGTGATAATAAAAAATAGAAGTTGAGTAGTTCTAACTTAATAAAAGACATGTAAATGTAGGAGTGTGTCCTTTCTCCCCCACTCATACCTTCGACTTTCGGGGAGCTGAACGACCCCTCTACACGTTGGAATACACATCGTGAACCGTTCCCTAGAGGATAGACGGGAAGGGGGGTACATACACACGTATGTGCACGTACGTGTATTGTGTGTGTACGTGTCTCAACGTGTGATTACGGGATATGTCGACCCCGCGATCGGAGTGAAACGACGAACGGTGGGAGAAGACAGTGAGGACGGTCCCTCTTGTACCCGTCTGTAGTGACACAGAAGGAGGGCCGTCGGGAAGACAAACCTTACGACAAGGGACGGGCAGAGAAGAGTGGAAGTGGAGGAAGGAGTGGTAGAAGATGACCGACTGGGTATCGGTGGGAAACCTCGAGTGAAGGAGTCTCTCCGTGGTTGAAATTAATCTTAGGACATAAAGAACAGGACAGTGAGAGACACACGCCTCTACGAGATCCACGTGCGAGTGCGTTAAGATCTGACATCAGGTCTGTGGGTTCTGGGACATAAGGACTGCGAGGTGGCACTCGGGGTGGTCCCGCACGTGTCCTCGGAAGGGACCCAGGAAAGAGGACTTCCGTCTCGGTACTCGTCACATGTGCAGTGGTCCGGACTCCCTCACTAGACGCCTACCTCGTCTCACCCCGTCTCTGATCCCACTCTCGTTACCCCATGTCCACCACGTGACATCATCCTTCCCGTCCGGACTCCCGTGGGGGACGAAACTTGGAAGTTCCCGAGGAGGGACGGGGGTCCTTCAGTAGGTTTGAGGAATCTCAGACTACACTCCGGGAAAAGAAAGGTGTGAAGTAAAGACCGACGAAGAAGACCGAAGGGAGAGTTTAACCGTGAGGTCTGGATGATTTGCGGATGGGAGGGGTCTATTAAATGAGATAAAATCGTAACAAAGAAGTGAAAGACTA
Organism: Capra ibex; assembly: GCA_006410555.1. NCBI lineage: Eukaryota > Metazoa > Chordata > Mammalia > Artiodactyla > Bovidae > Capra > Capra ibex. The sequence continues at coordinate 36,997,722 of SJYO01041852.1, read as the reverse complement.
GGGGAAGGAGACGAGACGAGGAACTCCCGACCGTGGTCCAGAGTGGTACGTGACCACAGAGGGGTCGTGGGTCCTGACCCGAGTCGTGTCTCGTCCGAGAACCCTTTAAACACAACCCCCAATCCCCCGCCTCCTCGACCTAAAGGACGGAAACCCTAATCTCGTGTCTTGGGGAGTTGTCGGGACAGGTATGACGGTCGGAGACTCTCACGATGAGTCGCGTCCGACCCCGACTCTATCCCTTTTCTCTTTAATCCCCAATTTCCCGTATATAATTCATTGTCCTTTACAAGTGTACCTCCATTGTCACTCTTGTTGTGGAACAATCTTCAAGGAGGACTTAGTCTTCGAGATCTGGGGTACGACAGAGGTGGTACTCGAACGGCCCACCCGAGATTAAGTTCCCTAACGGGACCCCAGATTTAAGCCTTGAAGGAGTTCGAGAGTCAGATCCTGTGACGACACATGTACACTTAGGATGGATTCCTTACGTTTCTTTACCAAATCCAATTAATTTTTGTGTGTGTTTTGTGTAGACGTCAAAAAAAGGTGCACGACGGTGGAAAAAAAAAAAAAAAGGTAAATCTCTTGTACAAGGGTCCTATCGGGACCCAAACTTGAAACCATCTGTACATATAGTAAAGTCAGGACCAAGGTGGTGAATGTTGGACAGTCTCCAGAACACTGTGTTTTCGTCGGTGTCTGGTACATATCGACTCCGGTGCCAGTTCAGGGTCCTTTGACAAATGTCTTCGTCTGTCACTCGACGAGACCAGGTGACCGGTGTCAACCGGTTGGAGACAGGCGTCACTAGAGTTCATATAGTGTAAAGTAGACTTTTTCTTTAACTCCCTATATTATGATTAAAGATCGTCAACTTCGCTACAATATACTTTAAGGGAACTGTAAAAAAATTGCTTGATTTAGTGATCTCTTTATACGTGATCATCATCACTACCATTACATTTACACAATAGCAAAGTAATTATTTAGTGTAAATAATTCGTGGGGGACATGTGCTCCACGTCACGAAAGCAATAAAAGGACTGAGGAGTGATTTGTAGAGAGTTTTCTTCTTTTCTTCCGTAAGGAGAGGTTAACTGACTATTCCTTTGTCTCCGAGTCTTTGTCCGAGTTTTCTATGTGTCCACCAACCTCTGTCCCGACTTCAAATTCTCGTCAAAGTATAGGTTTCGTCACCGGAGTCTTCCCTTTTTTCTTTTTTTTTGTTTACCTTTACACACTCCCCACTTTTATTGTCCGTTCATCTACTTGTTTACCCGTATGTGTCTGTCCAGGGTCAACACAAATCCTCCTGTCCTGGTCCGTTATGAGGAGCCAATAGTTTTCTACCGACTATGAACGGTACCATAGACCTCGTTCTGTGAAGGGAGCCGAAGAGGACCCGCCCCGGGGTCTAAATTTAGGATTTGTTCTGTTCGAGGGCTACCACCCGAGACGGTCGTCGCCTCTCGACCGGAAGAAACGTTCCCTAAAGGACTCAGTGTTGCATTGGGAGGTCTTGAAAGACCCGGACGGAGTCGGGGCCCTTCCGACCTCGTCGGCCACGGGGAACTCAGGGCTCAGGGGACGGATCTCTTCCGGTCTAAATCGTTAGACAGTGTGTGTCAGGCGGAGTAGTACTGTGTCCCGAGGCTGTACGTCCGTCGTGTCCGTCCGTCTTTCCGTAGACAGCCGCACGTCTGTCCCTAATCTCTCCGGCCCCCGCCCCCCCTCTCCTATTACTGCGGTAAACGAGAAGATATTTCGCGCACAGTCCTCCTTTCCTAATCCGATTAACTTCTTTAGCGGTCGTGAATGCAGTTTCCACCGACGTTTCGCTAACGAAATAGAACGTAGAGTGGACGAAGTCTCTGGGTCGAGCTCCTCCGGATGGGTGCCGAGGTGAAACAGGGGTCGTTGAGAAAAGTCTTTATCAAACTCAACCGCAATCGGTAAGACGTTTCCTCTCTCCTCGATTTTTATTCGAGTACTCTTTCGCCTAGGGAGGGACGGAAAAAAAAAAAATTTGAAGGTTTCGAATGTACCTCAAAGGGTCTCTTTCTATTTCTCGACCAAAAGGACTCGACCAAAATGTATAGACACATGTACATTGTCCGTTTTATTTATAGTGACTCCCAGATGTATGACACGACCCTGTCCACCGTCGGAAGAGTCTGTAAAAAAAATTAGAAAGACCTTGTAATGGAATACGAGGACGCTCAACACAACGTACGTTTCTCTTTCGTGTCTGAAGTCTTAGCAAATAGTGACCAGAGGGGAAGACATTGTGGACCTCAGAGTTTGTAGAGGTTTGGGTCTTGGTTGGACTTTCGGTATCCGAAAACAAAAGACAGTGTGTTTGCGTTGAGCCGAAAACTCCAACGGTCCACTGTCTAAAAACGTAGGAGAGATATTACTTAAACCTTAGTGGCATTTAGTAGTCTTTCCAAAGGAGGAAGAAAATCAAGTTCCATAATATGATGTAGATGAGTTTATTACCCGAAAGGTCCAGCAAGTCTGCTATTTCTTAGACGGACGTTACGTCCTCTGGACACAAGATAGGGACCCAGCCGTTCTAAGGGACCTCTTCCCTTACCGTTGGGTGAGGTCATGAGAACGGACCTTTTAAGACACCTGTCTCCTCGAACCCCCCTATCTCAGGTGTCCCAGTGTTTCTAAACCTGTGTTGACTCATTGATTGTGATGAGTTTATTATAAACTGTTTACCGACGATAAAGGGTTACTTATTTTATAGTGGAGACTTTTTATACTAGTCGACGAATTAAAAATGGTACTATGTGAGAAACTGCCAGAATCTTTTACTTAACGGACTACTTAAGTCTCTACAAACAAACTCACGAACCCTGACCTTTGGACCGAAGTAAGGGACAGTGACAGATCGAAAAACTGGAACTCACTCAATAAAGCTGGGTGAAACTAAAACAGTAACCATAGTACTCCCTCATTGTGACGGGTGCAACTCGACAACACTTCCAATGTACTCTACCGAGTTCTTTCCGTCTCTCCTCCGTCAGGTCTCACCCTCGAAAGGAGCGACAGTAGTAGACGGTCTTTCCGTATTCCATAACACAATCAGTCCCAAGAAGTCTCTTTGTCTTGGTTGTCCTACATTTATACATACATATGTCTTATTTCTCTCTCCGCTCACTTAAAATTCCTTAACCGAGTACGTCAACACCCCCGACCGTTCAGGTTTTACATGTCCCGACCGACAGTCCGACCTTTAAGGACGTCCTCACTTGCAATGTCAGACCTCAGGTTTTTATCAGTCCTCCGTCTTAAAGAAGTAGAAGCCTCTAGAGTCGGAAAAAAAGAATTCCTGAACCTGACTGATCGACTCCAGGTGGGGGTAATGTTTCCCATTAGACGAAATGAAGCTGAGAATAACTAAAGTTACAATTAGTGTAGAAATTTTATATATAAAAATGTCGTTGTACATCTGACCACAAACTGGTTTGTAGACCCGTGGTATCGAATCGGTTCAACTGTACAATTGGTAGTGTCCATACAATAGAGAATGATGTCCCTTACCCGAAGGAACCACTAAGTCAGTCATTTCTTAGGCGGACGTTATACCCTCTGGACCCAAACTAAAGACCCAACCCTTCTGGGGGACCTATTCCCGTACCGTTGGGAGAGGTCATAAAAACAGGTCTCGGTCCCTGTCTCCTCGGACCGTCCGACGTTAGGCACCCCAGTGTTTCTCAGTCTGTGTTGACTCGTTGATTCGTGTCGTGTGTGATGCCCCTTGTAGTGTCGATAGGCTCGTCGTTCGTACCTTATTTGGTATCTAATCGTTGTGTACGCAAATATTTCCGTGTTGTTGTTGTGTTTTCCACGCTGTCGGGTGGCGGACGAATCGCGGAAGCAGGGTCCTGGATAGTCTTCGGCTCTTCCTCCTTCTAGGGGGCCACACTACCTTTTGTGAAGTGCGACCGGAGAGAACCTCGAGCACAGGGCGAAGGTCGGAAGAGACGGGGCCTACTCACACGTCGAGGAGTCCGTCAAGGGACCTACAGAGGTTTGAAGGACTCGACGTTGAGTATTACTTGTGTAGTCGGGACGGAGGGCGTGTCCCTTTGACACTCTCTTTTCACTCTGTTGAGAACCCTCCCCGAAACATTCATTTGGTACTTCTCAGGATTATCTGCATTGTGTAATAGATAGGATGTCCCCGTATTGCAGGGAGACCTGTCTCCCTCAGGTCAATAAACATGGTTTTGTTCATTTTCCGTTGAGAGGATCTAGTATTTAAACTGGATTGAGATTATAATCGGATATAATAATTATAAAAGTTAATTTTAATTAGAAAAGTGACAGAACCTTAAAGTTTTCCAAAAAATCCACGTTTAAGTCACTGACTCAACAGACTTGTGATTGGAAAGAGAGGGGGCGGAGGGGCGGTGGTAGAGTTATTTAAAAGTGACGCAAACCGGTCTCCAGTTCAAGGGTCCACCATGGTCACTATTTCTTGGACGGAGGGTTAAGTCCTCTGCATTCTCTATACCCGAGTTAGGGACCCAGTCCTTCTAAGGGATCTCCTCCCGTACCGTTGGGTGAGGTCGTAAGAACGGACCTCTTGGGGTACCAGTCTTTACGGACCGTTCGATACCAGGTATCCCTACGTTTCCCAGTCTGTGCTGACTTCGTCGAATCGTGTCGTGTCGTGTTCATAAACTCGTCTTTCATAAAGTAACGTAAACTCGTCTCGAGTTTCGTCGTCCAGATTGTTTACAAACAACATCCACTAAATAAGTAATGTCTCTACAAATACCTCGGGAGCGGTGTACGGTCCGTGGTGCGATCCGAAACCAACGCCCCCCCCCCCCTCCCCCCNCCCCCCCCCCCCCCCCTGAACTTCACGACTCGGGTCAGTATCGTGTCACATTCACAAGCTGTTTCCGGTCGATAAATAACAAACAAGTATACGACAATACACCAGTAAAAACTTTTTCTTTCTATCCTAATGACGAAATTTTATATCTATTTATACTCGGTTGGAAGGACGGTTTGAGCCGTCCAAAAGATCCGGTCGTTGAGTCCCAGGCAAGTTATAGTGAGACTTCAGTCCCCTGGTCCTCGGGTTTAACTCCGTTAGTAAGAAACCTCTTGAAGTGGTAGTTTCCTTTAACAGGACACAACAGAGAATCTTGTGAAGTGTGAAGTAACCCTTCGATATTTTTGTTAATGGTCCAGTAATCATTTCCAATAATAATAAAAAAATTCTAGGTTTTCGTAGGGAGGGTCTTACTGGAATGGGTCGGAATGTCACTCTCTGTCAACGACGTCACCTTTCTCACTCTCGAAACCTCATCTTTGACTCCGAGGGTCGTGACCCACGAATGCGAGGCTCGGAACTAGAGGACTTGGGACACGACTTGATCCTCGGGAAGAACACAGTAACCCGATAAACACGTCAACTTTATTCCACTGAAATCCTTATTCTGGGAGGTAATAGGACCCGTGAATCTTTGGTGAGACATTTACTTTAAGGAAGGAAAAGGACCAAGGTACGACGTGCACAAACTCCAGTCTCCATACTTACCTATTTCGTCCTTCCTAACTTTACCTGTAATCTAGGTAGTCCTATCCAGTCCAACACGATGTTATTGTTGGACTTTTGGAATCGTCGACTGTTGTTAACTCAAGTTTAAAGAGTGAGTACGGGGTACAGGTAGTACCCAACTGCTCCCTCGAGATGATTGGTCTCGGTGAGTGTTGAGTTGTCTTGGAACCGTCTACACGGTAAAAAAATGTACTAAGGTTCTAGTGTCTCCCCATTCTCCCTTATACTACTTAACACACGACCGAGAATGTCAAAGACGGACCTTCACTATGTACAATGAAGATGAGTGTAAATTAATTGATTTCGTTTAGCACAACTCTAGTTGTCACATCCCTACGTGGTACGATGGCACCGTACCTGACCTCCATGTCCTTGCCTGGTAACACATCCTTAAACCTGGTTCGGTTACGGGTAAGCATTATTTTTCATCCATCTTTAGATCGTTTTCAACTCCGAAACTTATACCAGATAGGATAGTATGGTTGAGTTCTATTTATAAAAAAGATAAGGTCTGAGTACACTCCTAGACTATTCTCCATATCCTAGGGAGGGGTCCCTTTTTATGAGAACTTTGTATTCACCCTTTTTTAATGTACATTCCTTGATTAATGTAATCTTTACATAAATGAAGTAGATACAAGTTAGAAATTTTTTTTAGTAAAGAGAGTGAAAACTAATAAGTTTTTCATTGCTAGGTAAGGTCCTTCTTTTTATTCTCGTTGTTCTGTTTTCAGTTAGAATGTATAAGAGTTTCCATTTAAAGTGAAAATTTTTGTTCTATAAATAGTACTTTATCTACTTTAACTTTAACGTTATATGTTAAACTGTACTAGACATGTACTGTATAGTTATGGGTTGGTCAACCAAAAAGGAAACCTTTTATAATTTGTAATTGAGTGTTTTCTTTGTCTCGGGGATTTCGAAAATCGGTAAACTCTCTTTTGAATATGGTTCCTTATTGTCGTAAGAGGTTCTGTTCCAAACTTTGTGTCTAGGATTATAATCTCCCGTTCATTGAGGTAAGACTTCTAGTCGGGACCCTAAAGAAACCTCCCTTACTACGATTTCGACTTTGAGGTCATGAGACCGGTGGAGTACGCTTCTCAACTGAGTAACCTTTTCTGAGACTACCACCCTCCCTAACCCCCGTCCTCCTCTTCCTCCTACTCTACCGACCTACCGTAGTGACTGCGCTACCTGCACTCCGACTCACTTGAGGTCCTCTACCACTACCTGTCCCTCCGGACCGCCCGACGCTAAGTACCCCAGTGTTTCTCAGCCTGTACTGACTCACTGACTTGGCTTGACTTGACTTGACTTGACTTGTTTTATAAATCAATTTCAATAAATCTACGATCCTTACATAAAAAAAAATTGTTCCATAAGGGTTCTATCCCGTAAGGTCACTATCAAACCGTCGAGTTGTTCTAGTCTTAAGACCCAGTTGAAAAGATGTTAAGAGAACCGGAGGAGGAGTACCAGTGTTTTACCGACGTCGTCAAGGTTTGTTATGGAGAAGTATCCAAAACAAACAGTTAGTGACTTGGTACACACTGAGAAACGTTGGGGTACCTGAAGTTGTACGGTGCTAAGGGACAGGAGGTGATAGAGGGTCTCAAACAAGGTAGAGTACAGGTGACTCAACTATTCCGATAGATTGGTAGAGTAGGAGAAGGTGGGAGAAGAGGATAACGGAAGTTAGTAAGGGTCGTAGTCCCAGGAAAGTCAAGAAGTGTAATCCACCGGTTCCATAACCTCGAAGTCGTAGTCAGACAGGTCTCTTATAAGTCCCAACTAAAGGACATCTTAACTGACCAAACTAGAGGAACGTCCGGTTCCCTGAAAGTTTTGTGACATTATTTTCTTTACAGTTGTTAAGGTTTCAATCCAACGAAAAACTGTCTCCATACGAAGTCAAAAGAAATAGACGAGGTTCAGGGTTTATTCGATCCGGTTTAGGTGTATCATTCCTGAAGGAGTTTAGAGCGATAGTCAAGTCAAGTCAGTGAGTCAGCACAGGCTGAGAAACGTTGGGGTACTTAGCGTCGTGCGGTCCGGAGGGACAGGTAGTGGTTGGGGGCCTCAAGTGAGTCTGAGTACAGGTACCTCAGTCACTACGGTAGGTCGGTAGAGTAGGAGACAGCAGGGGAAGAGGAGGACGGAGGTTAGGGAGGGTCGTAGTTTCAGAAAAAGTTACTCAGTTGAGAAGAGTACTCCACCGGTCTCATGACCTCAAAGTCGAAATCGTAGTAAGGAAGGTTTCTTTAGGGTCCCGACTAGAGGAAGTCTTACCTGACCAACCTAGAGGAACGTCAGGTTCCCTGAGAGTCCTCAGAAGAGGTTGTGGTGTCAAGTTTTCGTAGTTAAGAAACCGTGAGTCGGAAGAAGTGTCAGGTTGAGAGTGTAGGTGTGTACTGGTGACCTGTTTGGTATCGGAACTGATCTACCTGGAATCAGCTGTTTCATTACAGAGACGAAAACTTATACGATAGATCCAACCAGTATTGAAAAGAAGGTTCCTCATTCGCAGAAAATTAAAGTACCGACGTCAGTGGTAGACGTCACTAAACCCTCGGGGGGGGTTTTATTTCGGACTGTGACAAAGGTGACAAAGGGGTAGATAAAGGGTACTTCGCTATCCTGGTCTACGGTACTAGAAGCAGAAGACTTACAACTCGAAATTGAATTGAAAAAGTGAGAGGAGAAAGTGAAAGTAGTTCTCCGAAAAATCAAGGAGAAGTGAAAGACGGTTTTCTCACCACAGTAGACGTATAGACTCCACTAACTATAAAGAGGACCGTTAGAACTAAGGTTGAACACAAAGAAGGTCAGGTCGCAAAGAGTACTGCATGAGACGTATCTTCAATTTATTCGTCCCACTGTTATATGTCGGAACTGTCTGAGGAAAAGGATAAACTTTGGTCAGACAACAAGGTACAGGTCAAGATTGACAACGAAGGACTGGACGTATATCTAAAGAGTTCTCCGTCCAGTCCACCGGACCATAAGGGTAGAGAAAGTCTTAACAGGTGTCAAATAACACTAGGTGTGTCAGGACACCGAATAAAGTGAACTTTCTGTACTTATTTTTTAACACCTTCTACAAAACTGGTTTCTTAAAACAAGACTCTGTTATGTTCAAATCTGTACCAAAGACGGAAAACTTTAGTTCGGAAGAGTACTTTTTACGGAACAGGTCACATAAACGTTCCACCTGTCTGTATTAAAACGGTGTGATACCCGTGACGTCGTAAAAATCCCCTCACCACAACCCTCAGGAATAGTACAAGTGACTAATTTTTTTTTTAGTGTTGTTTCTTATATACATTCACACCTGTAGTGAAGAAAAAGAACTATAAAAGGTTAATTGGACCCGGAATTAACCTTTTATGGTTCTTTATAGTAGAGGGTCACTACCGACACGACACCGGGTAAAGATAGTCACCTACGAGGAGAGTGGTTGTCCTTCAGTCCCATTACCGATCATACAGATAATAGTTCATTATGGGAAGGGTACGTTGTAATCAAACATTACTTTGGTGTGTAGTTTTTATACTAATGTAAATGTTATTTATGTCAGAAGAGTATTCCTGTCAAATGTTTCACTGTGGTTTCTTTTAGATTCTCTTTTCTGATTAGAAAGGTGGTCCTCTAGAAAGTACCTGGTGTCCAGTTCTTTAGACGAATACTTAATAAATCAAGAAAAGGATGACCCTGTCTTACCATTTACGATGAGAGTCTCAAGACGGAGATTCTCAGTCCAGTACGATTCTTCAATCCTACGTTGACCAAAAGTTGGGAAGTGAGTAGAGAACGAGGTTCCCATCTGTTTTGTCCAAACTCACTTTCCTCCCAGAGAAACTACGTGAGTCACCTCCCACCCTTCATTTCAGAAGTCACTTCGTATGTACCCAGTACCCAAACTTAGGACTGAAGGGGTGAAAGATGGTGACCCTGGAGAAAAGTTAGTTAATAAGAGAGGTTTGAAGTTAAAGGAATGAACTTTTTTTATTTTCTGTAGTAATGGGAGTCCTCGGGACTCGTAAATTTTACTGATTTTAACTATAACACAAATACTATCTTTCACTTACAAAATGACAAATTCTTACAGAACATTCGATTATGTTACTCGGATTCAAAGATGAGTGTCCGTCCTTTTCTTAGGTGGAGAAGGGGGTCCCTCGTGTAAATTACCCTTCCGTCCTCTTACTGTTTCAACCACATATTAAGATAGGGGATCTGGAAAGCGTCGTAGACAAAGGATATCTTTTAGTTTATTCTCCATTCAACTTAGGGGGGGCTGACGGGGAGGGGGTGGGTAGTGGGACCCATAAGACAGGTTGCAATTTCCGACGTCGTCCCTCTCATTAGTTCTGAGTGTAAACATCTGTTGAGTGTAGTTGGGGACCAGAGATCTACGAAGTCGAATCGACACCGTTTTTTATCCTACCTGTTCCGTGAACCAAAGAAGCGGAACCTAAACAAGTCCGGCCGCCTTCATGGTCATCGGTATAGGTTCGAGTGTTGAGCTACAGAATCCGGTCAGTAAGTCAAACAGAAGAGGGTGGGAAAGGTAAATGGAATAAACATACACTAAAACGAGTAACATTACAGTGATCCCACTCGTTTCCTTGCACTAATGGTCCTGTTGGTCATAACTTCGACCATGGTAAGTAAGAATTGACGCTGGTGATTGGGTGTACTAGTCAGAGGTCGACCCAGGACTTGAGTGAAGCAGAACACCAACGGTCTAACATCTCGGAACGTGTAAAAGTGGTATAACGAGTGTGCAGATTGATCGGTTTGTATAAGGAAATATAAGATGAATAAATTATATAAGTAAAGGTGTTCGTATACCAAGTAATACACATTTTTACTTATATCCATAAGTATATATATACTTATATACGTTTGGTAGAATATATGTGGTTTGTCTAGAATACATGAATAATAAATTGGATTATCTAATAAGAAGAAGGACAGGTCTAATTCTAGAATTTGTGATCGGTAGGTAGAGAGATAATATTCGCAAGACTATTTACAAACGCAGGGAAAAATTCTTTGGGTGAGACGTAAAAATACACATGACTATCATGAAGTACAAAGGATGGTTTCTACAACTTCTTTAACCTAGTGTGAAGGACGTCCCGGTCTCGGATACGTTCAGTTTTCAACGGTTCCTAAGACACTTGAGGACCCACTGGAACCCAAGAACTCCAGCGGAAGTCCAAGGTATTAGAAGAGTACGACGGAGGGCAGACGACGGACTACACTTTACTTTGAGTCGTGGGAGAAGTCAGGGGAGAGACACCAGTGAGTGTAGTTTGTATTCTCCTTTTATAATAGACTCTTATGTTTGAGTACCGTAAAGGGGGTGGGAGAGTAGGAGTCAATTGCCCCGTTTAAGACTGTGTAAAATGAGGCGTAAAAAGACAGAATAGGAAAGGTTGGGGAAGGTCCGGGGAACGTCCGTCTAGACCCATGAGAAACCCAACCCTTCTCTACTCCGTTGTTTTCACCCCTAACGTAGTCCTTTCCGTCTCGAAAAAGAGTTTCTCTCTCTCATTTTCTTTTCTCATTCTTTCACGACTTTTTCTTTACTGTCTCTCCTTTTAATCTTTGTGAGAAAACTCAACTCATAGTCTCTTTCACCTAGGATCGTACATCAATGAATGAATGATAAAAATGATAAATAAATGTTCTAACTACATCGAAAAGAATACACAGTCCATGACAAAACTCCCGAACTGTTTCCAATTAAGTAAAGTGAGAGTAGTGGATTATCATCCATGACGTTAGTAGGAATAAAATGTCTACTCTCTGGATTTCGTCACCGAAAGGTCGACCACGATCACCATTTCTTGGGCGGACGGTTACGTCTTGTGAATTCTCTGCGCCAAACTAGGGACCCAGTCCTTCTAGGGGACCTCTTTCCGTTCGTTGGGTGAGGTCATAAGAACGGGTCTCTTAGGGTACCCTGTCTCCTCGGACCGTTCGATATCAGGTATCCCAGCGTGTCTCGACCTGTCCTGACTTCGTTGAATCGTGTCGTGCCGTGTCGTCTCGTATCTCTCCAATTCACTAAGTCGTTTCTAGAGTGTCGGATATTCACCGTCCTGGTTCAAGTTTCAGAGTCCGACGGAGTGGGTTCCAGGTACGAAAGTCGTAACAAGATATCAAGATATCAGGAAGAGTACTCCAAATGATTGACGTAAAGAAACATACTCTAATGTCCGTAAGTTCATTTCGAACCTTAATCCATGAGTAGAATCGATCTTATTACATAATGAAACGGGTACTGTATTTGAACTCTGACCCAGTACACCCCGGGACCTTACATAAACCGAAAATTTTCTCGTGAACCCCTTCCCAGGCAAGTCAAGTCAAAGAGTCAAAACAGGTTGAGAAACACTGGGGTACTTGGCGTCGTGTGGTCCGGAGGGACAGGTAGTGGTAGAGGGTCTCAGGTGGGTTTGGGTACAGGTAGCTCAGCTACTACAGTAGGTTGGTAGAGTAGGAGACAGTAGGGGAAGAGGAGGACGGAAGTTAGAAAGGGTCGTAGTCCCACAAAAGTTCATATAGTCGAGAAGCGTACTTCACCGGTTTCATAACCTCAAAGTGGAAGTTGTAGTGAGGAAGGTTACTTGTGGGTCCTGACTAGAGGAAATCCTACCTGACCAACCTAGAGGAACGTCAGGTTCCCTGAGAGTTCTCGGAAGAGGTTGTGGTGTCAAGTTTTCGTAGTTAAGAAGTCACGAGTCCAAAGAAATATCAGGTTGAGAGTATAGGTATGTACTGGTAACCTTTTTATTATCGGAACTGATCTACCTGTAAACAACCGTTTCATTATAGAGACAAAAAATTATACAACAGATCCAACCAGTATTAAAAGGAAGGTTCCTCATTCACGGAAACTTAAAGTAACGACGTTAGTGGTAGACCACCCCCTATTTAATCCCCATATACATATATATTTTGACCCCCGAAGGGACCACCGAGTCTACCATTTCTTAGGCGGACGTCACGTCCTCTGAACCCAAGCTAGGGACCCAACCCTTCTAAGGGACCTCCTCCCGAACCGTTGGGTAAGGTCATAAGAATAGACCTCTTAGGGGTACCTGTCTCCTCGGACCGTCCGATGTCAGGTACCCCAACGTTTCTCGACCTGTGCTGACTTACTGATTCGTGTCGTGTCGAGTCGTATAAATTGACTTATATATATAAATATATATTGACTCAGTGAAACGGTACATGGACTTTGATTGTGTTGTAACATTTAGTTGATATGAATTGTTTCAACAAACAAGACTTTTTTTTTTTTTTTCTGTCCCCTCATGGACTAACCACCCTAGGAGACTTCTACCCTCCTACACCAAGTCTCTCCTCAGGATTGTGTTGGAAGACGGAGGAAGGTGGGAGGAGAAGGAAGGGGAAAGGGTGAGAGTGGAAGAATGGCGAAACGAGGTCCTAACGGAGTCTTTGAGGTTTAAGAAGAAGTTAATATGTCGAAAAAAGTTACCAGAAGAGAGTTTATGTGTACGCGTCTTGGTAGAAACACGAGTCTCTCTGTTTGACGTGTCTTGAGTAATGAGAAATCTGTAAAAATCTTCAAACGGAAACCAACTTAAGAGAACAAAGAATCCAAAGACTTTTCTACTCAGTCGTGGGTCAAAATGATCTCGGACTATGTATCGTACGACTGTTTCTGTTTCCCTCCTATGGGTCTCGATAGTTCTTCTTTGTAAATCTCAGTGGAAATTCTCAACGGAACCTTCTTACGAGGACGGACTGAAACCAAGGGAAGTTAAGTGAGAAGACTATTCGTCTTAGATCTACAACCACGAAGGTCTATATTAACGAATCACGACTTAGGGACTTTTCGGTTCCGTCTCCCTAAAAAGTTTTTAGACCGAGGAAACTATAGTTGACATTGAACCCGGGTCACCTCTTACAATGAAGAATAACGGTTTAACGTTTTTGCGGGAGAACTCAGAGGTTTTTATAGAGGAGAGACTTCTCAAGAAACGGAGTCTCTCCTTCCCAGCTTTGTCGGTGACTCATCTTCCGTCGTCTGTAATCAGTGTGGCCCCTCTTCGACGTCTATTTAAAATTCTCGGTGACGTTTGCGTCCGGGTATGCCACAGGCCCCCGTGAAAACAAAATCGTCTATATAGAACCCTAGAAACTTCCTTACCAACGTGACGGTTGAGCAGTTAATTAGTTGAGAGGGTTCCAGCGGGCCCTGTGATACCTAACCCGAGCCCATTGTCCCCGGACCTCCTTGACCGAAATTAATTTCCTAAACACGTCATTACCTTAGGAGTTTAGGAAACTCGTTACAACGTACTTGACCCGGAAAGTTAGGGACACACGTAAAAGGTACCGACACTTTTTCACCGTTTATAGGACTGGTTCGTGAAACTCCCTTCCACAACAATTGGGTAAATCTTTGGGACGACTTCCTGTGTACCGACCCTTTGTGCGGGTTCGTTTACTTTCTCGTTTTTCTCGTGACGCGAGGCGTCGTCTCAACTCCTGTAGGCAAGAGATTCGAGCACACTGTTTCAGGACGATCCAGTAATGACAAAATTTCTCAACGAAACACCTGTAATGGTCGAGAGAAGTAACCTTAACAATCGGTGCTAAACCTATCTTAGTACCTTTAGAGTCTCATTGTCAGAACATCAAACACTCCGGACTCCTGTCCCACCCCACCACTCCACCCACCCCCCCAGAGACCTACTTACGACGGGCATCTATCGAAACTGTACGTCTTATAAGAACGTCCCGTAAAGAAGTGAAGACTTTTTAAGTCGACGAAGGAGAACTGGTCCACACGTGGGAGACCCGGGTGAGGAGTGTGTCGGGGTGGACAGACCGAGAACTTCCATAAAAACATGCGTACACTGGAACTAGTCTGTAAAGAGACTTCGACACGAGTAGTGAAGCGACAGTAAACCGTGTACGCTCTAAGTGTGTGTATGTGTGTAATGAGAGTACCCACAAGGTTGGACACCCGACGGCGTGTCGTTTATACCCGACCTTTATTACGGTCAAGGGTCTCCGACTACCTTTGAGGTCGACAGTAGACAAACAACGTGTGGAGAATAGTTTCAGGTCCCTCGAGTCTTGGACACGCTATACTGAATCAGGAGGTTTAGAGACGTTACTCGACATGAAATTGAAGGTCCGTAGTTGATAAAATAGTCCTTGACAAATTCCAGTAGAAAAACTGTTTGTCGATATTTTAAAATTATACAACAACCTACAGAGAATAGATTCATTGGACGTTCCGACCCAATGAGAACCTCGAGTCTTGATCCTTTTGTCTAAAGAAAGACAGAACTATTGACCTGTACATGTCATGTACACAGAATCAGTCGGGTCCCATGGTATTATAGTATCTGAACCACCGAATTTGTTGTCTTCAAATAAAGAGTGTTAGGACATCGGATCTTCAGACTCTAGTCCCACGGTGTACCAGTCCAAGACCACTATGGGTTAAAGGACCGAGTGTCCCCGGTGGAAGGGTGACGCAGGAGTGTACCGTCTCTCTCCCGCTTGAAAGACCAAAGAAGAGAATATTCCTGTGGTTAGGAAAGTCTAGTCCCGGGATGGGAGTACTAGAATAAATTGGAATTAATTAGGACATTTTAGGGTGAGGTTTGTGTAATGAAACCCCCAATGACGACGACGACGACGACGATGACGATTCAGTGAAGTCAGTACAGACTGAGACACACTGGGGTATCTACCGTCGGGTGGTCCGAGGGGGTAGGGTCGCTAAGAGGTCCGTTCTTGTGACCTCACCCAACAGTAAAGGAAGAGGTTACGTACTTTCACTTTTCACTTTCACTTCAGCGAGTCAACACAGGCTGAGAATCGTTGGGGTACCTGACGTCGGACGGTCCGAGGAGACAGGTAGCCTAAGAGGTCCGTTCTCATGACCTCACCCCACGGTAGTGGAAGAGGTAAACCCCCAATTCCGAAGTGGTATACAACCCTACCCACCTATGTTAATCAGGTGTCATTGTGTACATGTGTCAGGTAGGGTAAAAACTAGAGAGTTCACTACGGTCCTTATAGCATAGATCCGAAACCTGTGTTAGGGTAATCGGAGAAATTAGACATCAAATATTAAACGAGACTGGATAACAGGGGTAATGAATCAGAATCAGAAAGTCGGAACATAACTATACCCCTAAATAAAATAATAACGAATAAATGAATTATACACATCCATACTGTTTAGAAAGTTTGTATAAAACCTTCTACTAATATTTATTCCTACTATTTCCTTTTGTAAACATAGCACTGTGGTACTCCTTTCTGTCGTAAGTCTGTACAAACAAACAGAATTTCTAGACGGATCGAACAAAGACTTCCGGAACCGAACATCGTGAGTATTTTGATTTCAGTCAGAACAACTTTCCAGGTTATTGTTGACGACCATTACGACTTTTTGTCCCCTCGAGACAAAAGACATGAAAACAAGTCCTTTTAATGAGGGTTGTTTTCAGAATCCTGAACCATTGACCTAGGAGGAAGTTGGTGCCTGAGTTATTGACCTGTAGAAACCGAATTTCAGTATTTATAAACTGATCATTGATCTAAGAAGGGAGAACGAGCACGAAGTGTGGGTCAGACAATACTTAAAAATCACTAAGGTGGAAGAGTGATAGAAAGTCTATGTAAAAGAGGAGAAGTAGAGGAGATAGACGAGGACTCAGACCCGACAGACCCGGGAGTGAATGTAACCATTCGTTCGAGACACCACCTGTGGACAGTACAGACCCGGGTGGGTCTTGAGGAAGACATAAAACTTTTACAGGAGTGGAAGTGTTCTGTCTTCGGGGTTGACTAAAAGGGTCGAAGGGAACACTGGTCCTGTGTCTGTAATCGAACCGGAGGTTTGTAGGTGCATTACCTGAAACTGAGTCTTCTGCACTACGCCACAGCGTTGCCGGTGCACCTTAAGTGGGACCGTTTCTACTGCCGTCTTAGAAGACGAAGACCCCCTCACCTTCCGTGCGAGTCGTGGACACGGGCCCGTACCGGGACCCCACCGCCGTCTCCGCAGTGACGACAGGGACAAGGGTTACACCAAACTCGGGTCTACGACCAAAGTGTTGAGGAGAGACCGAGAGGATCTCTAAGATCCCGAACCGAGGTCTGGAGCCCCTTCAGTACCAAATGACTTTGATCGAACTCACCAAAAGACAATAAGTGGTAATTCTTGAGACACGGTCTATTGTAGAATCAAAATTTGTTGTCTTAGACTGAGCCTGACAATTCATCTCTTCACTGACTAATATACGCTTCAGATTTTTTATGTTGTTTGATCGCTTACCCTGTTTGTTTTTCTCCGTCTGAGGGTCTATGTCTCTTTTTACCTACCAATGGTCCCCCCTCGCCCTTCCTCCCCTCCCCGCTTTCTCCCCCTCCTTTTTCGTAATGAGATCCTAATACACTTTAGTGGACACACTTTGAAAACTTTTAACATTTCGTACCGTCTTAAATTTCTGGGAAGGTCATTTTCTGTTCTTCCAGTAACTGACTGAGAGTAAAAGTCTTCCTAGGTCATCTGTAAGTAAGACTTACAGAGGGTAAGGAGTACCGTTCCTGTTGATTTTGGGGATCTGTAGTATTTTTGTCTTCAGAGACTTTCTTCCGACTTACCGACCCCTTACAAAACGGACCCAAAAGAAAAACGGACCATGTAGGGTCTAACCTAGGACTTCTTCAATCTTTAGGTCTTCGTGGTCACCTATGTCTGGTTCAGATGTCGGTATGGCGGGACTTGTACGGACTAAAGTAGCTAGAGTCTTCGACTCGTCCCAGTCCGGACCAATCATACCTATTCTCTGGTTGTCTATGTCTGGTTTTCAGGGATGGAGAGACGGTTTTACCGGTCCTGTCCCTTCGGTTCGTTCTGTCTTTTATTTGTAGGATGAGGTCGGTTTGTGGTGTCCTTTATGACACAGGGTGAGGGAGGGGGCGGTCGTTTCCGGGTCTCAGATTCGAGGGTCAGGACGGTCCGACATCACTCTACGGGGTTGGAGGAAGGACCCTGTTGTAGTCTTTTCCGGGTTATTCCTCGGTTCTGGGGTTGGGATCGTCCATCAGGACATCCCTGTCTCCCTTCTTCGTTGAGGGACGTGACAGACCTACAGGAACCCAAGATGGTTGAAGGAGGAAAGTTGTTTAGAGGCAAAAGTAAATTCGTCAAACTTATCTATGGATTCAGAGTGTAGGTTGAGTCCGTTTCCTTTCCGTTGTTCTACGGACCATGTAAATGTATGATTAACAAGTTTTCTACCACGACTAGAGCTTGGACGGAGAATTTGATATGGGGCATGGAAGTTGTGACGGAAGAAAAGAGGTCACTTTACAGTGAAAGAGATCTTTCAATCTCTCCGAGGTGTAGGACGGAGAGGTTCGTCGGAGACCAAAGGGAACCATCACGACTACCACACACATTATCATGTAAGTGGACCCTGTGCGGAGGTGTGGTTGACTCCGAGGGACCCTTCTCGTCGTACAGTTAAGTTGGAGTGTGTAGGTAGTTCTGTGCTCCCGTTCTTCGCGTAATCCACGAGTCATTTATTGTGAACTTCCTCGTTCGGAGACTTCGTCCTCCAGGCAGTGAGGGGGCCCATGACGAGTCCCGAGAGTACTACTACGTCCTCCACTAAGTCCGACACATACGTTTACATTCTCCAGTCGGAGAATTGTCATTACGTAGAAGGTGAAGAGGAGCGACGAGAGACGGGTCGGACGTCTGAGGGTTTTTCCTCGACTGGCACTAGAGGGAAGGAGTGATCAGGTAAGGGCTGTCTCTTCTCTCCGTTCCTCCGCCGTCAATGGGTAAAAGGGGTCTTCGTCCTGGACCGACCTCCCAACCGTCGAGGACACTGGTACGACCCTATGAACTCTTACTTGAGACCGACTGGACGTCGGTACTTGAAGTGTCGCGACAGTCTTGTTGAGGGAGGTAGAAGGTCTTAAATTTTATAGTCACAAAAAAGACAACTGGAGGTAGTGAAATTTAACCAGTGCATTCCTCACGCAACGCCACCGACAACAAAAATTCACCCACCTTCTACGAAAACGTGGCTCTGGAGAAAACCGGACAACGACGGGTCTTGTTTACAACGCTAGTTTAATGGTAGGGGACCTTTATCGTCGGATTTACCCTTTACGACTGTCGAAGGTTGGACCCGGCACGTGTACTGTAACTATCTTATGGATTCTATTTATCTGTACCCCTTTTTTTTCTCCCTTTTCGGACTCCGTCTCCAAAGGAATTGTGTCGTCTATCCCCACCGAGACGTGGAAGACATTTGTCGTCCCTTCTTCTGTGGTTCTCGCGTTCCACCCCTCGGAAACGACTGGAGACGGACCGTGACACACGGAGGCCGTAACAAGATTCTTTGTTTGGACCGAGACCTTACTCCAGACCAGTAGTCTCTGTACGATGCTAGAGGGGGTGGAAGGTGGGGTCGGCACCGGTGCCTGACACGGAGAGTCTGGTGTTCCTCATGTACACCGGAATATACGTAAACATCTCGAAACATAGAATAAGACTCAAGAAACACTTTCTCCGCACCGTTCATATATTGTAACAAAATGTCAATTCTTGGCATACCTGGGACCACCGAGTCAGCCATCTCAGACGGACATTACGTCCTCTGGATCAAAGCTAGGGACCTAACCTTTCTAGGGGACCTCTTCCCTTACGTTGGGTGAGGTCATAAGAACGGACCTCTTCGGGTACCTGTCTCCTCGGACCACCGATGTCAGGTACCCCAGTGTTTCTCGGTCTGTACTGACTGATTGTAAAAGCAAAAGTGAAAGTGTCAATTGTCTTTGGTCGTCATCGTGTGTCGAGTAAGTGTTTGTAAGACTAAGGGTTAGACTACGTTTAAGATGGTTTTAGTACAAACCTTGAAATTTATTATTACTATTATTATCATTACTAACGACTGTAAATAACTCGTAAGTAGTACACTGTCCATGTAATAGGGTAAGGATGCTTCATCGCGACAGTAATAGCTGTAAATTACCCACTTCTTTAATTTCGGGTCCCTCCAATTCACACTGAGTTGGAAACTGAACAGGTTCCAGTGTGTCGATCGTTCACCGTTTCGGTCTTAAGAGTTGGGAATCTGTACTCTGGAGCGGTTCAAATTGCAATTCTCTTTCTCATTGCGACAAATACATAAACTAAAAAATAAGTAAAGGAACAAGATTTTCACTAGATAAATGTAACAAATATCTTTAATTCCCTCAAAGTAGGTTACCTGATAAGATTATTTTAAACCTCAAAATGGAGTACCGTATCTTTCTATATGGGTTATTTGCAAATGTATTTGTCGTATGTTGTAACTTTCATGTGATCTATCTCGATGTTGACACATATTCGTGTCCTTTTGTTTTTAAGGAATCCTTTATATGGTTTAATACTAGTCGGTAACATGATCTCGCCATACTAATACACTCCAAAACAAGCAAGCAAGTAAACAAATATAATGGACAGACGGTTACGTCCTTTGTATCTTCCACGTCCAAACTAGGGACCCAACCCTTCTAAGGGACCTCCTTCAGTGCCGTTTGGGGAGGTCATAAGAACGGGACCTGTCTCCTCAGACCACCCGATGTCAGGTATCCCAGAGTTTCTCAGTCTGTACTGACTTCGTTGAATTGTGTGTGTGTAAAGATTTAAAAGATCCCAAAAAAAAGGAATTTTTTTTTTTTATTCCTTTACACTTTTCGGAGGAGGTTTGTATCGAACTGAATAACGAAACTTAGAGACCGTACAACCCTTGGTGTCTCTTTTTCATTGTAATGTTTTTCGTTCTTTCCACCCTCGTCGGGTACAAAAAGTAAAAATAATGTAGTTTTGTAGTTCCTTAAACAGAACTATTATGATCATTTTTAACAGGGATGACGAAGAGGTTTCCCTCCTTCCCCTGTCCTCCCTCTTTTTTTCTCTTCCTTTACTTTTTCCCCCACTTAAAACAACGTGTCTTGGTAATTTAAAGTAACGAAACAAACCCTTGACGAATTGTTCAGGTGTTTGTGATTAGAACGACCCATTAATTTTGGCCACATTTACAGTGATAAGGTTCGAAACTGTAAACCAAACCCAGGACTGTCCCGTGTTACTTAGTATCTCTTCCTTGGAGGGACAACGCTTAGGTACACAATTATTAGGACCGTGTTCCGAAATTATAAGGAGCTCTATGAACTTTTTTAGTCAGATCGGTCTATATACGGTAGGGAAGGCGTGAAGTAGTGTACGACGGACCTCCGTGGAGGAGGAGACGACAAAACATAACACACCAACAGAACTTAGTAAATTTGAAGGTGTGCACTCACAGACCTAAAGGACATCTGTGCCGTAGAAAGACTGACTCAAAATAAAGGATCATTGTGTGACAATGCATGTAGTCTCTTCCAGTTGGTGTAAACTTATAATTATCGTTGTTGTTATTATTATCGATGGTAAATAGTTAGTGAATGAAACGTAATCTGTGACACGAACCATGAATTGTAAGCACGGATCTCTTAGGGTCCCTACCCCCTCGGACCACCCGACGGTAGATACCCCAGCGTGTCTCAGTCTGTGATGACTTCACTGAATCGTCGTCGTCGTCGTCACACAATCTCGTCTGTCAGTTAGTCTGATTTGGAGTTTAGACGTTAAATGATCGAGTCATTGGAAGTCGTGTAAAGAAGTCGGAAGGACGACGAAGGAAAGTAGTATTCCACTCCTTTGCTATGACGGAATGAAGAAATTCAACACCGGTTTAGTTTAACCATATCCAACTCATGAACGTGCACCATCCGTGAGGTATTTGCAATCGGAACTAATACGAGTAAGATGTCCTGAAGGGTCCACCGAGTTACCATTTCTTAGACGGACGTTACGTCCTCCATGTTCCCTGTACCGAAGCTAAGGACCCAACCCTTCTAGGGGACCTCCTCCTTTATCGTTGGGTAAGGTCACAAGAACGGGTCTTTTAAGACATCCGTCTATTCAGACTGTATTGACTTGTACGTGCGTACGAGTAAAATAGTGATACCAACAAGTAAGAATCTTACTCTCCTGAGACCGAAGAGGCGTGGAGACGAAGAGGGGATCCGTCATGGTAGAGTTTTCTACCGTGGTGGAGATGGGAGTAACGGGAACAGTCTTGTGTTCGAGGTCGGAACTCGAGAAAGAAAAGGAGGCTTGGGGTTTAGTACATTGGTCAGGAGGTCTTATAGGACTTAGGAGGGTGACCTAAGGTAGGCCCCTTCGTCGTAAGTCGTCACCAGGACGGACTCGATCCTCGGACGGAGGTGGTGAATAATGTCCGTTTCATTGACTGACGAGTAAACCCTATTATTATCTTGGGTGAAGTATTGTCAACGACACTTCCGTTTTGTTCTATTAGGTACATTTCGCGAACTTTGTTACGGACTTGTATCTTTGGTGAGTCCGCTACAATAGGTAACAACAACAATAATTTTACAGGTGATGAAGATCTAGTCAGACTCGACGGTACCCAAGAGTGAACTTACCTCCAACTTCGGAGAATTAATCGGAGGAACGAAGTCAAGAATGTAAAGTTAGGACAGTGGTGTGTCGACGGTTTCCCTATAACAATGAAACATTTATTTCGACATGGGGAGGTGGTGATTCTTGGAAAGGTACCGAACGGAAATATGAACCTATTTTTAGGGTTGGGAATCGAGACTGGATGGTCAGGCATATGCTCCAGGAGACAGACGTGGCTGGAGTCGACCCTGACAATCTGAGGAGAATGATAACAGGTCTCTGTGGTCGATAGGGCATCAGGGAATGTACCCAGATCGAAGTCGGACGGAGTCCCGGAAACGAGGACGACAACACAGGGAGGGTCTTATAAGTAAGAACGGGAAAAAACATACACTTGTAGAGGTGTCGAGTGTGGAAGAGAGAAGACGGTCTTAAAGGGGAGGGAGGTGTGTGAGGGTAGAATCGTAGAATAAAAGGTGAGAAAAGTCGGTACAAACTGTTGTGGAACAAACAAATAAACAAGTGACCGAATAGAAGACGGACGGGTTGATCGTATGTCGGACAAGGTCAATTATCCCACCGTATTGTCTAGTACGTTTCGACTATCTGTTTTGTTGACAAATAATCCGAGTGTCTGACACGTCCATTCCTCCAGTTCACTCCGTGTCACTCCTACGACTAGAAAACTCCCAGAGTCGGTCTTGTGGGTTGGTTTCCGACTTCCGACCTTGTTGACCCGAGAAACCCGTGGAAAAAGATAGAGACTCATCAGGGAGGTACACCAGGGAGGTAGTGTCGTTTACTACATCGGAGATACACTCGAGTCCCTAGAGTTCCGTGCACAGGACTCCCTCCTGGTTCCCTTACGACAGAGTACAGACACTGTATCTGAAATTTCAATGTGTCGTAGTGAAGGTGGAGTCAACGTCCGGACAGGGTTAAGTCCTTCTATTTCTTGACGGTCGTCACAGTAGTATTCTCTTCTCTTACAAAAGATGTAGGTATGTACTACCGTATAATAAGTCGGAATTCTCTCTGTCTCTTTCTTCAGGACGGGAAAAGTTGTTGTATCTACCTGAACTTCCTGTAGTACGAGTCACTTCATTCGGTCTGTAGTCACTCAGGTCAACGAGTCAGCACAGGTTGAGAAACACTGGGGTACCTGACGTCGTGCGGTCCGGAGGGACAGGTAGAACTTGAGGGTCTTAAATGAGTTTAAGTACAGGTAACTCAGTCACTACGGTAGGTTGGTAGAGTAGGAGAAAGTAGAGGAAGAGGGGACGGAAGTTAGAAAGGGACGTATTCCCAGGAAAAGTTCCTCAGTCGAGAAACGTAGTCCACCGGTTTCCTAACCTCAAAGTCGAAGTTGTAGTAAGGAAGGTTACTTGTGGGTCCTGACTAGGGGAAATCCTACCTGACCAACCTAGAGGAACGTCAGGTTCCCTGAGAGTTCTCAGAAGAGGTTGTGGTGTCAAGTTTTCGTAGTTAAGAAACCGCGAGTCGAAAGAAATATCAAGTTGAGAGTGTAGGTATGTACTGGTGACCTTTTTGGTGTCGGAACTGATCTGTCTATAAACAACCGTTTCATTACAGAAACGAAAACTTATACGATAGATCCAACCAGTATTGAAAGAAAGGTTCCTCATTCGTAGAAAATTAAAGTACCGACGTCAGTGGTAGACGTCACTAAAACCTCTGGGGGTTTTATTTCAGTCGGTGACACAAAGGTTACAAAGGGGTAGATAAACGGTACTTCACTACCCTGGTCTACGGTACTGGAAGCAAAAGACTTACAACTCGAAATGTAGTTGAAAAAGTGAGAGGAGAAAGTGAAAGTAGTTCTCCGAGTATTCCCACCACAGTAGACGTATAGACTCCAATAACTATAAAGAGGGTCGTTAGAACTAAGGTCGAACACAAAGAAGATCGGGTCGCAAAGAGTATTACATGAAACGTATCTTCAATTTATTCGTCCCACTTTTATATACTGTATATAAACTGTATGAGGAAAAGGATAAACCTTGGTCAGACGACAAGGTATAGGTCAAGATTGACAACGAAGGACTGGAAGTATGTCCAAAGAATTCTCTGTCCAGTCCACCAGACCATAAGAGTAGAGAAAGTCTTAAAAGGTGTCAAACAACACTAG
The DNA here is from genome assembly GCA_006410555.1 of Capra ibex. Lineage (NCBI taxonomy): Eukaryota > Metazoa > Chordata > Mammalia > Artiodactyla > Bovidae > Capra > Capra ibex. The sequence continues at coordinate 36,973,437 of SJYO01041852.1, read as the reverse complement.
GTGTGTCAGTTTTCGAAACCGTATCAGTTATTTCTTCTTTATCTACAAAAAGATCTTGAGAGAACGAAAAAGTTACTAGGTTGTCTATAACCGTTAAACTAGAGACGAAGGAGACGGAAAAGATTTTGGTCGAACTTGTAGTCCTTCAAGTGTCAAGTGTATAACGACTTCGGACCGAACCTCTTAAAACTCGTAATGAAATGATCGTACACTCTACTCACGTTAACACACCATCGAACTCGTAAGAAACCGCAACGGAAAGAAACCCTAACCTTACTTTTGACTGGAAAAGGTCAGGACACCGGTGACGACTCAAAAGGTTTAAACGACCGTATGACTCACGTCGTGAAACTGTCGGAGTAGAAGGTCCTAAACTTTATCGAGTTGACCTTAAGGTAGTGGAGGTGATCGAAACAAGCATCACTACGAAGGATTCTGGATGAACTGAAGTGTAAGGTCCTACAGACCGAGATCTACTCACTAGTGTGGTAGCACTAATAGACCCAGCACTTCTAGAAAAAACATGTCAAGAAGACACATAAGAACGGTGGAGAAGAATTATAGAAGATGAAGACAATCCAGGTATGGTAAAGACAGGAAATAGCTCGGGTAGAAACGTACTTTACAAGGGAACCATAGAAAAAAAAAAAAAAAAATTCTCTAGAGATCAGAAAGGGTAAGATAACAAAAGGAGATAAAGAAACGTAACTAGTGACTCCTTTCCAAAGAAACCGAGAGGAACGATAAGAAACCTTGAGACATAAGTTTACCCATATAGAAAGGAAAAGAGGAAACGAAAAGCGAAGAGAAGAAAAGTGTCGATGAACATTCCGAAGCCGGTTCTCCTCGATAACGTGAAGGTTCCAGTCCTCGTCGCCGACGCGAAACGACCTCGTCGGCATTTCACAATGGGGTGTAGGTTCCAATCTCTTTAGGGTCATTCTACCATACGTGACGTTCTCCCGTAGTCTCCCGTCTGTCTGACTTTGGTGTTAATGTCTGTTGATCGGTTAGAAGAGTGTGACTGGCGTCGGAACAGATTGAGTTACTGTGATTAAATAAAATTAATCTTCGATAAATGAAATGTTATAACACCACCCAAAACGGGATGTAGTCGTACTTAGTCGGTGCCCACATGTACACAGGGGGACAAGGCTTTGGGGAGGGTGGAGGGAGGGGTAGGGTAGGGAGACCCAATAGGGTCTCGTGGTCGAAACTCACGGGACAAAGTACGTAGTTTGAATGTAACCAGTAGATAAAATGCATACCATTATATGTACTTATCAAATAAAATACAGTTAGTATGAAATTATTTCATTAAAAAATTTTTATCCGTAAATAAGTACTAAACCAAACGAAAGTAACAATCGTTCCTAAGAACTGTATTTTTTCTTTCAATTTAGATTTTGTTTTCTTCTCTTACACCCGACCTTATATGACCGTGTTTGTAGAAGTTTTTATGTCGGACGGACTCTCGAGGTCACAAACAACCTTCCTGACTACAACTTCGACTTCGAGGTTATGAAACCGGTAGACTACGTTTGTCGACTGAGTGACCTTTTCTGGGACTAAGACCCTTTCTGACTCCCGTCCTCTTCCCCTACTGTCTCCTACTCTACCAACCTACCGTAGTGACTGAGTTACCTGTACTCAAACTCATTCGAGACCCTCTATCGCTTCCTGCCCCTTCGGACCACACGACGTCAAACACCGTAATGTCTCTCAGTCTGTGTTGAACCGTTGACTTGTCGTTGTTGTTTCTCTGGAGTACTCTCGTCTCTGGAACGGAAGAAGTGTGCCCCGGGTGTCGAGATCTCGTCACGGACCGTGTGTCACCCGTAAGTGATGTATAAACAACTTAGTTCCTTACTTTACAGATACTACCCTCATATATCAGAAGTAAAATGGTCACTTTTTTGACTCTGGGCCCCTCACCAAGAGAGTTGGGTCCAGACGGACTGAGGTTGTCCACAAAAAAAAATTGTTAATTCATGAGACGAGAGAGGAATTACGACTCATGACTTATTTATATATCTTCTTATTTCTTGACTTAATGTAAAGAAGGGATCACTTTAATAAGGTTATAGAGACCAATTGTATGTCTAAGATAGTTCAGAAGGTTAAGTGGAAGGGTCTAAAAAGAAAGGGTTTGAAAAATCATGATTAATTGTGACTATCCGTGGATCGTAGGAAAATGAATTATTCTAGGGTATTGGAGACCAGAATCCTTTGGACTTAAGACAAAGTTCCGTTGTCCGGGACCTTTGCCGACTTATGTCGAACGAGTTTCGTGAAGTTAGTTCCTGTCTGAGTCGTCGGAAATTTTGATCTTCGTAGATTTCTGAGGAAAGTAACAGTGAAAGTCTTCCGCCCCGAAGAGACGTCCGACCAAAGACCAGAATCGATCCCCACCCACCGGGAAGACCCAGTACCAAGTCTCCTTCTCGCGGTGGATGACCACTGGACGAGGTGGAGGTTGTAGTGGTATCGACCTGAATCTGGAAGGACAAGTACAACACTTCCCACACGGCCTTAGAAGACTCTTGATGCCTTAGAATCAAACTGGAGACTGAACCAACCTTCAATTATGACTCTCCCTGTTTAGGGTCGTGTGACTTATATCCCGTCCGGGTACACCAAGACTATCCGTCTTACCATTCAGTTCCCCCTGGTCTAAGAAAGGTTTTATTGTCGAGCGTAAAAAGACCGTCTGGAGAGGTGACTAACAGGGAAATAATTCCTCTTATTAAGACATCGTATAAATTATGGTAAGATCGTTCCGTAATTGGTCCGATAATAAAGGTGATCACGGAAGTGAAGGTAAAAGTTACACAAGGACTCTTTGAGGTTAAGTATTGTATTCCGTTCTTTCCAGTTGGAATTTATCAAGAATAAAGTTGGTCCTCCGGACATCGATGTTGTCCTTCGGTACCGTTGAACTGATTCATTTATCAAGTATACCATACTAAGATAAATATACTTCAAGATCTTATCCACTTTGATTGTATATCACTATCTTTAATCTCGTCAACAATGGACCCCGTTCCCTGCCCCTCCTCAATTAACGTTTTTCTGTGTTTCTTCAAGATACCCCCTAAATCTTTAACTCTTTTAAATATTTAGAACCACCCTAAACCAATGAGTTTACTCGTATAATCAGTTTTGGGCAATCTACTATGTTCCTTCTAAACACGTAAAGTGCATATTAAAAAAGGACCACTTCTTTTTTTACATTAATTTATTACTTAAGATCAATTATAACCGTACGATTGTCTAAACCCTTACGTCAAATGACTACAGACGTCGAATGAAACTTTAAGTGATTCTTCATATTTCTCTACTGTCCACACATCTCTCTATCTACCCGTACACTTTTTCGTGTCTCCCGTTTTGCAATTAGTGACATCCTAATTCCACACACATGTCCCCGCAAGTGGTATGTGGAGAAAGTAGAAAAGAGTTACAAATTTTTAAAGGTATCATTCCTTTTTTCCTCTTTGTTTTGTCTCGTTTCGGATTACCTTTATTGTGTATATGTGTAGAAGCCTGACTTTACTGAATTCTTTTATAGTCTAAACCTGATGAAACCCGACCTTAATAGAGGTGAGTCAATAGAATCATTCTTTCTGTTTAACCCCTCAAGTCTACAGTGGTTAATTAAAAAACTTACTCTTGTAAAGATTTAAAACTTTACGTTAAATTTTAAAAAAAATTTAAACCCCACGGGGACTCCAAGGACCGTGTAGCGACATCGTCATCACCCGAGGGTTTAATTAGCTTACTCCAGTTCTTTCTCCTACGACGAAATGGTCAATGGACATGACAAAACATTGAGGAACTGGTCCGTCTTACAGAATTTCTTACTGACCCTCGGACGGGAAGGGGTTCAACTAGTGGAATGATCGAAACACGACTAGAAAAGTTACTCTTAGGGGGGAGGGATCGTAGGATAGAGACTTTTCTTCGACGTGGGTGTGTTTTTTTAAGAAAAATTCTCTCGGTTGTTTCGAAAAATTCGGTAGTTTACTCAATTCGGTTCTACTTGGTCTTCATATACTTAATTTAAAAGGGAGTTCAGGATATCTTTAGGTTATTTATTTAATTTACGTACACCTAAATTTTTAATTTCCGGCTTTTCCGAACTCCGTTTCACGTAAACTGTAAACTTTATTATCTTTGAACTTTCCTCCGAACATCGTTCTACACGCGAATGGACGACATTATCCCCGGACCGAGCCACAAACGCCTCGTATTACCGTAACGTCCCTTTAAGTTATTTTGAGAGGTCCGCGGTCCACGCTGAACTCACGGTAGTGAATCTTCTGTTTCAGTCGCCTGAGGTCGAGTCGGGAGTTGGGTCCTCCCGGTACTAGAGACGTCTAGAAACAAGGACGTCTCAATGGGAAAAGAAAACCTTCCCAAACGGATTCCGAGGTTTCATGGGGACACTTTCCCAGACCCTTATACAACGTTTTTGGACTTTCTACAAGAGGACACTGGATCATTAAGGTGGGACTCCGTAAATTGGATTCGTTCCCGAAGACTCTACACCGGTTTCAGTACACATGTTCCTATAAGTAGTGATCCAATAAATTGTATCATTTTTAAAATTTCGTTTGGATGTAGATCGTTTTCCTTCAACCAAATTTTTAATACCATCTACGACAAATTATGTCGTCAATTCTGTTATCTATACTCAATCTCTGGACTGAATCGGTGAGTGATCGAAACTGTGGAACCCAATTAAGATCGATATTAGATCAACTCGGAGACGAAGGAGTAGATATTTTACCCCTACTATATAATGGGGGTACCCGGACAACCTTCCTACTTTACTCTGCTATATCCATTTCAGGAATACATTTGGATTTATGACACTCACGAATTGATAACCGTAGTATTAATACTAAAATATATACATGTATATCATCCCCTACAAATATATATATATCATGACAATATATTACTAATGTTTAATATAACAAATTTTTATAAATTACCATACTCTTTACAAGTATATGGAATAATTCATGTCATGTCTTACGTTTTATATTGAGTTAGAATAATTTTATTTGTAATTGCCTGTATTCTTTTTTCTGACCTTCTTTAGTAGTTTTACAATAATTACTTGTAACACAGACTATGTGATGCGTACTGAATCAGACAAGAAATACGAAAGAATGTAAAAGTTTTAATAGTTGGTCCTAGTGTACATTGAAGTACATTCAAGGAAATTTCATTGTACAAATGAAATTATCTCAACTTAAATTTCTTTTTTCCTTCTTCTCCAAATAGGAGAATAGTACGTCTTTTGAGACGACTTCTTTTACGTTGTATATTTGTACTAATCTTTTAACTCTCGCATCTCTTCATGTTTTAATTATCACACAGAAGGGTATGCGAAAGAGGGAGACAGGTATGGGGTGTCTCCATTTATGTCGATTATCAAAGGAAATTCCGCCTTTTTTCTTTGGTCATAGATAGTCATGTTTCTCTGGGTAAAGTAAGAAAATTAAAAATAGTTTACAATAAATGTACGATAAGATCCTTTTGACAATGAAAATTTCGGGAAATTGGTAGTGGGTTGAGACGTGGTAGTGGGAAGGACGGGAAGGTCGGGTCGGTGTCAATCGTCGAACTAACCACCCAGGAAAGTATAGTTAAGGATATGTAAAAGAATGTATTGTTGTAAAAGTATGTCGCTATCACCCCTCAAGAAGAAAAATTACATTTACCATAGTGTAACATGTATGTTCGAATTGGTACCGCGTCAAAAGATACCATACATATATAGTGTCACATGACTTGTAAAAGGGACACCGTCTTATAAAGTAGAGTAAAGTCAAAAATCAATGACAAAAGGATTAGTCTTACTTTATAATTAATAGAAATTTAAAGGAAGATAATTTGTATTTTGTATGTATATTTAAACTTTACCTTACAACCTTCGTCAAGTCTCAAGTAGACCGAATGAACTTATACCTTAATTACTTGAGAACCACTAAAAGAACACCAGTAGAGTAAGATCTGGGAAACTTACGTGGACCGGACACGTCAGAGTGGGTGCGACCTGGAGTCTTTAGTCGTGAGGTAGGACCTTCGACGAGGTCCGAGGTAGATCAAAGTGGAGGTGGCGGAGTTCAAAGAGGAACGGGCGAGTATATGGAAGAAGAGACGGGAGGTGATTCGGGTTGTAGGGTCCAGGACTAAGAGAAGAATTAATCCTTCTTCGGTTGGGTCGAAATACGGACGGTAGGGTCGATTAGTGACTGTCTGTTCTCTCTTTCTCCCGGTCCTTTTTTCTGGTAATGGACAAAAATATAGAATTGTTATCCCTTTACCTATGAAACTTCACCCCATGATGACAATTGTAAGCAATTGATTATGTCATTCAGGGGATGTGTACTTGCTCAAGACAAGACTCTCGTTTAAGTATTCAGGTTGTCTCAATCGGATCCATGGGTTGATTGTGTCAACCGAATATCGCGACATGATATCCTCCAAATATCCTCTCTTCGACCCTCTACCATCTCGACTTCCCAGTAGTTGCTATCCTCTACCTCCCCTTCGACGTTAAAGTAAGTACGGACTGTAACTACCTTCCGTGTGTAAGCTTAGAAACTTTAAAGTGTTGAATTTCCAAACAAACATTCCCTGAATAACTTGGTTTCAAATGTCAAATTGAAGCCAATTTGACTTCAAATGGAACTTCACCGTACGACGGTACTATATTTGGATTTTGTACACCGAGGCAAAACCGACAAACGGAAAGCTTGATAGTGTCCCGGAAAACAGTTGTACTCAGAAAGGTTGGAGGTCATAGTCGAAAGAACGACGGGTGACGGGTTGATAATTATTAATCACGACTCACTGTTCACCGTTCTTTTTACGAAAATCTTCGATATCGTTACTTCTGATACAATACGTCATCTTTTTTTTTTATGAACCTACGTTTCTTTATTTAGTGAGTACGTGTAAAAACAAATCCTTTCTCGAAGTGGGAAACAATACAAGTACCTTGATTAACCCGTGTACATCTAGTCTTAGGATGATTCTAACACTCTCCTATCTGAACGAGTTTTTTGGTATTATCTCCTGAAACAAGTGTGGATTTTGGTAATCAAGGATATCCTGTAAACCGTTACAGACTTTTGTGAAAGATTTAAAAATAAACAAACCGACACAACCCAGAACGAAACCGGAGTACCCGAGTCATCAGGGTACCGGATACCCTAGAATCAAGGGGATGGTCCCTAGTTTGGGCACAGAGGACGTGACCTTCCACCTGAGAGTTGGTGACCCAGTGGTCGTCTCAGGACCTCTGTAAAAACTAACAGTGTGGACCCCGTCTCTACGGAGACGGGTGACCATGGATTACCTATCTCCGGTCCTTTCAACCATTTGTAGAATGTGAGTCTTCTAACTGGGGTGTCGTTTGCCGGGTGTTACAGTTATCTTATTGTCTGGAATCTCTTGTTACCTACTCCCTTAAAAGGGGTTCCTCAAATTAAGACCAGACTAGTTCTTTTAAGGGGACGATGGACCGTCTTAGAGATCGAACCGTCCTAACATGTCAGATACCTGATGCCCGGTCGCTGAAGATGAGACGCGAAAAGACTTACCCTGACGAACAAAGGAACAGGGTAGGGACAAGGTAGTTTCGTGCACCCCATGTACCTCCCGCCACTGTCTATTGAACAGGAAAATCAAGTGTCCAGTTACTTGTACTTTAAGACGTAGACCTAAAACACCTCTGTAATGTATATGGTGGGGGGGCGGGTCTCTGAACCTTATGACTCGACCTATGTCATTGATCTGACCCGAAAGTTGACAGGGGGAATGTCTCAACCAGTCATATCAGAGAGCACCCTTTTTCACCACACTCCCAATAAACCACTAGTCTTCCCGACTAACGGTGTCTCCAAGGGTTTAGGGTCCGGTCCACTGTAAGGAGTCGGAGGTAACACCAAACCACACTGGTGTGCGTGTTGTCCTATTTTTTAAGTATAGGAGTACAACGGATACAAGATTTCCTAAATTTATGTCACGAAAAGAAAATATGTACTTTACGAAGGATGTAACAGACTCCTGAATATCACCCCTCCCTCCTTCACGTACCTCGGGTTTAGGTCCATAATTGTCCTTCTTGTTGATTGTCCGTTATGACTACGGAGAGAACCCCTCTCAACATTGCTCTGATCTTACTATAGACAGACCCGATGAAACAATACCACTTAGGATACCAGAGTGAGCTCGAGGGTACCAAACCCCTCTACTAACCCAGTTCTGTCCCCTCATAAGTACTTACCCCAATCGTGGGAATATTTTCTCTGTCTTGGTCCTTCACCTGGGAGTGGTCCGTGACTTAAACGACTACGGGACCAAAACCTCTCAGAGTCAGTAGTCTGTGTTAAGGTTTCATACTCGAGAAATTCATTTTACACTCCGACGGAACCCTTTCTCTCCGACAACGACAAGTTTTGGTCGGGGTATCGGGACATGTTGGGGAGACTACCATAGTCGGACGAGGGCGGTGAACGGAAAGTGAGGAGGTCGAGTATGGGTACAGTGGTACCGGACCGATGGGTTCGAGACGTGAGGAGAACTGGTGACCTTGGTGTCTCACAGAGTAGTAGTGTATGTGGTGTGGACTGAATTCAATAGAGACTTGGTCTTCAGGTTTCCTTAGTCAAGACGAATTTTGTCCCTTCTTCTAACCCAGAGTCTCCAATTCCCGGAGGAAACCCCTTCGTGACCGTTAAGAAAAGTCCACTACTACGGGTTGTCCCAGACCTCTCACACCGACTCAGTGACTCTGTGGGGGGGATGAGTGGGACCTCGAGGGTTCGGGTCTGCACTGGTCAGTTCTAGTCCGGACCCACTTCGTGTTCGGGTGAGTGAGGTTCACCCTCAGGACTACCCATTCCCAACCGACCGAACTGAGACCGAGCCCGACCCCTCTCCTCCACTGACCGAATCACTCCTTCTAAGGTGGGAGAAGGTCTGGTGGTCTTGAGGGTCTTGGCGAAACACTGTGTCGACTAGAGGACCGGAGTGTCTGATAAGATAAACCTTCTTTGGTGTCTCTTATAACTTCGGTCAAGGTAACATGGGCAGAGGAGGTGTTTCAGACACAGTCGGAACCGGTACTCCCCAACACCCGATGTTCTATCGATGTTCTAAACCTTCCACTTTTAACCCTCTTTTTCTCACGATTAAGTTTATGAGACGTAAAACTTTTCGACTCTAGTCATTTTACTGAGACACGAAAGGGTTCTGAGACTCAAGAGACTCATGGCTCCTACAAAAAGTGGGTGGAGACTTAGGAGACCTCGGGTCGGTAGACGGAACATGTGTCGTCCACGAGTTGACTTAGATTCATCTCCTTCTACCTCCAACCCTCAAATCCACCTGCAGTCGTTGGACTAAAAGGTAACATTCCTAAAGAGGGAGGGGTGTTACACAAAAGGTTTATGTTATTATACGAAAATAAGAGTTGTGTGAAAAATTAAAAAATGGTGGAAAAAAGACCTATAAAGACCCCGAAACCTGAAGCTTCTGGACGTGGGACGAGGATGATGGAATTCGTTCTATTATGTGCACCGGGGACTAGACATCGAAGTTATAGGCATCTGCCTTTGTTATTTGTGTAGGGTAGACACTGAACTGACAGTCTAGCTTCCCCGATTATAAACACTTTTGTAGAATATGGGACATTTCGGGAGATATTTCAGAACGAAGAAAGGATGAAGATAAAGAGAAGAAGGATTATAATTAACTTGTAATAAAACACTGTTTTTGATACGAACCGTAGAATATAAATAGAATAGTAAATCAAAGTACCTTTAGGGTGGAATGAAGGTGAAATGTTCAGTCCTTTGGGTTCGAATCTGTACGGACCCCAGTACGGTCCTTGTGTGTCGATCCTTTACCGTTTCGACCCTAACTTTGGTCTCAGACAAACTAAGGTTTTGATGATGAGAAGGAATAGGAGGAGAGACGAAAAGAGAAAGGAAGAGAAAAAAGGATGAGAAGAAGAAAGGAGGGAGGTTCGGGGTTCCCTCTCTGCTCCTTCCATTTCTTTTCTCTACGATAACCATCAGAAAGATTGTTAGTACAGGGGACAGGAGGAAAAAACTTAAGACTGGGACTGAAACAAGTCCATATCCCAGAGACGTGGGACCTCCTCCGTCCCGGAGTGGGGTCGAGTCCCACTTAGCCCTAACAACCTAAGATTTGTTTCCTATCATTAAAGTGAAGGGACAATTACTAACCAGAATTCGTGTCCGTACTCTGAGTAAAGACCTGTAACACTGAAATTTTCTTTATAACCCCCTAACGGAATGACCTTTTACTTTCTATGTGTTTTTTCCTTGAAACTACACGTTTCTGTACTATGGACCTTGACACCGTCGGTAAAGTAATGTTACTCCTCTTGACGGAACTGTGTTTTATCTTTATAGTTACTCTAAACCCTGAAATTACTGTAGTTGCTCAACTACTAAATAGGTAAGGACCTCGACGACCATATTGTGACCCTAAGAAAAGTATAATCAATTTAGGAGGAGAATAACAAATTGGGCGGCACTAAACGAAAAGACAATAAGCACTGGTGTCCAGATTGAGTGTGTGGGAAAAGGGAGAAGAAAAGGAAAAACACAAGACTTCCCAATTCTTCATAATTAGTCCTGTGGACTAATGTACTCGAACTATGAGAGACGAGGACTTTGACACGGTCTTTAATGTCTCCTTTTCAGTTACCACTCCCCGGAGACGAGGTCCGAATGGACCCTAGGTATCTACGGAGTCCAGGTGGAATTCGAACGTGGTGTGTAGTGTGGTCTGAAGGGTTGGTGGACGAATTCCGCTGAGACGTCTTCTCGTCTCGGTTCCAGTAAGGGTGCGGATTTGTACTCCGGTTCTCCGGCGACGGGTGGTAGACTCCGTCTTTGTTACGATTTCCCCTTCTGTCCTCTCTAAAGGGGAGAGGACGGAGGACCCCCTTAGTTTCTATTGCTCATAACAATTACCACGTCCTCTGGATTCTGTAGGTTCAAGTAAGGGCAATAAGATGTCGATCTCTGCACTCCGAGTCTCTCCCCTTTACTAACAGGTTCCAGAGCACCAACCAATTACGGACTCCGTCCGGACGTGGGGGCGAGTCCAAGGATTGACTCCCGAAGACGTACTAAGGTTCCCGGAGATAGACAGCTCTTTCGACCAGGTCCTACCGACTCGTGAAGGACGTAACAGGGACTTTCACATTTCCTTTAGAAAAAGTAAACCTATTCCAAGTTTAATTCTTCGTCCTTTACTTTACCCCCACCCCCTCCCTCTTCCCCCCGCACAAACACACACACACACACACACACACACACACACAACGTTTCTCCTTCTACAAACTTACAAGTCCTCTCGATGACAGGGTGCTGAGCGGAGACTACAGGGATGGTGACCCGAATGACCAGTGTGGTCGACGCAAAGGGTTTCGAGTAGGGAACGGCCGGACGGTGGTTGTTTAACGTAACTAAATACTTTGTCTGTTGAGACGTTAACGGACTCGTGTAAATTAGAAAAGTTTAATTCGGTTGAAGTGTAAGCCGTATGGTATACCTTAAGAAATCCCACAAATATTTGTGTCAATGTGAATTCGGGAGCAGGTGAGACGAATTTGACCTCGTCTTTATCTGGTCCCTCGGTTTGTGTGTGCCTAACTTCTCTGTTAGATGGTGGTCCGGTTTAGGAAGGTCTGACCTTTCCTGAAGTCTGTAGTAGACCAGGTCTCCGAAGTGGGACCTCCAGGTACCCGACTAAAGTCGTGTGTCTACACAACTCAAACCGAGTAAAACACAAAGACTTTTTAAAACACGGTTGTCAATTCTTGACCTTCGAAAGTGTATTTTTAGGTCTAAAAGGTGTAGAAAACCTTTTTTCGGGAGTAAGGGTATATTATTAGTCGACCTCCCTGAAGGGACCCCCAGGTCCCCAATTCTGAGACTCGAGGGGGTCACGTCCCCCGGGTCCAATTTAGGAACCAGTCCCTTAATCTAGGGTGTACGGTGTGTGTGTGTGTGTTTTCTTTTTAAGGAATTTTGTTTTTAGTTGACTTCTACTTAATATCGAAGAAAGAGACAGAGCCCCTGGGAAGGCATAACCGGTAGCACCAATGATGAGGACTAACAGAATGTCGTTTATAGACGTAGTGAATGAAAGACATGAAGAGATTAGGAACTTCCGTAAACAGACGGTAGGAAGGGATTTAGTTTTGCAGGTAAATGTCCTCTTCTTTGACTCAGAGTATTAGGTCTACACTGAACATATTTCAAAGGTCTGTAGGTCTCTGTCGAAACCTGAAGGAACCGGGTACTTCATCTTACACCCCTCCCGTCCCCTCCTACTCGTTACAACGGATATAAGACTCTCGGACTCTCTGAGCCCTAATCTACTCTCCTACTCTATAAACTCTATAAACTGAGAACCGGATATTGATTAACGTCTACAGGTAAGTAAGTACGTCGTTTGAAAATGACTAGAGTGGTTGATGAAATCCGAGACCTCTATGGTTCTATGATTTAGAACTACGACCCGGAGTTCTCGAAAGTCAGTTCGTCTCTTTTTGTCTGTACATTCGTGTCCTTAAGACTGTCGGGAGGAGGATCGGAGAATCAGTCTAGACGTCCACCTTCCGTCATGTCACGTCAATTCACACTCTATCATCTTTCATACGCAACCAGAGACGGGGACCGACGACCGTGTCTCGAGGACTTTGAGAACATTAAAGGATTCACTATTTTCGTGATCCTTGTAGGAAACGAGATTACAAACAGAGACTGGCGTCTAGGACTTTGTCGTGAGAACTTTGGGAACATTAGACGACCCACTATTCCCGTAGAAGACAAGTTTTCTCCACTGAAAACCCAGATGAGGACCTACTCCCGACCAGTGTTCGTTGTCGTTCGGTGGTAATCTTCGAACCTTAAAAGTCGGTGTAGAAGGTCAGAGAACAATTTCCTCTTCCCAACTTTTACCTCGAATACTAACTAGTATACATACACTACTCAGAAGGTATTTTAAAGTCAGCATACCCCAAGACTCTCGTAGGTCCAACAACTTGTCCACCTCCACGTTCCTCTCACCATGTGGGCTCTCCAGTACCTTCGAGGTAGGTGGAGGGACGTGTGGAACGGGGTATGTAGAGAAGGTAGACCAACAAGTAGACAAAGGAAATAGTATAGGAAAACCTTATTTGACCATTCGGATTTATTTACAGAGGGACTCGAGACACTCGGTGAGATCGTTTAATTAGTCTAGATTCCTCCTTCTTCAGTGCTCTGAAGTGTCCGGAGGGTCTGAAGGGACCACCGAGTCTGTCATTTCTTAGGTGGACTTCACGTCCTCTGGACCTAAGCTAGGGACCCAACCCTTCTAGGGATCTCCTCCCGTACCGTTAGGTGAGGTCATAAGAACCGATCTCTTACGGGTACTTGTCTCCTCGGACCGCCCGACGTAAGGTGTCCCAGTTTTTCTCAGCCTTTACTAACTCACTGATTCGTGTCGTGTCGTGTTCCCCCTTCTTCAGTGCTCTTGGAGACTAAACATCGGTTTGTCCTGTCTTCAACACCCACTGTACCTCTGTATGACGAACTCCAACCGTAGATGTCACCCATAGCCAGAGTCCCTCGACTTGGGACTTGGACACCCTAGACTGGGAGAGAGGTCCATCCGTCACAGCCTTGACTTAATTTAATCTCTTATGGGTCGGCTACAGTCTCTTAACGAACCACGTCCTTTATGGGCGTGTGCAAACCACTGGTCTCACAATCTCCACGTCCTTAGGTACACGCACCATTTCTTTCTGTGTACTCTCTACCTGTCCTGAACCAACAAAACAAAAGACTCCCATACCTCCCAAACAAAAAACAAAAATTGTGTAATTCCATTGTCCGACTGAACGGTTGAACCTATGGTTATGACCAGGACAAGGAAGAAAAAATTTTTTTTTTTAAATAAAAAATTAACTTCCTATTAACGAATTGTCTTAAGACATCTGAAGACAGTTTGTAGTTGTACTTAGTCGGTATCCATATGGGTACAGGGGAGGAGGGAGGACTTGGAGGGGGGGTAGGGTGGGAAGATCTAACAGTGTCTCGGGGACAAACTCAAGGGACTCGGTATGTCGATTAAGGGTAACCGATAGATAAAATGTGCATTGAACCTGTTCTACCAAAGGTAGAGTCAGAGTCAAAAGTGTGACTATATTTCATTAATTCACGGATAGTGTACGTCAAGAACACGTTTTGTAAACTTTTGGAGGAACGTGTCGCAAGTTACTAACCACTTAAGTTATCAATCTTCCGAAAAAGGAGGAGGAAACAATGAAGAAGAAGAAACAGGGGGTGAAACTAGAGAAAGTCAGATCGAACAAGACCTACAACGAAATTTAAAAATTCTAGAGGTTTATAAAAGACCGTAGTGTTCAGTGACCCACTACCTGTCTTGAATATTACTCTTCACGGTCGTGAATCATTTACTTGGGTGTACTTGGGTGTACCAGAACTACGAGTCTTCGTCGTGTGTCAAACACAATGAAGAAACTTCCCGTCTTTTAATGATTCCTCACTTAGGAATTAATAAACCAGAGAGTGAACGTTTCCTAGAAAACTACCAGGACGAGACCCCAAGAGAGTGTGTGTTTTTAAGAAGACCCGGAACTTGTAAGGTCTGAGTTTTCACTTTGTTTCCTATATCTTGGTCTTTTAGTATGTAAAATTAGGGTCCTGTCTATGACAAAGGGAACAACCGGTAACCACTTAATGAAGGGGTTGGTGAAAGGGCAGTCGTTACGTCTTTAGTTAATAAAGGAACAGAGTGAACTCCCGACTCTCTGAATTAATTCGAAAACCTTCTACCAACAATCAATTGGATTAAGAGAGACATTTGATTGTTGGGAAACGAAAGGATTAGTATGGAGGGTTTGAAAAGTATTTAATCAGGGGAAAAGGATTTCAGTCTTAGATCCTACTGACGATAAAAATGTGGACCAGTGAAGATATGAACACATACCCTCGACGTACGAGTCAGTACGGGTTGAGAAACACTGGGACACCTGACATCGGACGGTCCAGGGAGACAGGTGTCTTAAAAGGTCCGTTCTTATGACCTCACCAAACGGTAAAGGAGGAGGTCCTCTAGAAGGGCCGGGTCCCTAACTTGGAGGCAGGGAACATAAAGGACGTAACCGTCCGTCTAAGAAATGGTGACGTGGTGGATCCTTCGGGTAAGTGAAGATATTTATCAAAAGTTACTACAATAATAGAGAAGGGGCATTGTCCGGGTTCTGTCCTTTTTAGATACCTCTCTCTCATAGAGTCCGTACTGGTTCTGGTTTCCACGCTCACTCTTTTCATGGGAAGAGGTCTTCCCTTTATGGGAGACCAAGGACACCCGGTCTCCTGACGTATCTGTCCCCTAATTTGAAGAGAACGTCATCGAACTTAGTTTTCAGGAAGGACCGTATTCCTTTTCAGAGACTCTCAAAACCTCCACACTAATCCTTTCGACAAAGTCTGTGTCCAAGTTGGAACCGAGGTTGTGGAGGATCAACTCTTTGAGACTCGGAAATAAACGTATTAAATGTTGGAGAAATAGACATTTATTGTTTCTATTTCAGAAGAAGTGTCCGAATAACATTCCTCCTTCGCTTCGGTGCACTTAAAGGGAGAAGTAAAAAGGAACATGTAGACTAGTCAAAGATGTTGATCTAATATTATTTGGGGAACTCCTGTTCCTAACGAGTTCACATACGTCGGACAGAGTTGTCTCCAAGGTGTTCTCCTGATTTGAGGTACCTTGTAACACACTCGTTGATAAGAGAGTTAAGAGGATTCCTTCTACATCTTGAACATGATAAAATCTACGTGTTCCCTCTAATTAAGTAAGGGATGTTACCGACGGAATCCCGTAATCCAGAGTTAAGAAAGGATGTTGGACTAATTCTTCACGACTATCGTGATTAGAGACATTTTCCATTTGAGATTTGAAGGTCGCCACATTATATTATCTTTATATACAGATTCCCACAAGGTTTGACCGTCCTTATTTTATTAAGTCTCGAAAGCTCGAGAGGTACGAATAGACGTAATTTCCCTTTCTCGTCCTTCGCTCTCCAAAAGATCAGTGTAAGGTAATCGATCTGATGTCCGTGCCTCATGTTCCGTCTAACCCTTTACATTAGGTCGGCACCTCGGTCCCTCTTCTCTTACGATCATCCAGAGTCGGTTTATATTCCTAAGAGGAGGACATAAATCCGAAAGAACATCATAGTATGTTATCCACTATGACGAGTCATTTTCTGACACTTTAAATGTACACTTACTCACTCAGTCAGCAAGTGTCAATTAGACAGGAGTGGACGATCTAGGGAGGGAAATGGGATGTAGGAGGAAGGAGACTTGGGAAAGAGGTCAGTCTACGGTGTTATTCTGGGTCTATTTAACTAGACGTCACAATTTGACAAACCTTCCCCGTGAACCGGAGTTGAAGGTTTCGGAACCCAGTTAGTGGTCGACCCACTGGACCCTGGTCAACGTTAAAAGGATAGTTATGTCCGTAGTGTACGAGGAAACAGACATCACCTTTGTTACCGAATACCGGGTTGAGTACCAAAACCTCCTTTGGTATCCCGAATTATATTCGATTCCATGAAACCCTTTACGGTATATTTATATTTACGATAACTATAAGTGAGTAGGTACAACAATAATTGACCTTTATGAGGTCCGTAAAGAGGATTTTCCCGTGGACATAATATTCTCTTTTGACTACTCTGAAGATTACCACTTTATAATCCTGGAAGGGACTTTTCGGTACGAAGGGTGAGTTACAAGGACGCAGGATCGTCACCGTATTCTTAAAGGTATCGACGGTAGAGTCCCCCTGGTCTCATACCCCGATAACAAACCTAGACATTACTACCACACGAGGTTCTGTTCCTCCCTGCACTTTTGAACTCTGTTAATACAGTTAAATTAAGTTTAGTCGTACCCTGTACCTTTCTTCTTTTCTTCCCTCCCTCCGTCCCTCGTCCGTCTCTGCACCATGGTGGGGGTGGCAACAACGTAGAGACTCTTGTGTTCACTCGTAGCCAACCGAGTTGACCTAATAAAGAAGGTTTCCTTTCCTAATATCTCTTAGTCCCTCTTTCGGCTCCAAGTGTCTTAGAAACTTTACCCCGTTTTCTTTTTTTAGGAAACAGTAAACGTACCTTTGTCCAGATCCACCCATTTAAGATATAATTCGATAAGTAGTAGACACCTTATTCCCAAACTCCCGTTGGACGAGAGTCTCCGGAGAAGAGTCCTTCCCTCCCCTATACCACAATATCTTTTCTATGTCTAATATCTCGTTTCATCTCGACCCAAGTCTAAAAACAAGACGGTAATAAAGATCATACTGAAACCCTTTTGGAGAGACGGAAAGACCTTTTGTCATTAAGGATACGGTTTCCAAACGGTATTTCTGATCTATGTTGTTTTACAACAATCGGACGGATGGTGCATCATCCGAAAGTTATGTACATCCAACAATAACAATAATTTTGTCTGGTTTCGTAGGTGACGGAGACACTACATCACTAACTGTACGAGTAAAGACCTGTAGCTTCTTTAGCGTTTCTAACTTTCCCCCGATTTATAGTGACGGAGAACCCCTCTCCCCAGAAAGGACTGGTAGGGTGGGTCTCATTTAAGAGAGTCGCTGAGGTAGTGACCCGTGCGTAAACACATGAACCCAAAACAGATAGAAAAGTAGGTTTTCATTCGAGTTTCTCCTGCCTCTCGAACAGACAGAACAGGTGTCACGAAGTCACATCCTGTGTAAGACCTTACGGTACGCGAGTTATTACCGACGACCTCCCTTTCGTCCTTTCCTTCGTCCCGGTGGACTTACTAATCATTTGTAAAATTGTGGCTGTTGGGAGCGTAGGGTGTCTCTCGCGGCGTAGGACTTTACGTCTATGGGGACCCTTTCCGTCGTCAACTGACTTTACGTAGGACTACACATTTCCTGAGGATCCTCTAGGGACGGACCCTTTCTCAGAGGTCTTTTCCACCGTCCCCTCTACCCCCGTCCGTTTCTCGAACAGACCGACAGTGGACAGTGGACTTAGGTCCACACGTACACCCAGTCCTCCTTCGGGAGGGGCTGAGTTGGACGGGCACGTCTTGGGTCACATGTACGCAATGGGTGTGGGAACACATAGTAGGTAGAAGGAAAAGTAGTCACGAACACCCCGTTCCCTTTTTTTATGGAAAGTTCTGGTCTGTACTTAGAACGTTCATTTGTTCGAAATGAGACGGGACAACACACCCCAAATTGGAAACTGTTATGGGTTTCCCGTCTACCTTTACGACTTCATTGCGTGACATTTCGAAGACACGACCCACCCCCTTTGAGATCGGCACTTTTTATTTGTTTCTTTTTTCGTACTTTCGATGGTACTCGGAAAAGAAGGTTTTTCTCCGTACGTCTGTGCAAGACGTAAACGATCCGGGGAAGAGGCAAGAGAATTAGGGAGGAAGGGCGGGTAGAGACGAGAAGGGAGAGAAGAAGGAGAAAAGGAGGCAGAGGAGGAGGGGAAAGTGGAAGAAGAAGTAGGGAGAAGAGGAGAGAGAGAGAGAGACACTCTGACTCGAAGTAGGATCCACCCCTGTTCCCTCCGTTACTGAACTGTAAATACTTTGTGAACGACACACGGCCAGTGACACGACCGTTGTGGATGTGCACAATAAAGTGACTTGGTAGGAGTGTCGGTGTCCCGTCGGCAAGAGGGGTGGCACACTGGGAGTCGTCAATTGAACAGACTCTAGTGCGTCGATCAGTCTGGAGACAGCCTGAAGTGGTCTATATGATGAATCTATGAAACTTAAAGTAAGTTTGACTCCGTACAAAGAGTATTTACGTGTCCGATACGAGAAAGTAGGTAGTCATAGTAAAGGACACCTTTATTTTCTACATCTGTTTCTCCGTTGTTACTCTGGTAACTAATATTGTAACGAAACCCACCTTTTTTAATAGGTTATCAACCCCAACCAGTTAATTTAATACCCTATGGACACATATTCTTCCGAGTATCTACACTAAAAAGTAAATAACGGTATCTTTGTACAACGACTAATTAATAATGTTCCTTCCCTGAGAAAGTACCGTGGAACCTCCGTCAGGTTACGGAGTCTTATTTCGACTTGTAGAGAAGGGGTCGGTGACCGACGACCTTCGAGTGACTCCACCTGTTACTTGTTTTTGAAGTATAGAAGATATTCTTCGTATACCGGTGTCTTCGACGACGACTAGGGGACCCACTTCTTACCTTCCCAATACACACAGATTTAATCACCGTCATTGTTGTTTGTCCTGAAGGGGTCTTTCGTTCCACAGAACTGGGTACCGGTTCAGGTGGACAACGACTCATTCCCCGTAAGGATAATGTCTGGTTCCTCCTGGCCTCTTTCTTACTACATTAGACAAGTCCCAACGTGACACCTACGGTTAGACTCACAACTGTTAAACCAGTAGAATTTTTTTCCCCTATTCCTATAAGGACCTGAGTGACTATGATGATTCGGAGTAACGGACCCCAGGTTTTCTCGAAGGTCTTAGGCGTTTTGAAAGTCAGAGAGATTTCTTCTACCGTAGGTGGGTCTACAACATTCTTTCGGGGATTTGTTTCTTCCATTCTTTGGGTCCTGGTCTCGCAGGTTCTAAGTAACAGGACAATGACGTCCACAAGACCCGTATAACGCGACTTCTTTGTCGTAGGCTTCTTTTTATTCCTTCTCCGAAGTCTTGTGCGATTTGAAAACCGGTTCGCTTATTTCTCCGTTTTCTTTTTACGGTCCTCATTTAGCGGTTCTCTGCTTCCGACAGGAGAGATTCTCGAGGATGAAGATTCAGATTTAGGTCAGTTTTTACTCTACATAGTTTATTTGTTCTAGTCTGGAGTTTTTTTTTTTTTGTTTTTTTGTTTTTTGNTTTTTTTTTTTGTTTTTGTTTTTTGGTTCTCTCTCTCACTCTCTCTCTTCCCATCTGTCCAAAGTTTGTTACACATTTTATGATAGACCCCGCGAATGGACCTCTAGGTCATCAATTCTGAGACGGGAAGGTTACTTCTAGGAATCAACCCCTTGTTTCTAGGACGTACGACGCGATGTCTTTTTTCCTCCTTTCTTTTGTTTTTTGTTTGTTTTTAAAAATTTATTTTATAATAAACCCCCTTTTATATATATATTCATTTGTATATGTTATTTTTAAAATTTTCTTACATTTGTTTCATTGTGAAATAGAGACTTATCTTTTCCTAATATCCATTAAAAATAGAATAAAACGAAGACACATCAGAATGTACGAAAAAAAAAAGTACCAGTCGGACGTAGAGAACTCGTTAATCAAACAAGATCAAAAAAGAAGAATTCTCATTAAAAATCTTACTAATCTTTCGACGAAAGATTTCGTAAAACGACCTCCCGGGTCTTAAACCTTTACAGAGATAAGAAAACAACGATGATGATTTTCCTCTTTATTTTTAGGGTCGGTTTAGGACTGTAAACCGGTTATATCAAAGAAAAAAATTAATGTAACAGTCGGCGACTAATTTTACATTCGCGGACTTTTGTCTTTTGTACAGGAAAAAAGGAGAAATTAGGTGCAGGGAAACACTACAAGTCACTGATAAGTACCAAGAAACTAAAGAAGGGCAATGAAGAAACCAAAATCCAACCCAAAACCAAAAAAAAAAAAAGGATAAAATATGGTCTTCGAAGAAGTAAATCTGAGAAAATTTTAGATCAAAAACTTTTTACTTTTACTTCAGTTCTAACTTTGAATGAAAAAAAGAAACTGATTTTAAATTCTAACAACTAACTTCATAGGTGTATTCGTTTACTCCGTCCTCCCCATATAAATTGGATGTACCCTTTTATGAAGACTTGAGAAATGTTGGAGGAAACACGGGTCAATTAATTACCTGACTAATACTTACTAATATTGAGTAGCTCAGCTAAACCGTCTTAAAAGAGGACCGTCGCGACGTAGAGGACAATCAAACACAGCAGTCATGACTTTTACTGTGGAGATGGAAGGGCTGTTTGCCGTGCCTATAAGTGATTGAGTCTTGGACAAATCATTGGACTCACGCAGAAGTATAAGATTAAAAAGTCTAAAATGACGCAGTACCTTGACTCGTCTAGGGAGAAATTTTATTTTGACACGAAAATTTTTACCTTTTCAAAAAGGGAGAACTTTTTTATGTCGATATCGTGGTCCCATATATACCTTCATAAGTAATGGGAGTACCTTATTTTTTTATTCCATTTGACCCCGAAGGAACCACCAGGTCGCCAATTCTAATGTTAGAAAGTTACGTCCTCCGAGACCAGACGCCAGGTCTTTGATTCGAGGGACCGACTCCTTGATTCTAGAGCGTAGGGTGTAGTAGAAAGGTTGGGTCCCTACTTTGGGTACAGAGAACTCAGAGGACGTAGCCGTCCACCTAAAAAATGGTGATCACGGGTGCACCCTGCCTCTTCCGTTACCGTGGGGTGAGGTCATGAGAACGGACCTTTTAGGGTACCTGCCTCCTCGGACCACCCGACATCAGGTACCCCAGCGATTCTCAACTTGTGTTGACTCGTTGAAGTGAAAGTGAAAAGTGAAAGTACGTAACCCCTTCCTTTACCGTTAAGTGAGGTCACAAGAACGGACCTCTTAGGGTCCCTGCCGCCTCGGACCACCCGACTACACATACCCCAGCGTGTCTCAGCCTGTGCTGACTTCACTGAATCGTCGTCGTCGTCGTCGTCGTCGGTGCACCCTTCGGGTCTATGGAAGACCAAGGATAACGATACTTTGGTCAGGAGGGTATGAATGACAGAATTTCGTTGTTGTTAGTGACAATGAAGAGGTCTAAACCCCTCCGACCCGACCAACTCCATCAAGAACCCAGACACAACCGACGTCACCACCGGTCCGGACGTTAGTCGGAGGAAAGAGGTCATAACCGTCGACTACACTGACAGTCGACCCTGGGTAGGACCTCCTTTGGAGAGTCAAGAGTCTTCGACCGGACCCTTCGACGTAGTTAGTAGTGTAAGGGAGGCAATGAGTTCTCCTCTTTCTTGTCTGTCGGGAAGGTTAGTCTTCCTATCAGGCGGAGTGTAAACCTTCCGTACCCTACCCGGTCGAACCTTTAAAGGTAGACGACGTGGAAGAGTGTCTCTTCCGTTACCGTGGGGTGAGGTCATGAGAACGGACCTTTTAGGGTACCTACCACCTCGGACCACCCGACGGCAGTGTCTCAACCTGTGCTTACTTCGCTGAATCGTCGTCGTCGTGGAAGAGTCCTGTCTGGTTCACAGGTGACAGTGCAGGGATGGGAGGACCAGAGACCGAGACTGATGTCCACTTTCGTGGTCGACCCTTGACTAGCACAATTTCTTGTTGATTAACACATTGAAGGTGTCGCGAAAAAAAGATGGTTTCGTGTTTAAGATTTAGATATGACACGGTACCTAGGGAAGCCGTTACCCCACTTTAGAAACCTGAGGAGTCCCTTTACAGAGGTTTCACGTATTTTATTTTTGTATCCTAGAGTTTCCTTTAGTCAATATACCTTTGTGTCAATGGTTTTGTCAATTTATTGTTAAATCATTATAGATCGTCGTCCAGATCATGACATCAAAGTTTCAAGACCACTTAGAACTACTATAAAACTCTATAGACATTGTTAACACATACACACTATACCTTTATAGATACTCAAGATAATTATTGTGAAAGTGTTCAAGACGACTTTGAAAACACCAACCAATGGATGTAAGTATTAATTTCCCTTACGATTTAGACGTAATTTCCGATCACTGTTATTCCTATACTAGAAGAAAGAGTAGGTCGAAACGGTCAGGGACTGAGACGGGACGACTTCTCGGTGTCCTCCCTCCGATGTCGTCCCGTTCTCCTCCTCGACTCATGGCTGAACCGAGTCCCACCCGTCTCCCACTCTTTCGTCCCCGACTTGACGAGTCCCTCTCTTTCCTTGTCCTTAGACCCATCTCTTCTTTTTCAAAGACCTTCCTGTCTTTCACTCTCTCCTACGAGTTTCCGCCTCCGGACTCCTTTTTTAAGGGGATCACTCCTTTAAAAGAGACCGATCCTACTGGTTCCTGTACAAACGGGAAGGGGTGGGGTGTTTAACCTTGAGGGAGGGGACCTATCGTCACTACGTTTTTACCCGAAGGTATGACCTCACTAACGTAGACTCCTACCTCTCCGGACAGACCTGATTCGGTAGAATATAGTCCCT
Source organism: Capra ibex (assembly GCA_006410555.1). Taxonomy (NCBI): domain Eukaryota; kingdom Metazoa; phylum Chordata; class Mammalia; order Artiodactyla; family Bovidae; genus Capra; species Capra ibex. Next base: position 36,950,084 of record SJYO01041852.1, on the reverse strand, counting down.
GCACCCGTAGCCCTAAGACCGTAAGTGTCTTTCGTTTAGGGGGTCCCTATGACTCCCAGTTGACATGAACTAAAACGGACGGGTCGGTCGGGGTCGGTTTCTGTACTTTACTGAATGACACCGGTGTGACTCGGTGGAGGAAAAGGATGGTCCGATCTGAAAGAAGGTTGTGTAGGTTCGTCCAAAAACGGTGCTGTAGAAGGACCTCCATGACCAGGTCAGGGAAGACACCCCCGGCTCCCTTGGTTAATTGATGTGACGAGAGGTGAGACAGGTTAAGAGTTAGTTTACTCTCTCGGTCCTTACTCCTCTACCTATAGTTTTGTAGACGAAACAACGATGATTTTAGATCTAACGTCCCATCCTGAATTTACACCCTAAGGAGGAAGATGACTGAGATGAGGACGTGCGGGGTAAAATTTCGACCCATACCCGTCCCCCTCCCACTCAGATATCTTGTCACAGACCACTTCCTACCGACGGACCGTAACCAGATCCCGTCCTACTACTTTCTGCTCCTCCCGTCTCTCTCGACGTTTGTGTGTGCACACACACAATCAGTGAGTCAACACAGACTGGGAAACACTAGCGTACCTGATTGTCTCAAATCGGGCGGTTTGAGACAGGTACCCTAAGACGTCTGTTCTTATGATCTCACCCAACTGTAAGGGAAGAAATCCCCAAGAAGGGTTGGGACCCTAGCTTGGGTCCAGAGGATTTAACGTCTAAGAAATGGTGGACTCGGTGATCCCTTCGGGCCGTATGGTAACCAGGTACAAAAAACCACCTCACCTTGATTGGGTTACTCTTTTGATCTCCGTGTGTGTATGTGTGGAGATCAAAAGAACAACTCAAGTAAGGAGGGGTAACTTTTTGTACCTGGTTACTGAGAGTGAGTGCTCGGTCCACTTAGTGAGGTGGAGGTTCCCCTTCTAACTCCCCACACCGTCCTCTGGTCCTCGTGAGTCTCTTCGACCTCTTCGTCGGGGAGTCGTGGGTGTAGGGTTTGACAGGAGAGGTTCATATTTATTATTAAAATAAAAGTAAATAAAATAATAGTAACAACAATAAAAAATAATAATATTTTTCTCATCCGGTTCTCCTGAGGGATGGAACACTGTACCAGATCTACTTTTTACAATTATGTATTAGAGTATATTAGGAATGTTGTTGGAAGATAGTCTCCACCAGTTTAGTAGACTTTAACAGTTGAACCCCGAATGTTTTCACCATTAAAACCCAGGAAACTGGAGTCCCGAGGAGGTAAACTATCCACTGTAGTGACTCTAAATGTCTTCATTTCACTGAACGGTTCGAGTGTGTACTTGGTGCCCCTTTAACGTAAGTTCGGACTGCGTCCTCGGGTACCGAAATTGGAGACGTCATTCTGTCTCCACTCGACACTTACACCTCTACGAGGACCTTCCAAGGTACTGAGTGAAGTATCATGTCGTTGTGGGTCGAAGAGAGAGAGTCCGGACACGGTCTCTGACTCCTATTTGTTTATTACATGTCCAACACGGAGACTACCACGGAATGTATCTTGTCCGCAAGTCATTATGTAATTTTTTTAAAAAAACAAATACGGTGGACCGTACACTCGAGAATCAAAGGAGTGGTCCCTAGTTTGGACGTGGGAACGTGACCGTCGTGTCTGAAAATTGGTGTCCTGACGGTCCCTTCAGGAGGCATTATATAAAAATTATCCGATTTATGACTTCGAGTGAAAGAACGTATGCACACTCTCCTTCCGGAATAGATCGACCCTCTTCGGAGGTCAGGATGTAGCACATCGGGAACTGACAAATGTTTCGAGTAAGTGTGTGTAGGAGTCTCGACTCCATGAAGAAGTAATTCGTGGATTACTCCCAACGTGGACTTTGGTTACCGACCCGGACGAATTCTTCTTCTAAGAGGGACGAGGCTTATTTTCCCCGAATGTTGTCTTGAGTTCCAGTCTCACCCTGGTCGAATCTCTACTCCCACCGGTCGCACCCGGTTGAATCCCAAGTCTACGGCTCGTTAAATTCTAAGACCAAACGTAAAAAGGACTCGTTCTTAGGTGGGACCTCTAGAGCAGGAGTAAAGTTCAGTGAGGACCCTTTGTTCAGGAAGTAGTCCCTGTTACGTTATCCACGAGCTCGCGGTGCCCCTGAGCGTCGTCGTCCTGGGTCGGGGAGTGAGGGCTACGGAGTCATGATCCCAGGCCGACCTTCTGGTGGGACCGGACCTGCACGACGGAGGAGTGGTGGAAACCTCCCGTAGACGACGAAACCGACGACAGCGGTGTGCTTAGGGTCACCGTCATTAGAGAACGGGTCTAATGACTGGTCCATTTTTGTTTTTAGCCTAACACAATAGTGTAATGAGGTCTGGAAAGTTTTACCACGGAGTGACTGGGGCACTGTCTCGGGTCTGGCGGAGCGAACGTGGACGGACTGAGGAGTCAAGGGGACGGAGGTGGGGAGGGGAAGAGAGTGTGAACCCCGGGGTCGGTTGACCTGAAGAGGTGTTTGTGGAGTAAGAGTTCTCTCGGAACGAGGTCCGAAAGCACGTGTGACAAGGAGATGGACCTCGTGAAAAAAGTAGAGGTAAGGAGAATCTGCATTAAAGGAGACTATATAAGGGATGAAGAGGAAACCCGAGGACATAATGGGACGCACAGGTAGGATTATGAAAAGTGTGAGGCAAGAAAAAAGGGTAAGTCAAGAAGTGGTTGGAGCGATCTACACGGACTCAGCAGCATTCCAAAATTAGTTATCAAAATCTTACTTATCTACTCTTTTATTTGTTTTTTGTTTTGATTCTGACCGGACCTCGTCGCGAGTGGGACGGTGGTGCGCGGAGGAAGGACAAGGGACCGACCGGGGGAAGGAGATTGACGTTGTGGTTCCACAACGGATGCCGTTGAGGTCGAAAACGACGCCGGTGGCAGGACGATAAAGAAAGTATATTAGAAGATTTAAAGAGGAATTTGTTTTCTAGTTTAATTTCCAGGTACAAGGTCTCTTACCTTCCCATAAGTACATCGGACAATACCTAGGCTCTCTTAAAATCGAGACGAGACTCTTTCTGTGATCAAAGACTCAGGTCACCGTGCACATATAGACCCACCTAGGTCTTGGGGTACCGTTGGAGTCATGGGTGATCCGGTCTCGTGCAGTCCTCACCTAAGGGTTTTCGGGCTAGATATCGTCACCGATATTTAATCTTAAGTGGGAAGTAAAATGTTAAAATTAGAGTAAGCTGACGTGGTCCAAAGTCAAGTCAAGTCGAGTCAGCGAGTCAGTACAGGTTGAGAAACGTTGGGGTACTTAGCGTCGTGCGGTCCGGAGGGACAGGTAGTGGTTGAGGGCCTCAAGTGAGTCTGAGTGCAGGTAGTTCAGTCTCTACGGTAGGTCGGTAGAGTAGGAGACAGCAGGGGAAGAGGAGGACGGGGGTTAGGGAGGGTCGTAGTCTCAGAAAAGGTTACTCGGTTGAGAAGCGTACTCCACCGGTTTCATAACCTCAAAGTCGAAGTCGTAGTAAGGGAGGTTTGGTCCAAATTCAGGGTAGTTTTTGGTAGTATGTCCACCTATACATACATACATACCAACTAAGTGAAACGACATGTGGACTTTGTGTTGTAATATTTAGTTGATATAAAGTTTTTTTTTAATAGTGTGTTGAAGAAGTAAACGAAAATTATAAGTAGAGTTTGTACTACTCCCGAAGGGACCACCGAGTCACCATTTCTTGGGTGGACGGTTACGTCCTCTGTACTCAAGGTTAGAGACTAGACCCTTCTGGGGTGCACAGTGTTCCGTTGTTTCGGGTACACGGCGTTGATAACTCGGACACGGGACCACGGGTCCTCGGAGTTGATGACTTGGTTGTACGGTGTTGATGACTCCGGGAGTGGGATCTCGGACACAAGACGTTGTTCTCTTCGGTGGCGTTACTCTCCCGGTTCGTGGTGTTGATCCCTCATCGGGGTATCAGCGGTGTTGATCTCTTTCGGACACGTCGTCGCTTCTGGGTCGTGTCGGTTTTGATTTACACTTTTTACTACTTTCGTTCACAAGGGGTCTGAATGTACCTCCTTCTGAAGTTAAAGAACCGGCGGACTTACTTGTTCCTCAACCACTCGTCTGAAAAAGTTTCTGTCAAAACGAAATTCTTGCAACAACAACGATAGAGGAGTTCCTGTCTCCGATTCCAGTGGACATTGGGAGGTCTCTGGTCACGACGGGTGGGATGTCTCTGGTCTCCTGGACTTCTTAAACAACAAGTGTGGTTTCCCAGACCTACAATCGTAAAAGTTTCGTCTTAGTTATTCGTTACCGACTTTTATAAAGCAATACGGAATTCCTGACGTTGTTACGAAAATTCTGGATATAAATTATATATTTGATTTAGATCCTTTATTTTCACGTAACGTATTTTCAAGTGTGTTTATTACGAATATTTCTTACGAAGGTTGACGGATTTCTATAGAAACAACTCGGTATTCTCCCGAAGGGACCACCGAGTCTGTTATTTCGTAGACGGACGTTACGTCCTCTGGGTCCAAGTTAGGGACTCAACCCTTCTAGAGGTCCTCTTCCTTTACCGTTGGGTGAGGTCATGAGAACGGACCTTTTAGGGTACCTGACTTCTCGGACCATCAGATGTCAGGTACCCCAACGTTTCTCAGCCTGTACTGACTCGCTGAAGTGAACGAGTGACTCGGTTTTTTCTCGTAAGGTTCCACTTCTGTAGGGTAATTTCTGGGGTCTTATTAGGACGACTAGAGTAGGTAATCGGAACTACAGTATCTTACTCTCAGTTACAGTCACTCTAACCTATGGTTGGTGGTTCACAACTCTCTTCTATTACTTGAATGTCATATACACACAAGTATGAACCGGAACAAGGTGTCTCGAGTCTCTTCGAAAGTCTCTATGTAGTTTTATCATTCTGTATTGATTTACGATTTTATATTCTTAGTCCCTTTGACGTGTAATCTCGTATTCTTAGTGCCTTTTGATGTGTAATCTTTCTCTATAGTTGATCAAACTCCCATCCTCCGTCTCTCGTGTCAGCACTTCGAGGGTTTCGAGATACGCAATTACATCTACTCCACGGTTAATGCAGGCGTAAAAGATCGTAGGTTTCTTCTTCCTGTAATTGTTCGCCGTAAGTTGTGTCATGGTGCTCAACAGAACCTTGACGTGTAGTATCCCCATCTAGAACGAGTCCTAACGGAGGTAACGGGTCCTTGGAACTCTTTGAGGTCTATGATCTCTCCGTCTTTTCTTACCTCAAAATAAAATGGAACCCACTTGAATAGAGTTGTACGTCTTTTGAATCTAGTACCGTAGACCAGGGTAGTGAAGTATCGTTTATCTACCCCTTTGTTATCTTTGTCACTCTCTGAAATAAAACCCCCCGAGGTTTTAGTGACGTCTACCACTGACGTCGGTACTTAAATTTTCTACGAATGAGGAACCTTCTTTTCGATACTGGTTGGATCTGTCGTACAATTTTTCGTCTCTGTAATGAAATGGTTGTTTCCAGACAGATCAGTTTCGATACCAAAAAGGTCTTCAGTACATACCTACACTTTCAACCTCATATTTCTTTCGACTCACGGTTTCTTAACTACGAAAACTTGACACCACAACCTCTTCTGAGAATTCTCAGGGAACCTGACGTTACTCTAGGTTGGTCAGTTAGGATTGACTTTAGTCAGGACTTACAAGTAACATTGCTGAGTACGACTTCAACTTTGAGGTTATGAAACCGGTGGACTACGTTTCTTGACTGAGTAACTTTTTCTGGGACTACGACTCTTTCTAACTTCTGCCCTCCTCTTTCCTTTATGTCTCCTATTCCACCAGCCTACCGTAGTGGCTGCGCTACCTGTACTCAAACTCGTTCGAGGTCCTCGACCACTACCTGTCCCTTCGGATTACGCGACGTCAAGGACCCCACCGTTTCTCAGTCTGTGCTGACTTGACTTGACTTGACTTGACTTGAGAAGAGGAGAACATGGAGATTTCGTGTGACATTTCCACTGTCTGGTAAGGTAGGGAACGTCAAGACAAGACTCGGAGATCCACCCAAGTAGGTAGGTTGTCTGTAAAGGACTACCGAGTGAGGCATGGTCTGTGACAGGACCACACTACCCGTGACACTACACGACGGTTGTTGAGGAAATCCGTGCCTCCCGAGAGGAACCTAAGACTCTTACGATAACGTGGATCGGGAGTCGATAGTCGAGCGAAATCCTTGGTGGACTTGTCTTCCCTTGGTTGAGTGGAAGTTACTGAGTGTAGATTACTGACCGGTTACACCTGAAATTTCCGGAGCAGGGGAATAGAGTCGAACCCTGTTAGACTTCCCTGTGGGACCGAAGACTTGCAAGGTTTCTCAACAGACCTCCGGAGGACCTCCGTAGTACCGAGTAGAAGAGGGAGGCAGAAAGGGAAGATGTCCAAGAACAAAGGGTAATACTATTAGGAAGGACTATTTGGTGTTCACGTAACAAAGGTAGAGTCTTCGTCTCTTCGATGTGGACCAATCCTCCATGTGGGGGACGAAGGAGAGGTCCTTCAGTGACGTCTTCTCTCCTCCCTCCGTCCTACGAGTCCTCGGTCTCACCAGGTCGAAGGTGACTGGAAGTGGAGAGAGAGGGTAAAGGGAGGAACGATCCACAGGTCCCACGAACCGAGTGTGGGATAAGAGAGAGAGAGTAATCGTTTTTAATTAGAACCTGATTCAAAAGGATGTGAAATTTACTCCCTTTACTTGATTTCCTAAACATTCGAGATATTAATACTCAGAAACTTGTAAATTTTTGTATGGTACAAGAAAATTTAGAGTTGGTGAATAAAGTCTCTCACGGTTAAATACGTTTGCGTTTGATTTCCTGTAGTGTTATATGATAAATAAAAAAGTTATGTGATATAAAATCATTTATGTAAACGCAGTGGTAGTAACTTCTCGTAAGTTACTCGCGGGCGGTCTACGTATCATATCGTGAACTTTTTAGTCGTTAACAACTCTACAACTGTACAAATTTAAACCGAGTATAATGTACTCTCACGTCTTGAGTTTAACCCTTAATGTAAGTACGATGTACCGACGACAAAGAAGAGAGAGAAGACGAAAAAGAAGAAGAATGTTCGACGGTCTACCACACCTAGTTTAATAAGATCTTCCGTCTCTCGGACCTAAAGACGTCTATTCGTATCGTCAGTCACGACTAAAAACGGAGGTAACACCGGTGAGTCTCACACAGTAGGCGAGAGTGGTAGATCGGGTCGGTAGGCACGACACGTCCATTCTCCCACCAAGGCCGGTGTAAAAGTTCACGTGAACCTCTTAAAGACTTTATGTGGAACACTAAATAGAGAAAGTGAATAAAAGAACCTCGGAATCTACATATTTACAATAAAAATTAAGATTTTTACTTGACCTGATTATCCTATGTCCTTTTACGTCACTACTTTTAAGGTCGAACTTCTCAGTCTGTCTACAAGAAGTTTTAAATGACTCGTAAAAGACAGAAAATTGAGTAGATTAGAAGTGTTGTCACAGAGGTAAAGTGTCTTCTTCTTTGACTTCATTGTCTCTCCTTCCCGTTGAACAGATGTCGAGGGGTCGATTTCCCTCCCGTTCGGTCCTAAATTTGACCCGGTCAAACCCAATGTCTCTGGTACTAAACTTGACGAAGGGAAATGACTATGCCCCAGTTAGCGATAGAGACACTGAGTCAGAGGAATATCTTTTTTCGTTTTTTGTCCGTATTCTCGTACTAGTAGTTGTTCCGAATACTTCACCGTTGACCTGTGTTCCTTCTGTAAACTGAGAGACGGTCCGTGTATCACGAGGTTTGCGTAAACTTAAATAATGTAAAATTCCCCCACGACAGGGTCCTTTACGTATACAAGAGAGTTATAGAATAATAACTTAGACTGAATCTTTGGAGTGACTCGTACCCTTAGTACCACACACACACACAGACACACAGACACGTAAAAATACACACGTACACTCGTAGTGTGAAAGTCTACGTGATGGACACACGACGGTCCGACGTGAGTAAGGGGACACTAAGGTGTCGGACCCGTAAGGTTCGAGTACAGGAGGAGATTACATGTCTTATCTCTTTTTACGAAACCCGTCACTGATTTCGTACCTGTTCCCAACATGATTGTAAACCGGGGTAGAAACGTCGTGACTCAAGGATGAGAATGTTAAACAATTACTCTTCTATTTTTAACCATATCCGAAATACCTCTTTTTCAACGGTTACAGTTAGTTTTAAAATTTACGTGTACGGTGTACCGGGTCGTCAGGGTGACCTTCTCTAATATAGTTTATATACTATCAGTGAAGTCGTGGTAAATATTTTTGTCTTGTAATTTTTGATAGGTCTACAGGTATGTAATACTATGTTACTTTATGTTTACGAAGGTTATTTTCGTACTCTATCGAGAGATACGATTGTTCTTTGTACTACGTATTAATTCACTTTTTCGTTCTACTTCTTATAGTAATAGGTACATTCATATATGTAAATAAATATACATACATTTTTTATATATAAATAAATATACATGCCTACATACTCTTGAAAGGACCACCGAGTCGTCATTCTCGAGGAAACGTTACGTCTTCTACGACCTCTGGGTCCAAGATAGGGACCCAACCCTTCTAGGGGACCTCCTCCCGTACTATTGGGTGACGTCATAAGAACGGACCTCTTAGGGCACGTGTCTCCTCGGACTGTCCGACACACCCAGACGACGAAGACGACGACGATTCAGCGAAGTCAGCTGAAGGCTGAGATACGCTGGGGTGTCTCCCGTCGCGGAGGCAGGGACCCTAAGAGGTCCGTCCTTATGACCTCACCCGACGGTAAAGGAAGAAGGATACACCCAGATGTCCCAGGGTTTCTCAACCCACACTGACTTCGCTGACTCGTGAGTGTGTGTGTGCAGGTATCCATACAGACAAATACATATATACATTCATTCATATGCTTGTATGACAGAACCAGATAAGCCTGACGACGTTGTTCGTATTGGTATCCGACCCACCGAATACACGTTGTCTTTAAATAAAGAGTGTCAAGACCCCCGACCTTTAGGATCTAGTCCCACGGTCGCACAAACCCAAGACTACACCCGGGAGAAGATTGAACGACTGAAGAACATGTAAATGTAACACCTTTCTCCCTCACTCCCGAGAGATCCCAGAGAAAATATTCCCGTAATTAGGGTAAGCATACCCGAGATGAGAATACTGGATTAGTGGAGGGTTTCTGGGGTGGAGGATTATGGTAGTGTGACCCCCAATCAAAAGTTGTATATTTATACTCTCCCTGTGTTTGTAAATCATACATATTACATTATATATACATACATATGTAGTATAGTGTACATATACTATTTGAATTATACATTACACAAACGTATACTATACATACACGTTACATTATATATTATATGTATATATACATCACCTGAAGGGTCCACCGAGTCCCCACTTTCTTTGACGGTTACGTCCTCTACGTCTCTACACCCAACTAGGGACTTAGTCCTTCTGATGGGACCTCCTTCTTTACCCTTGAGTAAGGTCCTTAGAACGGACCTTTTAGAGTACCTGTCTCCTCGGACCGTCTGATGTCAGGTTCCCCAACGTTTGTCTACCTGTATTGACTCGTACGTCGAACTTACACGTGTTATCCGTTATATATTGGATATACTTAGATAATGTAATGTACGTATATATAATGTAATGTATACATATAGTGTATATACAAATATATATGTATAAATATCGGTAGAAGTAAACACAAGGAGGTCTCAGTATGAAATTCTCTTCTTATATTCATATACAGTGAAAGACCCTAGGGTCCTTTGAGGTTGTCCTTCATCTTTCCGTTCCTTACAGACCCATCTGTCTCTTCCTTTCCCTCAGTCAATTCTCGTAGTAGTGATCGAGGGTGACTTCTTGTCGTCACGTCAAGATGACCCTCTCAGGTCTTTTCCCGTACTTAAAGTGGAGTCCCACTAGAGTGGCCGCCCCAGTCCCCAGCCCGATAAATAGACGGTTACAAGGTAGACAGAAACCAACTCCCGATGAAGACCCTGTCAGTGAGATCGAACGATTTCGACGAGGGTCCCGGTCTCTTTTATCAGGGTCTCCCTTTTGAGTCCCCAGTGTCTCTCGTTGAAACCCCCCCCCAGATCTTCTCGTCTCCTCCGTGAAATCCTCCTCCGACTGACTCAGACAAGTTTGTCGGGTCTCCGACAGACCTTTCCCGACGTATTCCTTCGTCCGACTCACCACCCCTTCTCGTCCCCCGTGGGAAAATGGTACCTGGGATGACGTGAGAGACTTAAAACACTACACGTACATAGAGGGACGGAGTTCCTTTTGTTCCACCATAGATCAGTCATTTAGTTCAGGAACGTCTTTACTGACATTCCGGTTGTTCGTAAAGAGATCTCGGACACCCACGATCCCTGTAAGACTCGGTCTATTAAGACAGGACGCCCAACGTCCCAAATCGACGTAGGGACCGGGAATGTGTGATCCCCGGTCACCGTGAGGGAGAGGTTTGACCCGTAGTCTTTACGGAGGTCTGTAACGGTTCACAGGGGACCTTCGTTTTAGTGGGGACAGGGGTGCCTCTTGGAACCGAAGTCTCTTGTCCGTTACAACTTAAGAGAGTCCACCGTGTAGGCAAAAAGACGTCCTTCGACAACGAACGTCTCCCTACAGTCTGGTGGGTCACACGGGGTATCTTCATCACCACCCTCGACGATACCAAGAGGAAGGGTGGGAAAAGACACGGAGGGTGGAGTGTAGGGGGTAGGGAGTAGGGGAAGTGTACAATAGGTGTCTTGGTATGTTCCGTGACCCTCAGTCCTACAGAACGACTGTTTCTGTAGCGTACTCGCACACGACTTAGTTTACACCGGAGACTGACTTCATCTCGTCAAGTGTCGAAGTGCCTTGGTCGGACACTTTCCCCAAGGGGGTATTCCTCGATTAGACGATGGTTCTCCGGACCTCGAGGGAGGAGAGAACAGGAAGGAAGAGAGACGAGGGGAGAGGTGGGACAGACAGGACTCCTCGTGGGACGGGGAGGCGTCACTGGTGGAAGTAAAATAAATGAACAAACAATTGGACAGACGAGGACGATTTACAATTCGAGGTGTTTTTACCCCTAGTCTGGTCAGGACAAGAGGGGCACAGAGGTCGTAGTACTTGTCACGAACGATGTTTTTTCCACAGTTAATTACGGATAACTACTTCACTATCTCACTGACTTAGAAGGTCTTACAACCTCTTCCTCCTTCCTTTTGGATTTACTACTATTCCCCTCTGCTCTCTATTCCGTCCTTGGTCCCGTCCTCTACGACCCCTTCCGGGACCCATATCGAAGATGGTGAGGTTTGACCTTACTCTACTCTCGAGAAGGGACTTTTTCCTTGACCCTATAGAAGGGTGGCTGAGGAGGGGTGGAAGACGGTCACCGGAGGGCCTTCGACCTCTACCTGGTATTAAACGGTCCGAATTGTAGTAGTCTCCCACTACTGTCGAGACTTTACTTGACTAAAATCTACTCAAACCTACCGAAACACGGGGTAAAAGGTCCAGGCACGTGGTACACAGCCACAACGTTTGTCCGTTGACCTTGTTTTCCTCAGGAACAAGGTAGTGTTATTCCGTCGAAGAGGATCGTGACGTGTCGTGTTAACGGTAACAAACTTAGCGGTGACTCGTTATGAATGGGAGGGAGGGCGACCCCCGAGTCGGACACAAGGACGAGGAAGGTACAACCCGAACCAAAGTTTTGTACAAAACCGGTTACCTTGCGGTCAGTACTGTGACGATCTCCGGAAGGTACATGTCTGGTAAACCGAATCAAGAATTGAGACCACAGGGGCGCCGTTCCGGTGACGGGAAAGTGGACCCGGGGCCCTAGGTGTGTGAACCTCAGTTGGACTTGGACTGAGGATCGGACCTCAGACAGGGCGGTTTGGGTGTCGGACTTCATCTGGGGTGGTGTCAGTTGGGTGTTTGGACCTTCGTACTCTTATTTCACACTTTCAGCGAGTCAGTACAGGTTGAGAAACACTGGGGTACCTGAGGTACCTTAAGAGGTCCGGTCTTATGACCTGACCCATCGGAAAGGGAAGAGCTCCCCTAGAAGGGTTGGGTCCCTAGCTTGAGTCCAGAGGATTTAACGTCCATCTAAGAAATGGTCGACTCAGTGTTCCCTTCAAGTTCTTATGAACGCACCCAACGGATAGGGAAAAGGTCGTCTAGAAGGACTGGGTCCTTAACTTGGTGTTAGAGGACGTAACGTCCACCTAAGAAATAGTCGACTCGATAGTCCCTTCGGTCCTTCGTACTCTTATCTCCGACTAACATTAGGCTAGCTCACACCCCGTTAAGTAATTCGTTGCATGGTACCATTGTCTACTAACTAAGTTATCAATAATGGTTACGGACGAGGTTTCTGTCTAGCCTCGAAAGTAGTACCAAGAAAGAGAAGATCGAGGTATCGGAACCTATTCAATTGGAGACTCAGAGTCAAAGGAGTAAATATTTTGCCTTCGTTTTTATCGTAGTGATGGTTGTGACAACATTTCTAATTTACTCTATTAGATATATCGGACAAACCGTAGCATGAACTGGGTCTTGTTTATGAGATATTTAGTCTCCAGTGTTTTGACTTTAACATATAAGTTTATTAAGTTCATTAAGAGAGATAACCCTAGATCAGGGTTGGTAGTCGACCCTTTAATGTAAATCTAAATATTAGATCTTAATTTAGAAGAGAACTTTTTAGTTTAGACTGGTGTGACCTGGTAGTAAGGATGTACCGTTGTTACCTATCTCGATCCCTCGTCATATAGTTACACACTTATTTTCTTTGAGACGGGTGGTCTCGAATTAGTTCATTCCCAACTCAAAAAGAGTACGTCGTTCTACAAGTCCTCAGTCTTCAGGTTCCGACTGTCACTCCGACTCGTTACGACAGTCCTGGGAGCCGAGGAGACGGACGAGACAGTGAAATATAACACTACAACCCAGGAGTGTCAGAGTCCTACCGACGACGTGTAGGTCGGTCTCGTACACCCAAAGTCTGTTCTTCTCTCCTACCTCCTGTCTTTCCCCGTTTCCCGTTTTAGAGAAGTCCGTTTCCTGACAGGAAAGTCGACTCTTTCCTTCTGAGGGGTGCCAGAAGGTGACTATAGAATTTCCAGTCTTCACTTAACATAGTCGGTATGGAACGAGGTTCAAACCGACCCTTTACCTTGCAAGTAATGACGACGATAATGATTCTTTGTTCCGCCACCCTTTACACAACATATTACGTTCAATCTCATAGAGGTAAGTCTTGTCTGGGAAGGGTCAGACCAAATAGTAAATGGACGGGAGGTACCGGGGTATAGACGTAAACACAAACGTTGAGGAAAACAATAAGAGTCGGTTCAGTGCCGTATTTAAATCCTTATACAAGACCGGAAAGATTCGAGTCCTGTCTTGACTTAAAAGTTCCGAGGTGGAAGGAGTCGAAGTAAGAAGTAGAAATCGAAGAGTAGTTCCCGTCCCCATTATCTGTTATACGAGTTTCTTCGTTCCCTTTCAAAACCCGGTTGGAGAATTTTCATCGAGACTGACACGACTGGTATAAGAACGGCACCGGAACCGACTTTCACTCTTTTATAAGAAAGGGGAGATGAGGTAAACAGGATAAAAAGGAAAACTACCTGAAACTATCAAAGTATGGTAAAAAGTTCCGTCCGATAACTTCAAGGTCCTCCACTGGAGATAAATGATGTTATTTTAATCACTAAATATCTTTCAGTCTTAAGGTGTTAGGGGGTTTGAGAGGAAAATAGGGATTGATGATACAGTTGTTTCGTGGGTCGTAGATCGCACCAAGTTTCCAGACTTAACACATCGTTTTATTTAGTAAAAATTTTAGGGTTATCATTACATACCATCCTCGTAAGAATTGAACTTAACTCATCTCCCCTTCTCTCGTCTACGTCGGTTGGAACCGACATCATATAATGAGTTCAACTACACCCCGGATCCTCTAACCTATAAATTACAGTTATTATGGCACTCTCCTCCCACTTTTTTAAGACTCAAGGCGATCTTTTATTCTTCCATTTTAAATCCAGGGTATTCGGGACCGGATAAAAAAGAAGGGAAGAGGAGGGTGAGACAGTAAGAGGACCAAAGAATGGTAGGAGGAGGAGGAAGAGGGAAGGAAGGACGGACGACTAGATAAAGATACAGGTGACGACTTTCAGATCGTTCAAAAAGGTGATCCTGGGATTAAATCAAGTCACAACTGTAAGATTATATACGTCCTACGACCAGGGTTTGAACGAATAAGTTTCCGGGAACTACACCACTAAGTGTAGACCTACAAGGTTGGATTTAGAGACCACACACGTCTCGACCGGGTCTCGGATACGTCTCAAAGGAAACAAACCCGTTTAAACGTGTGAGTTCCACCGCAGGTGAGGTCCTCTGAACCTAAGGACCTCTCTTTTCCATGTAGACATTCATCACCTCATTCGACCTCCCGAGACTGACGGGTCCCTGTAGTTGGGTGAAGTTAAGTCATTTAAACAAAACTCGAGGATATATAAGTCCGGAAGGGTCCATCGAGTCTACCATTTCTTAGACGGACGTTACGTCCTCTGAACCCAAGTTGGGGATCTTACCTTTCTAGGGGACCTCTTCCCTTACCGTTGGGTGAGGTCATAAGAACGGACCTGTCTCCTTGGATCACCCGATGTCGGGTACCCCAGTGTTTCCCAGTTTGTGTTAACTCGTTGAGTGTGTGTGTGTATGTGTATGTGTGGATGATATAAATTTGTGTCATACTCCACGACCCCTATGTTTCTAAGTCTTCTATACTGAGACGAAAGTTCTTCGGGTGACGACCCTGAAGGGACCACCAGTTCACCCATTCTGACGTGAAGGTCCCGTCTCCCGGACCCAGGTTAGGAACCAGTCCCTTGATCTAGGGTGGTCGGTGTTAATTCTGGGTCATGTCGGATTTCTTTAGTTTAAGTTTTTTTCTTCTGGTGGTACTCCTTCTCCGTCGACTGGGGTTTTCTTTAATGAATGAGGAAAACCTTTCTCACTTTAAGGTATCCCGTCCCGAAGAGTGTGAAATTGCACGTATACCGTGGGAACCCCAAGAACTTTTTTTATAGTTATATTTAAGTCGCCTAGACCCTCCCCGGGTCCTAGGACGGATTCTACAAGTACGGAAGGGACTACAAGGATCGTTCCAGGATCCCACCCCCTAGTCAACACTTCTCCTTCTGAATCTCCCCGGGACCGTCTCTTTCCTGGGTCCCTCTTTAATCTCTGACGAAGAAGGCGGAAAATCTTCGGACACCGAAAGGGAGTCCTTCAGATTTGTCATCGTTGTCTCGAAGTGGTCCGAACCGGGTAGGGTGAGTCCGGTGGATAGTGATCCCACGGTCTTTGGTTTCCTTGTAAAAAGCTGGTATCCGACTTATAACCCCGTCAAAGTCCTCCATTTATAAATTTTTCTACGTTCCTTGGTAACAAATCCCAACTCCCCCTCATTCGCGTGAGAACAAGAAGAACCCTGTCGGAAGTAAAGAGAAAAGGCAGAAGTGGCCTTTTTGCTTAGAGAGTCACGTCACGTCTAAGACATCGAGAGTCTCGGGGAGGGACGTATTCTCACGGATATGAACAGTCTCAAGAATCCTGTACGGTGCGTATCATGCACACGACCGAAATTGGTAGAACTCGACTTTTGCGTACCCTCGGCATAAGACCAAAAACGAAAAATTTCGGACTTCGGTCTACGATCCTAGATAAAACATGAAGACGTAGAGATGAATCTTTTGAAAAGGAAGAGGAAAGAATATTTTGTACCACAACTCTCGTGGGATACATCTTTTGGTGATCCACCAGTCGCGCAAAGGACCGGTGCTTTAATCGATAGATAATTGTGTCAATGACGACACATTGTTGGTTGGTATTTTGGAGGATTCGTTATATGAATGACAGCTGTGTAGACCGTCAGTCCATCCTCCAAAACGACTAGATTGGGACCCAGGTATACGTATACACCTCCGATGGTCAACAGGACTGACATGTTGACCCCTCTGACCCGAGAACAGAGACACAGGATATAAGGTTGTCCGAGAGGGCCCGGACAAAAGTGACGTCAATACCTTCCACATTCTTGCGTCCGTCTCTCTACGTTCACTGACAAAAGTTCAGTTACTGACGTAATACAGACGATTTTAGGGAAGACAGTTTCCTTCAGTGTACCGACCCAGTCTTGATCTAACCTTCCCCTGAGACCGTCCCAATGTATCCCTTCCGTACCTACGTCCTTTCCCTCTTTTTGACTCCAATCTTTACGTTAGGTAATCGTGTCAGAAATGTTGATTGTCTCGTAGAAAGATCAAGTATCGATCCGACTAGGTTCGTTGTAGAAACGTCTGTCGTTGGTAGATGGGAAGAGACGAGACCATTTCTGTCTTGTCGACGTCTTTCAGGTCCCTTTTGTTTCCGTAGACTCTCCTCTCTCTCGTTGGTTCATAAATGACTGTTACGAGATAAGTATTAGGTTGTAAAGTAAGTTTGAGTCTTTCTGCACAACTGTGAGACGGACCAAAATATTTGGGGCGAAATTTCACGGTAGAGACGTCGTCATCTTTATAGTTCAAAAGACGGAGAAACTCTTCGTTCCCGGACCCGAGTACTCCATTTGTTTCCCATTACTTTGTCGTTTACCGTCCCACAGTTCAACAACCTTCCACAGATCGTCCTACGGTGCCCCTGTACCAAAGTAAGACCAGAGTAAATTGTAGAAGTAATTACTAGACCTTCTCCCTCATTTGTCGTGTAATTAATATTAGTGTTCACTACGATTTAACCCTAAACAACGGATGTGGTCTCCTTCCCTGAGACTTTCTGGTCCGTCCTCTACCTAGGTCGAATCTTTTCCGGTTGTCGTGGATCCTTTTACGATGGTGTGTACAGTCCCCTCCCTCGTTCAGTACACCTTCGTTGCTTCAATTTCCGTTCCTTCGACCGTTAACGAATACATTTTATCAGAAAGTTATAGATTTTTATGGTCACTATAGTACAGGTCTCCATATGAAAGTTCATTTATCATAAGAATAAATTTTTTTTTTTTTTTCTTTTTTCCTTCGACGGATTTTCGAAAAAGACCCTGAAGGAGCCCATAAGTGTGTATTTGGTTTTCCCCCTTTTCAAATGTAGTTCTTTAATCTCTGTTCGTTTGACCTCGTCCACTCCCTTCTTTCTGTCATAGTAAACCTAATATTTGAACTTTAAAAGGGGAAGTGTCATAAAGAGGGTGACCCTATAGTCGAGGACTCCCGTCCCTAAGTACAACTAAACCAAAGACGACATAGAGGTCGTGGACCTTAATACGGACCCTGTCTCTTCGGTGAATTATTTATACAAAATTTACTTACTTACTTATTCTATACGTCACCTTGAGGATTCGTTTCTGAGTTTTCTCCAAAAGAGAGGTATTTCACGTTTGGTCAGTTTCTACCCAAATTTTCTTTTTGTTTGTTCGTTTTATTTGTCACCCCTAACCTCCTTTACTTATTTCACCTGTAGTCATTTCCAAGGGTCTCTTGACTCTGGGAGAACCGAAATAGAATGTCATGTTTATCATCAGTATCATCATCGTTGGCACTCTCGCTACTATTCACAGACAGTGACAAGATCCACGAGACGTACGTAATCGTATAACTTAGTAGTGTTATTGTGGCGCTCTGTACAAGATAGTAAATACGCACTCCATATCTTTCTGATTCATTGAAAAGGTTCCAGGGTGTCACTGTCACATAACGACACACGACACGAATTCAGTGAGTCAGGACAGACTGAGAAACGTTGGAGTCCTTGACATCGGGTGGTCCTAGGAGAACAGACACCTTAAGAGGTCCGTTCTTATGACCTCACCCATCGGTAAGAGAAGAGGTTCCCTAGAAGGACTAGGTCCCCAGCTTGGACCCGGAGGACGTAACGTCCGTCTAAAAATTGGTAGATTCGGTGGTCCCTTCGGGGGGAGGTATCACAGTCACCAGTCTAAATTTAATTACGTGGTCATAGAGTGCAAAAAATGATGATCTAATGTAGCGGACGATGTGACCGAATTCTCTTTCGCCCTATCTACCTTCCCTCTCTCTTTCTCCCGATTCCCCTTCCCCTTTCTTCCTTCTTTTGGTTTCCTTTTCATTCGTCTCAGTTTTGTCCCGTCCACTGTGAAGGGGTAGGAAGGAGTCCCTTCGTTCAAGTCACACTCGTAATCTGCCTTCTGTTACGTCGAGACGAGGGACACAAGGTACCGGAGACGGGATTGATAGTCGACCACGACTTTCTATGACGTGTTTTATGGGGAATCAAGATCCCGACAGGGGTACCGAGTCACCATTTCTTACGCGGACGTCGCGGCCTTTATGTCCTCGGTATCCAGGTTAGAGAGCCAATTCTTCTAGGGATCCTCCTCTCGTACCGTTGGGTGAGGTCCTAAGAACGGACCTCTTAGGGTTCCTGTCTCCTCCGACCACCCGAGGGATGTCAGGTACCCCAGTGGCTCACTCTACACTGACTCGTGTCGTGTCTCTTGGTGTAGGGAATTAAGATTTGACTCGTGAACTAGGTGACTTCTTTGGTGGACATCAAAAAGAAATAAAAGAAGAAATAAGAAGGTAAAGAGTCGAGGGAAAATATTTTCATTTTTCAGACCTTCAAATACAAAATGTATACATGATAAAAAGACATGTAATAAGTAAAAGACGTGTAATGATGTACGGAGACAGTAAACATGTATGGTTCTCAACTCCTACATTTTGGTATGTGTAACACGAAATAGACCCTAAGTTCCCTAAAGGTTCCATTAATAAATGTTCTTGACTAAAAACAGGATGTAAAACTGGAATGTTATAACAGAACTCGAAGGAGAGGAAACTTTAGTGAGATGTAACGAATTGCAAAAAAAGAGTACCAAGATTAAAAACTTACTAACAAAACAGACCACAAATAATACATTTATGAACATCCAGTATTTAATCAGAAGAGATTAGTGGTCGTAGATGTCTCCGTCGTACCAGAGTCCTCCCTGTCTAACTGCGATTCCGTCTCTGTTTGGTACCAACCTCTTTCTTAGGACCTTTGTCGTTCCTTTACCAGGTCGGGGGTCCCCTGTGCTTCCACATGACCAAGGACTTAAAACAGGAGACGAAGATCTTCAAAGAAGGGATTTAAATAATACAATAAAAACCGACAAGACAACCTCAAAGACAGAGAATGTTTGTTTGTTACGGAATTATTACGTCACTGGAAGCCCAGGCAGATTAAAATTTTCAGACACGAAACTAAGACCCTAAGATTACGATTGTAACTAACCTCCCCAGTTAAATCACAAGATTTAACACAAGACCTCCCTGTTATCCTTTACTAACGAGGGTTATTAAAAATATGATACGAGTAGATATCTCTTGATTCGTAGATTCAAACTATGGGTTCATCACTTTTTGTAAGGTCGTCTCTTCTGTAGATTTCCGACTATATTTTCCTATATTTTTCAACAAGAGAGGTATAATTCTACTGTCATCTTTTCCCAACGGTTTCACACAAAGACAATCTTATCCCACTGGTATCTTAAATGAGAGGTTTGACCATGTGAAACCCCTTACCTTCATCTACGGATATCGTTAATACGTTCCTGTCGTCCACACTTTGTCCTGACCAGTAGGACACATTTTATGCAGAGTTGTTTCCCCCGAAGAACCGGGGTTTTCAAACCTTTCAGATGCATGACATATCAAGGAAGAATTCTTAGTGTGGTGTGAGTAAGGTAATTTTCGATACTCAGAATGTCATTTCTTTGGGTGATTTACAACAGATGTGGTCTTAAAGGGTTGACTGAACTAATGCCTTAGAAATAAAAGGTATTATGGAAGATGGTAGGATCCCTGAGTCACAAGGAATCTTATATAGAGTTTTATACAACTGGAACTTGCACGGATTAAGTCAATGTCAGATTGGACGATGGACGAATTTACTGGGTTTAGACCTCCTGTTGTTTTGGTTTTATAGAAGGGTGGTTCGAGGGTAAACGAACTTTAAAGACGGTAATAAAGGGGGGAATTCCTGGAAAATTTCCTATGCGTGTAACATTACTCCAACCCGTAACACAGTAGACCTTTCTTATTGAGTAATCGATGCATTTGTAATCGTTCTTAATCAAATAGACTTATCGGTCAATGGTGGGTATCTAAGACTCGTTCTTGTGCAGGGGGTCCTTAACAGAAGTAACCTCCTTAGTCCTTTTCCCCGGACTTTACCCCTTATGATCGGACCGAACACGTCATAAAATCACTTCCTAAACCATAAATTATACAAAGGGTCGGAAGTGAGGTAGTTTCAGGTGAACAGGAATGACCGAAGGGGTATCGGGGAACCTAACGGTTTCGACAACCTACACCCGGACCCTCGACGGTCGTCGGTCAAAGTTGATATGTCTCCTTCGACCAGAAGTTGGTCCCAAAGGGTTGATGATAACTGTAAAACCCAGTCTATTAAAAAAAAAAAAAAACTCTCCCCCCGCGACAAGACACGTAACATCTTGTAAATCGTCGTAGGACCCGGAGATGGGTGATCTACGGTCATCGTAGAGGTGAGTCTATAACGGTTCACAGGGGACCACGTCCCCTAACACCCCCCTCATCCCATTTCAGTGTGAGGTAGTGACCAGTTCTTGGTGACTGGGTCTCTTCCTTAGGGTATAAATCCCACTCGTGTCCACTCGCGACCCCTTTACGTTCTTACAGGACCACTGTAAATTCCGTGACCAGGGTCGACAGGGGCTCCGAGTCGTGTGGGGTCAAGAAGGACATATAACTAAAGTTCTCGATTAATTAAGGTGAAAAAAAAAAAAAATGGGGATTCGACCGAGTTCAACTTAAAGAGATCTAGGTGTGTTCCCACGACACAAGTAGATATTAAAGGTAAACCTAAGAACTGTTTGACTTTTATCGAGTGAAGGAAAGAGAGGAGGAGGACAGGAAGGGGAGTGGGGGTCGGTCCAGACACTAAGGTGGGTTTCTAGGGTTCACAGTTCCAAGGAGAGGGAGACAGGACTACGTACTTACTCCTGTCTACATCATTTTGACTCGGAATTCGACCTAGATTTCACGTACGTTGATTTTGTCACGGAAAGGAACGAGATCGTTCAACGTCTTGACTCAAACGGAATTTTTTTTTTTTTTTGTTTACAAAAGTACCCCTACTCTCGACATCCCTTCCCCTTCAGAAAACAAAGAAGTTATCATCCTTAGTCGTTCCGCTTTTTGTCTTATCTTGTGACTACAGAATCACAGTGTCCTTCGGAAAGGGACCTCGACAATATCTGGTGTCCTTTAACCCGTGGTTTCTGACACTGGTTCGGACGACCCGGAGTCCTTTCCGACGCCGGACAGGACGGTCGAGTCCCGATGTGTCTGTGACGGGGGGCGGGAAAAAAAAATTGAAAAATAAATAAATAAATACCGACACACCCAGAAGTAACGATGAGTTCGAAAGAATCAACACCACTCACCCCGGATGAGAAGTCAACACCGTGTGTCCAAAGAGTCACGTCACTGAAGAGAACAACGTCTCGTGTCGGAGAGCCCGTGTACCCGAAGCCAGCACCACACGCCAAAGTTATTAACGCCGGGACCCGAGATGTCGTGTCCGAGTCACCAACACCACATGCCCGAAACAACGAGACGTCGTACACCCTAGAGGGACCTAGTCCCTAGTGTGGACACAGAGGACGTAACCGTCCCCCTAAGAAATGGTCACGTGGTAGTCCCTTCGGGGGTCTGTGACGGAAAACTCGGTGGTTCGGGACCAGCAGAAGTCTTACTGGGAGTGTGGAAGGGATCCTGACTCGAGTGACTGTTGAGGAGGGGGTGGTTTCACGTGTCCGGTCACGTTCCATCTTGAAAGTAACCGGGTCGAAGTAGGGTCGAAACCCAGGCTTTCGTCTCACGGACCTTTCCCCGTCCCCGACCGTGAGTCCGTCCTGTGTGGTCCTATCGGTATTTCAACGATTTTATAATCTTACGAAGGCCTTGACTCGTCTTGGGATGACCCGAAAGGGTCCTGTCCGGAAGGTGGTATAGGAGACGAAATCGAGGAGAGACTTCATGGATCTATTATAGACTACGTTTAAAGGACCCAACAAAACCTCTACACTTGGGGGGCTGGTGGTGGTTTACCCTTTTGAAGAACTACTAGCACTCGTGTATCGGAGTCCGGAGGTCCTTAGATTGTTCACTATTACAATTGGTGATATTGAGGTAGTACGACACACAGCCCGTGTGTATGGATACAATTGTAAAGGTGCAACCACCTAGGTCATAAGAACGGACCTCTTAGGGTCCCTACCCTCTCGGGCCACCCGACGGCAGATACCCCAGCGTGTCTCAGCCTGTGCTGACTGCGCTGAATCGTCGTCGTCGTCGTCGTCGTAAGACTCGATTGATCCGTTTAGAACGGGACAGGACAGAGAGGGAACCTTGAACTACGAGGTCCTTGAACAACGACCCGGCCACCGGGTCCTGGGTCGAAGTCTTGTTCGGACGAAGATCAGAATAAACAACCACGACCACGGAAGGACCAACAATATATAACATTATAATGGTGACTTTCCCCGTTCTCTTAGGACCTCCTTTCCTTATAAAGGTGTAAGACGAAACCTTACTAGGACGTAACGACGGAGAAGAAGTACTTACTCGAGTAAGACCTTCGTAAAACCTAAACGAGAACTTCTACTTCGTCGGAACCGAGGACGACTTCTACGAGTGTTCGGTCGTCCCCTCTCGTCTATACGTGTCATCCATCTCTTGTGTGTCCACTATCTTTTCCAGGAGTTCGTCCTTCCGTCGACCCCTGAGTCGAGTACTACGGAAGTACAGGAGACCTCCACACACGTCCAAAGACACCAAAGGGTCCTCGACCCTACTAACCGTCACACGTAGGTGTCGAGAGTAAACTAGGAAGGATTACACGTGTCCAACCGTTCAGGTGACCATCCTTAAACCGAATGGAGGATGGTGCCTCCTTCGTGTGGGTAGTAGGCCCGGTGCAGGTCAGAAACGACGGTGGGTGGTCGGCGGTGCGGCGTACAAACGGTATCGTGACTACGGTAATTTGTCTCGATTTAAATTTGACTTTCCCCCGTGTCAACATCGATAAAGGAACCTAATGAAAATGAGAAAGAATAAGTCCGTACTGTCTGCTCTCTCCGAGGTTGTAGGGAGGAATTAAGTTGCATGAGAGTCCAGTTCCCCTTTGCTTGGTTGGTAAATTTTTACCGAGGAAAACTCTTCCGTTTCCTTTTCTGATACCTATTTGCACTCGTCTCAAGTAAGACCAGTTTTATATTCTAGGGTTTACTGGAGAAACTATTTATAAGAGAGGGGAAGAAAGACTTAGATAAGTAGGAAGGTGTTTTAGTGGGGTAAGGAGACGGTAGGACCGGGGTAATTTCGTCCTAGGATACGAATACGTTCTCAGTTGATAATTGACTATTCCGAATTGTTGAGGGTCATCCATAAACGTAAAATTATCTCTTAATAACTTCTGGTTTTTCGAAAGTCTCGGGTTTTCTTGTTTCGTGTCTTAATCTCCAACACTCAACCTATAAACCCTCTCGTCTTTTATCAGGTCTAATAAGAGTTTGAATGGTTCAAATAAAACAGGGGAAATGTTCCCTATGGAAACAGTTGGGGGGAAGGACACAAGAGGGGAGGGTCAGGGTGAGGGTAGGGTAGAGATGTTTGTGTAATCAACACCCCATGGACTCTCTCTCTTGACAGAATAAATCACTTTTAAAACTATTCGGTAAGACCAATATCTTCCGATCGTGAGTCCCACCCCGGACGGACCTCTGTCATCGATCCCTTCACTGGACGAACTGGATCCTTTTATTTTTCCCTCTACCGACCTAAACCTCTGATAGGAGATTTTACCTCCTTTATTCTTTTTTCTCTAAATTTTTTTTTCCTTACCTCTTATACTCCCGTCTAGTACAAAAATTTACCTTCTAACACACACACAATCAACGAGTCAGTACAGGTTGAGAAACGCTGGGGTACCTGACACCGGGTGGTCCGAGGAAACAGGTACCTTAAGAGGTCCGTTCTTATCCTCACTCAACGGTAAGAGAAGAGGTCCCCTAGAAGGGTTAGGTACCTATCTTGGACTCAGGGGACGTAACGTCCGTCTAAGAAATGGTAGACTCGGTGGTCTCTTAGGTCATACGTTCTGACCGGTTCTTGAAGTACCATGTTCTTTCCGATTACCTGTATTGTCTCTACAAATCACAAATTCGACACTACAGATCCATCCATATACGGGAACGTACCCAATGTAACTCAATTGTCGTTGTGAGTATGTGAGTTTTAAAGTTATTTTCAAACGATACGGATACAGTCCTCTTCCTTTACCGTTGGGTGAGGTCACAAGAACGGACCTCTTAGGGTCCCTACCCCCTCGGACCACCCGACGACAGAGACCCCAACGTGTCTCAGCCTGTGCTGACTTCACTGAATCGTCGTCGTCGTACGGACACAGTTGTACCTTAAAATCCTTTCGAGTACATGAACTCGTTCGTTAAGACCGACGTTTACGTCGACTTGGATTTGCGGTACCCCCAAGTAAAGAGGGAGATCGGTGTTGCTCTTACACCGTAAACTTTGTACCGGAAGTTCCAGTTCCTGGACGGACTACAATTCTTATCTGTCGTTGACTTACTACACCTTTTCTTTGTCCTCTCTCCTACATGTTACCTCTAACTCTTAGTTTACCGTTGTCCTCTGACTTCGGACTCCACTGACCCTCCGTGAATTTCGGTGTCTCTTATCTCGACGACCAACCCTCCCTACAACTTAAGGTCGTTTTCACTCTATCCTTTAACTCAACTATAAATTTAGAAATTTCTGTACCACTCACGTCCGATTCTCTTGACTTGACCCCTGAAGATCTAGCGACTGTGAATCAATGAGAGTCTGTCCCACAAGTAGACGGGGTAGGGGATCACGACAAACCTTCTTTTCAACACTGGTTGTATCTGTCGTATAAGTTTTCGTCTCCGTAACGAAACGGTTGGTTCCAGGCAGATCAGTTCCGATACCAAAAGGTCATCAGTACATATTTACACTCTCAACTTGACATTTCTTTCGACTCGCGACTTCTTAACTACGAAAACTTGACACCACAACCGCTTCTGAGAACTCGCAGGGAACCTGACGTTCCTCCAGGTTGGTCAGGTAAGATTTCCTCTAGTCAGGACCCACAAGTAGTCTTCCTGACTACCTTCGACTTTGAGGTTATGAAACCGGTGGACTACGTTTCTCGACTGAGTAAACTCTTCTGGTACTACTACCCTTTCTAACTTCCATCCTCCTCTTCCCCTACTGTCTCCTACTCTACCAACCTACCGTAGTAGTTGAGTTACCTGTACTCAAACTCATTTGAGGTCCTCAACCACTACCTGTCCCTTAGGACCATACCACGTCAGGTACCCCAACGTTTCTCAACCTGTACTGACTCACTGACTTGACTTGACTTGACACACACCTGTACCTTCCTTATTTAATTAACAGGTCCTTTTTACCCTCGAGTTCAGGGTAGTAAAGGTGAGAATCTGTGGTCTGGTGTTCTTTCGTGTCCGATGGTTCGACAACTCGAACTACACTAGTATCGTCGTTGTAGAAACTCATCACTACAGTCCCGACAAAAGTCATTATCATGGGTCCAGCACAGTATCGTGGTGGGTTGTCCCTTGAGACGAAAGTCCGGTCTAGGGTTCTCTTTTCTATGAAAACAGTGGGTTCTTCCGATTTGAGGACGAGTGTGATAATATCCGTCACCAACCCTTTCTCGTTGATTTGGTCTCTCTCCCACTCTTCACGTACTAATCGTAGGAGTTTCCGTGTAAGTACTATATTTGTAATTACGTCTTTGGTACGTCCAGAAGTTCCCTTAGACGAACCGACGTCTTTGGTGCCGACTTGGTCCAGTCGAACTTTCCTTAGTACCGGTTGTCTCCCGAGTCTTATCTCTGTCTCAGTGCCCGGGTTCTTAGATCTGGTTTGTAAATGTTTTTCCTGTCCTCTCTCCGGTTCGGAGGGATCTGTATTATGTATCTCCCTTAAGACTTGTAACACCTACGTTTACGGTTCTAGAAAGACGTCTATCGATATTCCCGTATTTTCACCGATAGGATTCTAGGTGAAAAGTAGGAAAGGGATGAGAGGACATGTAGGGTGTTCAACACACACAATTCTCTTGCTCTCCAGCCGACTGGGACCCAAGTCGGTGTCTCTCTGTCAGGACCCGCTGTCATCGACTTCCTTCCCTCTCCGTCCCTGACATGAACGACGGTCGAGAACAGTCTGCACCAAGGACACAGGCAGTCCTTGGGGTCGGAGACCTGAGGTCGTTGTGCTGGAAGGGGAAACAAGGAGGTCGAGTCTTCACCGGCACTGAAAGACGGCAACGTTTAGAGACCCGTCGGAGTTAGAGGGTAAATAGAAGAGTTGAGAAGGTAGTGGGTCCATTGGTTAAGGGGTGTAATTCGAGGGAGACAAAATTTATGGGTCTTCGAAAAGCAATAGGATCAACCTTGGACCGATTGTATCGGTACTTTGTTCTTTATAGTGGTCCGTCTTATCCCACTACTCTGCAGTATCCGTATTGGTCCTTCACCCCGTGTCCGCCTCCTGGAAGGGCGGGGGTGACCAATTCCTGGAGTAGCGTCAGATCTCTGTCCCATAGTCTTCCACTACGAACTTCCGACCGATAGATACGAATTCGTGTACCACTCATTTCACAAACTCGTATCAAAAGTAAGGTCACACGCCTGAGTACTAAGATGGGGTTAGAAGAACATTAGAATTACTTACGCCCGAGACACTCTAGTTTTAAAAATAAACCTTTTATTAACATTTGAGTCTTTTCGTCATTTGTATTTCGTTCCTGCTTCTTAGGGGTACTGGGGATCGGGGTCCAACTGGATAACAATCGTAAAATAGGTCTACGCAATATTAAATGAGGGAGGGAGAGTGTGTATTTTGTATACACTAATAAAATTAATATGTTGGTATGATACACTAATATATTATGAAAAGACTTGTAAACTCTCATCCAACAGACGTAGTACGAGATAATATGGATTAATACAGTCATACATAAAGGATTCTTAACCCTATAATATTTAGTGAGATTGTATCAATGGTTGAAGTCGTTCAAATTGAAACTATTTTACGAGATTAGATTGCACAAATCCCATAAGGTTAACTATTCTCTGTGTTATTACAGTTATCTGGATGATGACAAGAAATATCGAACAGAAGAGGTTCAGTCGGAAAGAAACATAAAATACTGTAACTTTGAAGACTTCCGATATCACAAAAAAGAGTGGGGGACGGAGAGAGAGTTATTTTGAAAGGAGTAAACCCTTACTAACCAGACTAATAAAGAAGTGTCAATATAGGTACAATCCATAAGAGTTGGTCTCATGTAGTAATTACTGCACAGGAAAAGTTACTCACCGTAAACCTTCGTGTGTGACGACAGAGAGGACCCGCCATAGTCAAAAATAGTAGACCAGTTCTACAACAAGTCAAAGACGTGACTCGTCAATGACAAGAAAAACAACGTCGACTACTGGTCAGAGATCTCTCTGTCGATTCTGGTACTTCTAGAGGACAAGGGATACTTTTAATTGAGGATCTACCTATTAGAGAACTAAGAACGAATTCGGTTAGAAATAATACTATCATTATTTTACCATCAAAGGTTGACATCGTAAGCGTCGGGTGACTGGTTGTCCTTGAACCGTAAAATGATATTCGTTCTCGAAAGGGAAGAGGGAACACACAAACAAATAGACGGATAGTAATGTCACCTAAGTAGTTAAAGATAAAGAAATTATTAAATATTAAGTGATAAAAGAAAGTAATAAACCATAAGTATAATGGGGTCTAAAACGACACCCTTGGGAAAGTTCGTCCGACAACCCAGGAGTACTGTACGTGAGTAGTGAAAAAATTCGTACAGGAATGGGAGATCATAAGTAATCTTTTACAGACTCCGAGAGAAAATGAGTGGGTCCCATCCATAAACACACACAAAACAAGTGACCATAGAGATCATGGCTCTTGGTATGGGTTAGTATTGTCCACAAGTTATTTATGTGTAACGAACATACTTATTCCAAAACTTTTTTTTTTTTTGTTTTTGGGAAGTCATGATTCTGTCTATAGACATGACCCGTTTTAGATTTACAATTTCAATTTTAAAACCACCGGTCTTCGGACACTTTTACGAATTTGGGACATTGGATGATTAACATAAAGATCTTTAGATAAGGAGTTTCCTTATTAGACTTTAATTGTGTTTTACACTAATGTGTCACTACATTTATATCATAATAAACGTGTTCCTTTTAAATTTGTGTCACAGGTCTTGACCCCCTTACTAATCCATTTTGATACGGTGTAAGTGTTCGACATTATATTACGTCAGTAATCTTAAGTCTAAAGACCTCTACATAATTATTACGAATTTTACGAAAACAAGACTATTGTTGACCTTTTCTTCTTAGGTTTTGACTTCTTTTATCATATGTACTTTGTAATTTTATACGTATCTTCTTTTTAGTTTTCTTTTATGTCTTTTTTTTAATCCTTCCTCAACGGATATACATCCTACTACAGAGAAAGAAGAAAAATGAAGAAAACCATAAAGGACAAAAAGATGTCACACGGACGTAAAGGAAACTGACCCTTTCGATTAAAAAACTCTTTGTTTTTTTTAAATTCCACTGATTACTCATTGATCCAGTAGCCATAGGGAGTACAAACGAAACGCGTGATGTGCAATGTTTTAGCCGGACCAAGACTTTTCGTGAAGACCTGTTTGTTTTATCTACTCGAGTCTTGTCGAAGTTCTGGAATAGTTTACTTTAGAAGACGGACCTTGTGACGTGTCCCGAAGGGGATAGACAGTTATAGAACAGGCAGGAAGTTTCACAGAGGGAAACTAAAGGATGTTTTCGTCTAGGATTCTGTTCCCAAACCCACGTCCACGAAGGAACTTTCTCCTACCACTATACCACACACAATTACTCATCCAATGATGACTCTCATTGGACCCCGTTCCAGGGGTCCCCCTAGTAGAGTCCTTTACACATTCTATACGGTACCTTAATAAGGTGGGTTCTACCCCTTCGACCCAACAACTGAGGCGTCGAGGATGGGGTGTGACCGACTCCCAACGGGGACTCTCCCGTAATTGAGACTGTGAGCGACCGAGGGGACGTTCCTCTTCTCACTTTAAACTACTGGAACCTCTTTCGGAGTTCGTCTTCTCGATTCTCAGGAAACTCCACTCTTCGGACAGTCGATGAGGGTTCTCGACGACCACACGAGTCTCCACTAGGAACACACTTAACCCCACTCCGTAGTCGTCGTAGACAATGTCACGGGGTCAAGACTAAGTAGGGGTATACTTTCTTCTAAAGTTCAGAAAGAATTTGCGTAATTAGAGAAAGAAGTAGTCACAAAAGTGTCGGGAAAACAAATTCTACGGTGATGAAAGACACCACCGAAATCGTCATTTTTTACGTGGACGGTTATGTCCTCTGTATTCTCTGCACCCAAGGTAGGGATCCAGACCTTCTGGGGGACCTCCTTCCGTACCGTTGGGTGAGGTCATAAGAACGGATTTCTTAGGGTATCTTCCTCCTCGGACCACCCGATGTCAGGTACCCCAGTGTGTTTCAGTCTATAATGACTTCGTTGAATCAGACGTGCGTGAAAGACACCCTTGAATCCATGGAGAAATACGTAGTCAAAGAAGTAGACATTTTACCCCTACTATCATCAGGGATACCATCTAATGTTTTCACAGATGATATTAAGAAGTAACGAGACCGTGGGTACGAGAAATGTCTCATTGAAGTGTCGAGGAGAGTAACTCTCCACCTCGGAGAGGAGGTAAGGGACTTAGATCCAATGGGAACATTTGAATGAAACCGGTTCACGTTCATGTCGTCTTGACTGACACCCGGTCAAAGTTCAAGGTCGGAGATCTCCAAACACTCGAAGGTACTAGAACCTTAGGACGGAAATGGTATTCCTATTCGGTCTCGACGGGACCACTTCCTCCTTTCTGTCTCATTTTGTCTCCGTTTCGCAGAGTAGACTCTCAAAGAGTCTGGTCGGTTGGGGGTCTACGTACTCTCGTGAGTCGGTTTTACGGAACCGGTTGTCGGCCGACGGGGTCTTCGTCTTCGAGGGTCGGTTACGAGTCTAAACACTCGTTTTTATTTACAACGACGTACAGTGACTCCAAAATACCAGCAATGTGTCGGAATGATTCTGTCATCTATTGACGATGTCGTGACTAAAGTGATTCCTAATTTCTATATGTCTTTGTGCACGACCTAAATCGTGTCACGGTCCTGGTACTATAGGACAGGAATTTACATTAGTAGCAACAATATTATGATAACGTGATAGTGTCCCACGGTGCAAAAGTTTAATAAATATATATACAGTCAAAGAGGATGATTTGATCTCTGAGGACCTACTGTCTTTTAGTCTAGGTTAAGTAGGGACTACTGAATAAAGGGATGTGAGTCCTTGGGTATTAAGTCGTCCCCCTGTCTACCCATGTCTTTCACTCGACACCCCGGGCCTCTATCGTTCGTAGGTTTTCACGACTTATGTCTCGACTTGAACCTCTTCTACGGGTTTCTACTATCTTATTACTTTTGGTTCGTAGGAGGTGCAGTCTCGTAAAAACACGTTCCACTCTAAACATTCCTGACCTGGTCGGGAGTGGAGGTGAAGTGTCTTCGTGTCGGTTCCGTTACTGCTCAAATAAACCACGAAAATATCGGTGCCGACGACGAATACGAAAGTTTGAGAGAGAAGGAGGTCTCTGGTTGACGGTGTACTACTTTTTTTGATTAATCTCGTTCATACTACGGGTCTTATTTGTCGGATAATTCCTTTAAACTCAGTTTACTTAAGTTCTTCTGTAGATAGTATCTATATAGGAGTTTTTTAAAAATAAACACACATACACAAAAGGGGATTGAAAAGATCCTCTCAAATAATAAACTCTTTTTGGGACCATTTTTAGTCTTATAAAAATGTTGACCGAAGGACTAGGGGTCTCTCCTTGAGAGTCACCAGTCGTCCAACGTTCCTCGGTCCAGGGTCGTCCTTACACGTCCGTCGTACACGACTCGGATCTGTCGTCCAATTGTGTCGGAGTCTGTCTAAGTAGAAGTAAAGTACAGGAGCTGTCGGAGAGTTGAGTCCAGTTCAGGTTCCGTTTGTTTTCCTAAAATGTTCTCCGTCCCTCCCCACCACCTCTCGGACGTTTGATTGAGTCTAAGGTAAGGGTCGAGGTACTGGGTGGTCATCCCCCCGGAGCTGGATCAATGAATTAAAGAGACTCAGAGTTAAGGGAGTAGACATTTTATCCCTATTGCTCTCAGTGGAACACCCCGTCATACTTCCAGTCTCTTCTGTACAGTGTGCGGACCGAGAAGTACCGTCCTCAAAGCCCCGTCCCTTCTGAGTACCCATTCGTTTACTCGAACTCTCGGTCTACCGGACACAAATAAGACCGAGACGGTGAATGCCTACCAGGAGTTGGAGAGACACGGAGTCTAAGATGTTTTAGACATTTCACTCCCTTTAATGGTGATCAAGAATTCCAACAGTACTCCTAATTAACTCAAGCTTATACATTTCAGGAATCTTATCATAGACCATGTACCGTTCGAGAGCCACAATCGACAATAACAAGAAGTCTACCTTAATAATTGTCTTTAGAGAGTACTGGCCTCTGGAGGATTAGTAGAGCGGAATCAAGTCGATAGTCGACGTTATGTAATCAAGGATGTGTGTTTACCGTTCTCACACCTAAATTCGTTTAGTATTAAGTCTCTCAGTGTCAAAGGCAAATATTCGTCTCTTTGTGTTCAGTTAACATATCCGTCGACCCGACGACTAATTCTTCCTCGGGAATTAATGTCGTGGACTACATCCTCTACACAGAACAAGAATGAGGAAATAAAACGGGTGGAGAGAAGGGAGGTAGATAGTTGGTGGATATATAAAGAGACGTAGGTTAAATAAAGGGACAGAGGAGTCCCCCATCCAGTCCACAGATGTCTGGATTTAAGATTTTGACGAAGGAATGAGACCTTGAGCGTGTAGGGATGAACTTCACTCTTACCACGAGTCGGGGAGGTTTGACCCCGAAACTCCTAATACGTCCGTCCACACTTCTTCGGTGTCCTCAAACCCCCCGACTCTTTTACCGTGTGTCCTGACTGGGTTCCCTCTACTTTTGGATGCAAGTATATCTTTAGACATACGTCTATAAATGTCACCGAACTAAGTACTAGTGGGTTTGGACCTTTGTTGGGTTTACAGGACGTTGACACTCACCTATTTGTTCGGCGCCATGTACGTGTGTTACGTTATCACAAGTCGTTTTTGTTTCTTGTTCGGTGGCCATGTCCGCGAAACACCCACGTAGAGCTTACGTAAGTGACTCATTTTCCTCGGTCTGAGTTTTCCGCTACATCATATTACAAAGTAATTGTGCTGAAAGACTTTTTCTGTTTTGAAATCTCCGACATTTGGTTAGACACTAACGGTCCCGGACCCCCACCCTCTCCCCTCAACCGTAGTGCCCCGGGATCCCTTAAACCTCCTCTAGAGCCCTACAAAATATGGAACTAACACCACTAATGTGTCTTGTGTGCAAACAGTCTTGAGTATCTTTAGATGTGGTTTTTTCCATGTAAAAGGACGTACATTTAATATGGAGTCATTTGGATTGAAATTTAAGTTTGTCAGGTGACCCTGGTATTTCGTCGTTTATTTTCCTGGAACTGTGAAAGATTTCAGTTTGTTTATTGACGATAAAAGGGAACGAAATATAAAAATGAAGTCCATAAAGAACTGTATGAACAACCGTCAGTTTTATACGTAAAAATTTCGAGCCCCCGTTAATTAGAGTAGTTTACATTATTGGGATCCTAATTTTTTTTTTACAGAAAAGGTTTACTTTAATCGGAACGTCCTTCTTCGTCGATACTTAAGGTAACCCGTTTTGTACAATTGTCGGTGATGGGTACAGTCCCCTACACATCCTACCGTGCACACACAAAGTCTGGGACCTCTTCTCCCCTGTTGTACGAAACGGGTTTACTAAGTATAAACTGGAGTTACGTGTTACTGGAGTTGTGTTTCCCTTCGACCAGGATGTTTTAATCCCGTGTCAACTTATATCTGTGCACGGTCGACCCATAAAGTCTTTTTCTCGAAACAGGTTCACCTTCTTACTGTTATACCTATTGTTAGGTTCTTAAGTGTAAGTCTTAGGGGAGTTTTACGAGTCCCAAATCGTAACGTCTTGTTCTGGACCAAAAGTGTCAAGTAGTGTCTTCATGTTTGCTTACACCTAACAACACCCGAAAAGGGTGGTCATATTTCTAAAGGTAGTCGAATTTTGTATGAAGTGACTACTCAGTGATCATGGTCGAAAAGTATCTTGTTCTCTCGAGGTTTTTGATAGTGACCTATTTCCTCATTGGACTCAGACTTTCCCGACCCCTGGTCGTCTCTCTATTCTCGGTCTCATAGATCACAAACGACTCGGATCTGACCGTACTGGGTCAGAACAGGGTAGTGCTGAACCTCCTTCTACAATAGTGGTGAAATGTCTGTCCCAAAACTTCGGTGAACCAGAATTGTTAAAATATAAAAGTTTACGTTTACAAAACACTGAGGTATCGCTCACCTTTATTACTAAAGACTTAATTTGAGTCCGTCTCCATTCTTTTATTTTAGTAAAGTATTTACTCGTTAGTACACGACCATTCATAAATTGTTGTCAAGACCATATCCCTCCCGACCAAATATCAGTGAGATAGCACCGGTTCAACTTTGATAGGTACACTTTAGTTGGTCGACCGTTTAAAGGACTGTTCAGTTGTTAAATGATAAGACTCTCAATGACCACCCCTTTAGACCCCACCTTTTATAGTCAAGTCTCTTTCGGAATTCTTTTGGGACTTACTTGACCTTGTACTTCTACCCTTGTCTTCCCATTGACTTTATCCTTTCTCTGTCTCCTATACCTACTTTATTGTTTCCATTCTGTCTTAAGTCCCGTATGTATATTTTCTAGACGACTACTTCTACCTTCAGGAAGACCCACAAGTTCCTTCGGTCTCTTCGGGGTCTAGACAGGTACCGGGAGACGGACACCGGGGGTTCCAATTCGATCAGTCCCTAGTCCTTTGAGTTGTCTTCGGAAACAGATTCCTTTCCGGTCTTTTGTCACTAGGGATCAGTCCCAAATTTTTTCCCTAGACACCTTGTCTTTTTCCTGACTCAACAGCTGATCTCCTTTACGACTAAAGGTCACTGGTGTGACAGTTCGAACGGGTCTACAGACTTGTATTTTATCACTGATAGACCAGTGCTCACGGAGACTACCGGAGATAGTCCCTATGGTGTGTGAGGTCGTAGAGAACGACGAGTACCTAGAAGCCTTATACACTACGGTTGTCAAGGAGAATAGTTCATCACAGACTGAGAGGACGAAACTAAGACTGGAATAAAGAGTAGGAAGGTGAACGTCGGAGTGGTACGGGAAGTCCTAACTACCCGTGTGTCAGAAAAGGGGATGTGTGACCCGAAGGACAACCTCAGAGGGGTGGCTGTGTGAGTACCGTCAAAATTTTGTTCCAACGTTTTAGAAACTTTGAGGAAGGAAGGTCTCCGTCCTGGATACAAAGGACGGCGAACTTAGACCCACCAACACGAATGGACGAGTCAACACAGACTGAGAAACACTGGGGTGCATGACATCGGGTGGTCCGAGAAGATAGGTACCCTAAAGGGTCCGTCCTTATGACCTCACCTAACGGTAAAGAAAGAGGTCATCCATCCGAACTTGGTTCTCTTATCCCACCTTCACGGTGGTATAACGACACCCGACAGTTCATTCTTCTGGTCATTAGGGTTCCGGTGGAACTTATCCTTTTCCTCATGCAGTTCCGACATATAACAGTGGGACGAATAAATTGAAGATACGTCTCATGTAGTACTCTTTGCGACCCGACCTTCTTCGTGTTCGACCTTAGTTCTAACGACCTTCTTTATAGTTATTGGAGTCTATACGTCTACTGTGGTGGGAATACCGTCTCTCACTTCTCCTTGATTTCTCGGAGAACTACTTTCACTTT
This sequence comes from Capra ibex, assembly GCA_006410555.1. Taxonomy (NCBI): domain Eukaryota; kingdom Metazoa; phylum Chordata; class Mammalia; order Artiodactyla; family Bovidae; genus Capra; species Capra ibex. The sequence continues at coordinate 36,914,692 of SJYO01041852.1, read as the reverse complement.
CTCCTCTCACTTTTTCAACTACATTTCGAGTTATAAGTCTTTTGATTCTAGCACCGTAGGCCAGGGTAGCGAAGTACCGTTTATCTACCCCTTTGTAACCTTTGTCACTGTCTGTACTAAAAAGACCCGAGGTTTTAGGGACGTCTACCACTGACGTCGGTACTTTAATTTTCTGCGAATGATGAACTTTCCTTTTAATACTGGTTGGATCTATCGTATAATTTGTCGTCTCTGTAATGAAACAGTTGTTTACAGGTAGATCAGTTCCGATGCCGAAAAGGTCACCAGTACATACCTACACTCCCAACCTGATATTTCTTTCGACTCGCGGTTTCTTAACTCCGAAAACTTGACACCACAACCTCTTCTGAGAACTCTCAGAAACCTGACGTTCCTATAGGTTGGTCAGGTAGGATTTCCTCTAGTCAGGACTTACAAGTAACCTTCCTGACTACAACTTCGACTTTGGGGTTATGAAACCGGTGGACTACGCTTCTCGAGTGAGTAAACTTTTCTGGGACTACGACCTTTTCTAACTCCCGTCCTCTTCATCTACTGTCTCCTACTCTACAAACCTACCGTAGTGGCTGAGTTACTTCTGCCTAAACCCACCTGAGACCCTCAACCACTACCTGTCCCTCCGGACCGCACGACTCCAAGTACCCCAGTGTTTCTCAACCTGTGCTGGTTTACCTACTTGACTTGACTTGGAACTATCTTTTTGGTGTGTATTCGTAAAGTCACCTATCAGTATCGACTCAATGTCGAAAGTAGACTGAGTGTTTCGGTGGTCTGTTCACTCGTTTCGGTAACCATGGGAGGACCGGCCGGGTCGAGGTCGGTTTATAACAGTTCCCTAGAATGTACTACGGTGTACCTCGTGACAACGACTGAGGTCGGATTAAGAAGTACTTGTTTTAACACTCTGTATTAATCTACTAATCACTAATTTCGGTTATATAAGTTCTATCGAACAATCTCGTTACATGTTGATCTTGTGGGACGAATGTGGGTCCGAAAAATACGGAGGGAGAAACCTCTCGAAAACCCATCTGTCACGTAGATCAGGATTTTCGACTTGACAACTCTCTCAAGAAACTTATCGTAGTACTTTATAACCAAATAAATCAAGGTAATATACCTGGTTTTTTTTGTCAAAGTGGTAGGATCTATGCTGTACTCATAGACACACGTTATTTTTTTGTGTCTGAAGTCGTGTATAAAGGAACTTTTTAGTAGAGACCTGGATTACTATAGTCTATAAAGATTTTACAGGATAATTATAACCAAACGATGAACCAATAAACGAACAAACACTTGGTAAGGGACAGTCTCTTTATCTTCGTCTAAGGTTTCTCAGTCCCTGTTAGATTCACTCCTTTAAGATGGGTAAATACACTGAAAAAGGAGAACGTGACCTCTTTTTGTAAGAAGTTTAACTCCTTGTTTTGCAGAAATAGTGTTCAGTGTTTTATTTCTTCCTATCTAACTATTAGTGGGGAAATTTTGGATCCAGTCACGTTGATTTATTGACTATATGCTTGTGTATAATAATCAATAGACTGACCAAATATCAAACGTAAAAGGGTAAGTAAGGTACCATTAATAACTCGTGTATAATGTATGGTTCATGGTATGACCTGTGATCCTTGTGTCTATTCTTCCTCCTTTATCGTCTTGATTCCCCAAGTATCAAAACACTTTCTGTGTTTGTGTATTTGTTGTTGGAATTAAAACACTACTATCTACGTTTACAAACAATTCAAAAAGATAAAGACCTTAACTTTACACGGAAAAAATTAGTCACGGCTAAGAACAAGAGAATAGTCGGTGGTCCATCTTCTCACTTAACGGGGAAGGACCCTATTATGTTCGCTCTTCCGGACTTGTGTCCTCGTAAATCACTTCGTGTCACTCATATAATGAAAGAAGGGTGGTAACAAACATAACCGTTATTTTAAAATTGACTTGAAGTTTAAGGGTTGACAACGAATTCACAGAAGGTTTTTTAATACAATACTACTTCATCATTTTATTTGTTTGTTTTGTTGTTGTTGTTTTTAGGAGAGAAGTAATTCGTTACGTTAATTCCTGAAGTCTTTGCCGGTTCAGAGAGTCTTTATCGACTATCTTGAAAGTTTGGACCCTCTCGGTCCACATTGGTAAAGTGTGTCGTGAGTCCGAAATCTCCAGAGACAAGTTTCGAAGAAGAGTGAATTTTACTTTAGTAAATTGAAGGTCGTTATATAATAAATTAATTACCGTTGGTTCTGAGACTCAAATTGGTTTATTCTTTGTTACCGTTTTGAAACTATTACAAATTATATGAAAGTATGAATTACTAGAATGGATTTCTACGATTTCTCCAGTGATAGTGGTCGTGTCTGATGTTTTACTGGTACTATGTGGACGTTACGGTACGTTTGACATACACTACTCTACACTAAGTCTAAGAGAGTAATACAACTTCTGCATGTGAGTCTAAGACATTGTGATTTGTTTTTTTCATTTTACATTAATAGACCTATTTAAACAAATTTTTTACATCTAACTACATCTAATTATCGGAAAAATTTTTACATAATGATTCATTTATATCGTAGAATTTTAGTTGTCACAGAATTTTAGTTCTACTGTAATATGGTAGTTCACACAAATACCTCCCGTACTAAATTCTTATAAACTTATATAACATTAATATTGTATAACAGTTTACACGATACAGTAGAATTAATTCATAAAACAGACTAACAGGAGTAATCATATTAATTTAAATAGTCTTTTACACAATTGAACAACTAATTCTTCTATTCCAGTGTCCACTTTCCCATTTCCTGATACCCTGTACTGTTTCCCTCACTCTGTAAAAAACACTTTGTTCTCTTCCTCCTTTCATTAACCGAAAGACTTCACCACTGAAAAAATTTCAAACAGAAATTTTTATCCATGTAAAAACAGTAACCTCATTACTTCCATTTTTAATCTCCTTTTAATGTACTCACTTGTTTTTGTGAACTGAATAAGTCCTTTGAGTCTCGTCAAGTTACCGATTTCAAACCACAATACTCCTACCTCTATCTTTTTCATGTGACCAACCTCACTGACCCGGATACTTCCCAGAACACAAAATGAAATGTGTACTCCCCTAGTGTTTTCCGAAATTTGTCCCTTCGGAGTATTCTTTTACACACATAAAAATTTTTGACAGTATCTACACACTTTTACTTACCCTTCTCTTACTCCGACCGCCGTCCCCCCGGTTAGTCTCCGACAAGGTTATAGGGGTCCCTCTCTACTACTCCGGGAGTTGGTCCATTCGCCGACATGCCTACCCACTCCCTTCACGGAGTGAACCCAAAGTAGGGAAACAGTAAGGTAAAGGAGTGGTATTGGAACTTAAGACACACATCCCGGTCTCGTTTGTTCTTCCCCTTTATAATGGTAAACTCCATTTCTTCTATTTCATAGACTTAGGTCTCTAAATAAGAAACCTCTCTTTTAAGGGGAAAGACTAAGTAAAACTAAAGAAGATGTCCGTTTTCTTTCAATGGTCTTCAACTTTTCTTAAATAATATCGTTGACTTCGGTAAAGGAGTTTCTACCACATCTACCCTTTCACGGAAAAAATAATGTGTTAACACAATTCAACGTTTTCAGATCAGTATAAAGACGATATAAAACCTTATCATTTTATTAATGATTTCAACATTTTTTTGTTTTTTGATTTACGTAAATAAAAACTTCGTAATGATACTTTCATAGTTTTTATAAAATCAATTCTTTTTGAACGAATATTAGATTTGAGAGAGTATTTTGAAAGTATTAAAATATGTTAAATTCGTGTCACGTCGTATATACACTTTTATGAAAAAGAGGGGAAGACTTATTAAAGGAGTCTTACTGTAAAGTGTCCACCCTACCAACCCAATTTACATTGGAAAAATACTGAGTACACGAACCTCATCCCACTCCTTGACTGCGTGAGAGGAACCCACGTTTTATATTCCACTGTGGTTTTTGAGTCATTAGTTCTCTTTATCATAATTTTACGTTATAAATTTTTCTAGTGATTACGTTTTTTAGTTCCGTTCTTCTTGTGTCCACGGGTGTTAAAGAAGGTCTTTTATATTTTCTCACGTGTGAAGGGTTGAGTAGGGTACTTCCATCATAATAGGCCTGTGGTTTTGGTTGGTGTCATGTTTTTTTTTCTTTTCTTTTGACGTTTCTAGAGAGTACTTATAACCACGTTTAAAATTTTTATCTATAATCATTTATTTTGGGTCTATATACATTCTTCCTAACGTGTACTACTTGTTCACCTCGACAATTCACCGATTTTCTCTTTTCACTACGACTTTTTTGAAAGTTGTATTAACTCGTGGGTAAGTACTATTTTTGAGAGGACTTTAATTCTCATATATCCTCTTGAAGGAGGTGATCTATTTCTTATAGATGTTTTTTGATGTCGATTGTAGTGTGAATCATTACTTTCTGATTTACAAAAGGGCCTTTTCAACTCCTTCTTCTATTGTGATAAACTGTATCGTAACCTATAAAATCTGAGACATTGTCCCCCCTTTCCTTGTCAACCTGTCCTTCTTTATTTTGACGATAATAAACGTCTAGTACACTACTAGATGTTTTTTTTTTTGTTAGTGTTCTTAAGCTGTTTTTGAGGATCTTGATTATTCGTTACAATCGTTTCAACTTCCTATGTTCTAGTCGTATGGTTTTACTTAATGTACGATCATCACCTCTTCCGCTACCGTGGGGTGAGGTCATGAGAACGGACCTTTTAGGGCACCTGTCTCCTCGGACCACCCGACGTCAGGTACCCCAGTACTTCTGAGCCTGTGCTGACTCGCTGAAGTGAAACTGAAAAGTGAAACTACGTAACCTCCTCCTTTACCGTTGGGTGAGGGCACAAGAACGGACCTCCTAGGGTCCCTACCTCCTCGGACCACCCGACGGCAGATACCCCAGTGTGTCTCAGTCTGTGTTGACTTCGCTGAATCGTCGTCGTCGTCTCTAAGATCATTAACACATATCAGATCGTTGTTTGTACACCTTTGGTTTTAAATTTTATGTTGTTAACGTGGGCTTTTCACTTTGTGAATCCACACCACATCGTTTTATACATGTTCTGGACAGATGGCTATTGATGTTTTAAGACCACTTTCTTTAGTTTCTGTTCAATTCATTTGTCTCAGAGGTATATGTAACTAACCTTCTGAGTCACATGGTTTCTATAGTTAAGAGAGATTTGACTATATGTCGAAAATACGTTAAGGATTGTTATAAAGAACATCTATGTGTTCTATTAAGATTTTAAATATATCTTTCCATTTCTTTCAACTTATCGATTTTGGTAGACTTTTTCTTATTTTACCCTCTTTAGTGAGATAGACTAAAGTTCTGAATAATATCTCGATGTCATTCGTTCCAACACACCAAAACCGTCTCCCTGTCTGTATATCTAGCCACTTTCTTACTTATATCTCTGGGGGTTTTATCGTGGTGTATTTATGTCCGCTCATTAAAAAATATCTCCACTTTACGTTAGGTTATCACCTTTCTATCAGAAAAATTATTTAATACGACCTTGTTAATCGATAGGTATTAGTTTTGTTTTGTTTTGGGAGTTTCTATTTATACTTTAACTGGACTTGGAGTGTAGAGTATTTTTTTTAATTGAGTTTTACCTAGTATATCAATTCACATTTTACATTTCGATACTTTAAAAATTTTCTATTATGTCCTCTTTCAGAAATCCTGGAACCTGAATTACTTCTAAAGAATCTGTATTGTGGGTTTCGTGTTGGGTATTTTCTTTTTATACCTATTTGACTCGAAGTAGTTTTAATTTTGAAACGAGACACTTTCTGGGGATAATTCTCCTACTTTTCCGTTCGAGATCTGACCCTCTTTTATAAACGTTTAGTACATAAAATATTTCCAGAGTAAACATCTTATAGGTTTCTGGTGAATTTTCAGTTGTAATACTCTTGTTCGTTGGGTCAATCTTTCGTCCGTTTTCCGTACTTCTCTGTAAAATGGTTTTTCCTATATGTTCACCGTTTATTCGTGTACTCGTCTACAAGCTGTAGTAATCGGTAATCCTTTTACGTTTAATTACCATGTTACTCTACAGTGATGTGTGGACAGTCTGTCAATTTTATTTTTTAACACTGTTATGACGTAATCAAATGATTTTGACGGTATTGTTTATGGTGTCTGACCTACCAACTTCTGTCGTCGTTAAATAAAGAGTGTTAAGACCTCCGATCTTCAAATTCTCGTTTCACAGTCGTCCCAACTAAAGTAAGACTTCGGAGAGAGCGACTGAATATCAACTGGCTTAAGAGGGACACAAAAGTGTACCAGAAAAGAGACACATACCAATCAGGATTGGAGAAGAGTATTCCTGTGGTCCGTATAACCTAATGTCAGGTGTGGTTACTGGAGTAAATTGGAGAAGTTTTTGGGATAGAAGTTTATTTTAGTGTAAGACTACATGGCCCCCAATCTCGAAGTTACATATTCCGTATTAAGTCGGGTATTGTATGTGGTTTACGACCCCTCCTACGTCTCTTTGACCTAGTGAACGGCCACCTCTATATTTTACCATGTCATGTCGGTGAGACATGGTTTCTTTGTCAAACAGTCAAAGAATCTGTTGATTGTATGTGAAGGTCATATTGTGTCCTCATTTACTTTTGTAGACGTGTTATCGGTTATGTGCTAAAAAGTATCGTCAACATTGTCGGGGTTTGACCTTTGTTGACGTTGAAGGGAGTTATCCACTTACCAACTTGTTACCGAACCATTGTAGGTATGATACCTTACGATGAGGTGTTTCTTTTGTTTAATGACTACGTACACTATTAAGTCTACTTAAAATTTTCCAGTAATAAGTCAAGTCAAGTCAAGTCAGAGAGTCAGCACAGGCTGAGAAGCGTTGGGGTACTTAGTGTCGTGTGGTCCGGAGGGACAGGTAGTGGTAGAGGGCCTCAAGTGAGTCTGAGTGCAGGTAGCTCAGTCACTACGGTAGGTCGGTAGAGTAGGACCCAGCGGGGGCAGAGGAGGACGAGGGTTAGAGAGGATCGGAGTCTCAGAAAAGGTTACTCAGTTGAGACGCGTTCTCCACCGGTTTCATGACCTCGAAGTCGAAATCGTAGTAAGGGAGGTTTCTTTAGGGTCCCAACTAGAGGAAGTCTTCCCTGACCAACCTAGAGGAACGTCAGGTTCCCTGGGAGTTCTCAGAAGAGGTTGTGGTGTCAAGTTTGCGTAGTTAAGAAGCCGTGAGTCGGAAGAAGTGTCAGGTTGAGAGTGTAGGTATGCACTGGTGTCCTTTTTGGTATCGGAACTGATCTACCTGGAATCAGCCGTTTCATTACAGAGACGAAAACTTATACGATAGATCCAACCAGTATTGAAAAGAAGGTTCCTCATTCGCAGAAAATTAAAGTACCGACGTCAGTGGTAGACGACACTAAAACCTCGGATCTTTTTATTTCAGACTGTGACAAAGATGACAAAGGGGTAGATAAAGGGTACTTCACTACCCTGGTCTACGGTACTAGAAGCAAAAGACTTACAACTCGAAATTCGGTTGAAAAAGTGAGAGGAGAAAGTGAAAGTAGTTCTCCGAAAAATCAAGGAGAAGTGAAAGACGGTTTTCTCACCACAGTAGACGTATAGACTCCACTAACTATAAAGAGGACCGTTAGAAGTAAGGTCGGACACAAAGAAGGTCAGGTCGCAAAGAGTACTACATGAGACGTATCTTCAATTTATTTCCAGTAATACGATTTAATTTTTTGGATTAGAGTTTTCCAGTGCATAAGATACTAAGACAAATATGTGATAAGAATTTTATTGTTTCAATGTCTATACCCTTAGTCTAATCAAAACCGATCTTTAATTCCTACTCCCTCCTCTTCCTTACTCACACTGACATTTCCTTTCGTCCTCTTTCTAGAAAGTTCCCTACCTTAGTAAACATAGAGTCAACATCACCACCAATGTAGACAGATGTGGTCGATGTTTTACTGTGTCTTTTTGTACGTAAGTAACATGGTTTAAGTTTAGGAACCAAAATTGTAATATGAAACCTTTCAATACTGGTTGGATCTATCGTATAAGTTTTCGTCTCTGTAATGAAACGGTTGTTTCCAGGCGGATCAGTTCCGATACCAAAAAGGTCACCAGTACACACCTACACTCTCAACCTGACACTTCTTTCGACTCACGGTTTCTTGACTACGAAAACTTGACACCACAACCTTTTCTGAGAACTCTCAGGGAACCTGACGTTCCTCTAGGTTGGTCAGGTACGATTTCCTCTAGTACAAGTAACCTTCCTGACTACGATTTCGACTTTGAGGTTATGAGACCGGTGGAGTACGCTTCTCGACTGAGAAACCTTTCCTGAGACTCCGACCCTCCCTAACCCTTGTCCTCCTCTTGCCCTACTGTCTCCTACTCTACCGAACTACCGTAGTGGTTGAGTTACCTGTACTCAAACTCACTTGAGACCCTCAACTACTACCTGTCCCTCGGGACCACACGACGTTAAGTACCCCAACGTCTCTCAACCTGTGCTGACTCGCTGACTTGACTGACTGACTACCATTATATTCTATATTCGTAACACCCTTTGATTCATTTCTTGTGTGTCTAAGATAGAAACTTTAAAGGACACTTACGTATTAATAAAGTTTCATTTTTCAAAAAGAAATTTTTTAGTTATTATTTATTGGTATTGTAATTTTTTTTTTTTCTGTCTTACGTTCTCCTGGTCCTAACCCCCACCATTCACTCCACTTAGTACGTTAACGTCTTGAAGTAAATTTAAAAACTATAAAGCAAGTATTATCTGAAAAAATGTAATTGAAACTAAAAAATTTTATCACGTAATTACTCTCCTACACCTCTTTTCCCTTGGGAAGATGTGTCAACCACCTTTATATGGTGATACCTTTTGTCATACCTCCCAGGAATTTTGTGAATTTTGATCACAATGGTATACTAGGTCGTTAGGTTGAGGACCCGTATATTGATCTTTTCTGTTTTTGACAGTAAGTTTTCCACGTACGTGGGGTCACAAGTGTCGTCGTGATTAATGTTATCGGTTTTGTACTTTCGTTAGATTCACAGGTAGTCGTCTACTTTCCTGTTTCTTCTACACCATATACACTATATGTACATTATCTGATAATGAACCTGTATTTTCTCTTACTTTATAACAGTAAACGTCGTTCTACCTACCTGGATCTCTATAATATGACTTTCTTCAGTCTCTCTCTTTGTGTTTGTAATATACTATAGGGTATGTACTTTAGATTTTTTATTATGTTTGTTTGAATAAATGTTTGTCTGAGTGTCTGTTTTTTTTTTTTTTTAAAATACCAATGGTCTCCCCTTTCTCCACCCTCCTTCCTATTGAATCCTCATACTCTAGTTGTCTATGTGTGGTACTACATATTTTATCTATCTTTGTCCCTGAATGATATACTCGTCCCCTGATATAAGTCATAGAATATTATTGGATACTACCTTTTCTTAACCTTTTTTACACATCAATATTGACTTTATAAAACGATATGTGGATTTTTTGGTGTTATAACATTTAATTGATATCAAGTTATTTTATATAAAAATTTTATCACACAATTTTATAGTGAGTAGAACTAAAGACCCAAAAAACTATAGGAGAATCTAAAATACGGGTTTCTGAACAGGGTAAGACACCGAGTAGTGGACAACGGATTAACAGTTTCCCGGAAATTACGGACGATACATTTTTTCACTCGTAATAAAATGTTACAAAATTTTAAATTAATGTTTGTGTATTATGAAGTATAAGCATTTTTCATTTTCTTTCAATTTTTTTCAGAGAGTATTGATAGTGGAGAGTTAGGGCAAAGGTCTTCATCGGTGACAATTATTTGACATACAGAAAAAAAAAGAAAAAAAATTTTGCTAAAAATTTTAAAACGAAATGTTATGACATAACCAAAACGGTATGTAGTTATACTTAGGCGGTACCCACATGTGCAAGGGTTAGGACTTGGGGGGAGGGTGGAGGGAGGGGTATGGTAGAGAGACCCAGTAGGGTCACGTGGTCGGGGTTCGTAGGACATAGGATGTACCTTGGATCTGACCGCTAAGCAAAGAATATACTATAATATGTACAAAGTTACGGTAAGAGGGTTTAGTAGACTGGGAGAGGGAGAGGGTGTCTCAGGTTTTCTGACAAGATATGTAGACACAGAGAAAACGACAGAGCGTATGTCCCAATAGCAATGGTAGAAAGATTTAAGGTATATATACACAATCATATGACATAACCACAAAAAGAAAGACCCAATGAAGTGAGACATATTAGCCGAGGTCAAAGTAGGTGGAGTAATCTTGATAGAAAAGTCTATCAAAAAATATATTTATATACTTTTCATACGTACGATACTTATAAGAAATTTTTTGTTTATCCTAGGATAAGATTAACGGAAATTGAACGAAAAAAAGACTAATTACTGTATTCTGTGTGGAAAAGTATGAGATAAGATCATATAAGAGAAACTCTTACATCTCTAGGTAATATACGTATCTTACGTGTCTCTAGGCAACATGACGAGACACTATTACCTTAAGGGATAACTACCTGTAAGTCCAACGTAGATCGTAAATAACAAAGTTTGTTGCGATGGTGTTTTCGGGAATTTATATAAAAACAAACAAACAAGATTAAGTTTATAATATTATAACGGTTTAAAGGGAGAGTTTATAAAATTTATAAAATACGTAGAAGAGTGAGAGACGGTTAAACCCCCCCACCCCTTATAAATAGAGGAGAGAGACATCGGTTTTCACATACAGTAGCTAAAAAATTTAATGATTAGATTATCCATTTTTTACCTTGAAGTAACAAAATGAAACTATGACAAAATAATGGAAAATCATCTAAATAATCGGTAAATGATAGGAGGATACTTAAAACACAAGGATAGGAAACGGGTAGAAAAATAACCTTATAATTAGTAAAGGCATATCTAACCATACTTGAGAAACGGACAACTTATCTAATCATTAAGTACATAATGTTTGTAATAAGAAAGACAAGGAACGGACAGAAAAAAAATTAGATACCTCTCAAAAGACAAACAAAACATACGAAAAAAAAAACGACGTACCTCTAAATCTCTTGAATTTTTTAAATTTGTTAGTCAGATTGGTAAACACCAAAGTATTATAGTACAGTACGAATCATATCGGAAGGAGTAAGGTTGAAAAATTTTTAAATAAGAGTACAAGAAGACCCCAAAAACAATAACAACAGTAACATAACGTAATTTGCAAATTCGGTAACTTAAAAGAAACCATTTTCTTTACTCCATCTCTAAGTCTACTGGAAACGGTTTACAGAAAGGTAAAGAGTATTGTATGTAATAACCTCTCTGGTGGAAAGGTGGTGATGAAAAGTTTCCGATTGAAATAATCTTTTATTAAAATATATAGGAAGACTATTGGGGACTTAAAGGGTCAGATAAATAAATTATCTTAGAAAGACAAAGGTATTGTCAGGTATCGTACAATTAATCACATTAAATCACTTTGTAAATTTATAAACTATACGGTAAAGGGAAGTAATAAAGAAAAATAGACCGAGAAGAGAATGGACAAAGAGATCTACCTGAAGTCTTACTCACATAATGTAAAAATTCTTGGGACATTCGACTAACAGGAACATTATGAACCTATTTAATAAAGGTCCTCATGAGAATGGAAAAGTAAAGAAAATTATTATAAGTATAAAAATTTAAGGATCCATTTTTCTTGTATACAGGTGGTTATGTAATTTCAGAAAAACTTTTCTGTTATAACGTAACATAAACATCTGGAAACTAATTCTCGAACTCTTCCTTCTGGAAAGACATTAAGATATTAATGATAAATGTAAATACAATTACACTTAATTAAGTAAGATATTCGTTAAAACTTCGTGGATGACGTACATCATATGTGGTACAATCTGTTACTTTTCTATTACTTCGTTTTGTAACAGGGCAGAGACAGTAGAATACTTCTAAAGATCCTTCTTCTGTCAGTATATTTATTAACGTCTTATTATAGTACTGACAATGTTGTACTCGTCATGTCACACAGTGTCTTATGTCCTAGTGTCCAAACTTCTTCTCGAATGAAAGAGAACTTCGAAGAACTTCTGACGGTTCTATAGTGTATAGTTGATCTAAAACTCCTTTTCACTGACAACCGATTATTCTTATAACCGATAAGTACTAAGTATATAGATGGTCTCAGAACTACAATGAGTTTTTCTACCAAAATTTACTTTTATTGGTTTTATAAAAAATTTACTCGTGTTAATAATTAATTTTTAACCTAGAATGTATATTCGTCTAAAAGTATTTTCATTTAAGAAATATAACATATCTGTACTTAAAAAAAATGATAAAATTACACTACGTTTATGAAAGGATCGGTTGAAATAATTACAAGTACCTTGACTTTAACTTTTAAAAATCTGTCAATTTAGACAGTAAAGGACAAATTAAAGAGGATAACAAAGTTAGAAAGTTTTAGATGGTAGAAATGTTTCTAGATCATTTACCCCAGGGTAAAACCGGTGTAAAGTCATCTGTGTACGTTAACGACTTGTCGTAGGTTTTTACTACTCTTTAATTTTCATTCAAAGGTAAAAAAGTGTTCATTTTTAATCTTATCCCGTTTTTCTCTAGAACTCGTAACAGAGATTCCTATTATGTCTCCTACTACTCGTTACTAAAAGGTACCGGTTATTAAAATTAATTCTCTTTTACTCAACTGTCATTTCCTTTTGTAAGACCTACCCGTGTCCTTTCTTGAATAAATGATAGTCCCCCGATCTTATAACCTTATTTGAGGTTTTATTCTACTCCCCGAGGTAAGGGTATCCAAAAGAGGTCTATTATCTTTGGTAAATATGGTTACCAAACGTTCGGTCTTAAGAATTAACCACATGGAACCTCTTTCATCCCCTTTTCCTATTTTGATAATTGTCCTCCGGTTCCTGTATCCAGATAACTTGTCTTTCTAGAGTCTTTTGACCTAATAAGAGTACAAGTGGGTATCGACTAAGTACAGTTACATACCGTTTTTGGTGGTGTTATAACATTTCATTAATCGAAGGTTAATTTTATTTATTTAATTAAATTTTTTGACCAGATAGGTCCACTGTCAACCCTACAACTGTCCATTCCCACGATTGAACCGACTGTCGAGTTCGAGAGAAGAGTTAGAACCGACTCTAATCAGAAAGAAGAGTTAGAACCGACTCTAATCATCAGTTTCCCGTTCAGTGTAAAAAATTTTTTTATCATTAAAAATTAATGAAGGGACCGTCATACTTCTTGTCCTCCTTACGTACCTTCTACTTTCTCACACCAGGAGGAGTGAAGGTGACATCCCCGGTACCCAAGGTGGGATCCAGTTCATTGATTTTAGGACGTACAGAACACCGAGACAATTTATTTATGCATGTATTAAAGGTAATGTCAAAACACTAAAAAATAGATACAATTAAGTATAAATCAGAACCTTTTTACCCAAGTGTCACTTGTGAAAAGGAGGTTTAGATTGTATCAGTAGTCAAGTTAAGTCAGCGAGTCAGCACAGACTGAGAAACATTGGGGTACTTAGTGTCGTGAGGTCCGGAGGGACAGGTAGTGGTAGAGGGTCTCAAGTGAATTTGAGTGCAGGTAGCTCAGCCACTACGGTAGGTCGGTAGAGTAGGAGGCAATAGGGGAAAAGAAGGACGGGGGTTAGGGAGGGTCGTAGTCTCAGAAAAGGTTACTCAGTTGAGAAGCGTACTTCACCGGTTTCATGACCTCAAAGTCGAAATCGTAGTAAGGAAGGTTTCTTGTGGGTCCTGACTAGAGGAAGTCTTTCCTGACCAATCTAGAGGAACGTCAGGTTCCCTGAGAGTTCTCAGAAGAGGTTGTGGTATCAAGTTTTCGTAGTTAAGAAACCGTGAGTCGAAAGAAGTGTCAGGTTGAGAGTGTAGGTATGTACTGATGACCTTTTTGGCATCGGAACTGATCTGTCTGGAAACAACTGTTTCATTATAGAGACGAAAACTTATACGATAGATCCAACCAGTATTGAAAGGAAGGTTCCTCATTCACACAAAATTAAAGTACCGGTAATTTAATGTATTTTGATTTTTTTGACTTGGTTCTCAAGGTCTTTTTTGTAGATGAAGACGAAATAACTGATACGGTTTCGGAAACTGAAACACCTGTTGTTGTTTGAGACCTTTTGAGAAGTTCTCTACCCTTAAGGTCTGGTGGACTGGACGGAGGACTTTTTAGATATATGTCCAGTTCTTCGTTGTCAATCTTGACCTATACCTTGTTGTCTGACCAAGGTTTGACCCTTTCCTCATGAAGTCCCGACATATAACAGTGGGACGAATAAATTGAATGTACACCTCATGTAGTACGCTTGACGGTTTGACCTACTTCGTGTTCTCCTTAGTTCTAACGGCCCTTTTTATAGTTATTGGAGTCTATTCGTCTACTGTGGTAGGAATACCGTCTTTCACTTCTTCTTGATTTCCCGGAGAGTTACTTTCACTTTCTCTTCACTTTTTCAAACGAATTTTGAGTTATAAGTCTTTTGATTCTAGTACCGTAGGTCAGGGTAGTGAAGTACCGTTTATCCACCCCTTTTTTATCTTTGTCACTCTCTGAAATAAAACCCCCGAGGTTTTCGTGACGTCTACCACCGATGTCAGTACTTCAATTTTCTGTCAACAAGGAACCTTCTTTTCAATACTGGTTGTATCTGTCGTATAATTTTTCGTCTCTGTAATGAAACGGTTGTTTCCAGGTAGATTAGTTTCGATACCAAAAAGGTCATCAGTACATATCTACCCCCTCAACCAGATATTTTTTTTAGACTCGTGTCTTCTTAACTACGAAAACTTGACACTACAACCTCTTCTAAGAACTCTCAGAGAACCTGACGTTGCTCTAGGTTGGTGAGGTAGGATTTCCTTTAGTCAAGATTTATAAGTAACCTTCCTGACTACAACTTCGACTTTGAGGTTTGGAAACCGGTAGACTACACTTCTTAACTGAGAAACCTTTTCTGGGACTACGACCCTTTCTAACTTCCGTCCTCCTCTTCCCCTGTTGTCTCCTATTCTACCAAACTACCGTAGTGACTACACTACCTGTACTCAAACTCGTTCGAGGCCCTCAACCACTGCCTGTCCCTTCGGACCACACGACGTCAGCTACCCCAGCGTTTTCTCAACCTGCACTGACTCGTTTACTCGACTTGACTTTTTTTGGATCTTGTGACTTTTGTATTTTAAAAAATTTACTCCCTGATTTTTCGTGTAAAAAGACACCAAAAATTTACGATACGACCATCCTTTCAATCTAATTTTTATCAAAACGTGTGAGGATCTTGAGGATTTAATTGACTTAAAGAAAAGTATCCCATCCGTATAAGTCGTATATTTAGTTACCAGTTTTAGACCAGAAATCACTGAAACTTTTGTCTGTATTTTTACGTATAAAATGTAAAACTTTTCAGAAATTAACTGAGCATCTCGGTACCGTTTTCCTCTACTCTTTAAAAAGTCGACGTATTCTAAAAGTTACTCAAGGGATTCCTACACCCACCTATAGAAATTGAACTTCTAACTCGGCTAATCATTCTTTTTTTTCACCATAGTCTGTAATCTTGGACTAAAAATAATAGATCGAAAATACGTTAAGTAAAGGAGAGACTTAACTTTTTTTTTATTAATATTATAGAACCAATTACTCTCGTCACAATGCAAACTTTCCGATCTCGACTTCTAGAGTCTCCTTCTCGTCGACCACCGGTTCGGTCGGAAGTATTCCGATGAAACATAACTACCCCAGTGATCCCGGACGTCAGGTCATTAAAGTCAAGTAGTCTAAGTTAGTCCGAGTCTCTCTGACTGCGTTTGATTGTTTGAGGATTAAGAGACTCCAACTCCTACCCTCCTCCCTCGTGTTTATAGACGGAAAGAAAGGAGTGGCTTAGGATACTTTAGTAGTATCACAATGAAATTTTCCTTTATTTAGATGTTATCATACCCCTTTGTTATTTTTTTTTTTTCCGAAGTTATTACTCGGTCTTTAAACCTTACTAAGGATTTTCTCAGTATAACTTCTCTTTAAAATTTTGGAATATCTTGTATTGTCAAATTTTGTGTATATTTTCTCCTTAGTATCGTAACTTCCTTGACCGAACTTCCCTCACGGCACGAATCTCGATTATATTAAGTACTTAAGTAAGAAAGTAAGTTGTTTACAATTCGTAGATAATACACAGTCCGTCACAAGATCCGTAAAACAGTGTAGTCATTTGTTTTATTTCAAGAACAGGAGAACCTAGACACAAGCTCACCGTACTCTGTCTGCTATTTTCTATTTGCAAAGTCATACCTCTTCTCCTACTTACGTACCTTCTACTTTTTCGTCTACCTCGTTCTCCCTATACAGAACTCCCTCATCCTCCGACCTATAACTTATTTCACCAGTTCCATCCCGAGCAACTTCCCTCCTCTCTCAATCGATTCGTCGTAGACCCTCTTCCCGCAACTCTTGTCTCCCCTACCACTCATACTTCCGAGGTCACACCCTCGCCATATGGATGTTACAAGATCCTTAGACCTCCCTCGACTTTAATCGTCTACTCCAGTTCTCCAGTGTCCCACGACCTGGCACATAGAGAACACGCCTGAAACCCAAAATTAGATTTACTTAACCCCCATCACAGTCCCCTTCACACATCCGTCCCTTCCTTCTCACGTCTCAAAACTCGTTTCCTCACTATACCAGAGTACTTGGAAACGTACTGAACTGGGGTGTACAGGACAACTTCCAGTTCTTGTCTGTGTCCTTCTAGTCGTTGCGTCCACTCTCTTACACTACCAAGACTAGTCCTACCTTCATAACCACCATTACTTTCACCAATTAAGATTATATAAAACTTCCATCTTACTTACCTTAAAGGACTACGTGACTCACATCTTACACTTTCTCTTTGTAGTGTTTGTTGTGTAAAAAAGACCGGACTCTTGATCAAGCGACACCAACAGGAGTGGACTATATCCCTGTGGACGTACATCCTATTCAAACCCCTCCAAACCCCCTCCTTTCCCTCAACACTCAAAGTAAAACCCGTACAATTCAGACTCTACAGGAATCTGTAAGTCCTCCTCTACAGGGTACCGACTAAGTACAGTTACATACCGTTTTGGGTGATGTTATAACATTTCATTAATCGGAGGTTAATTTTATTTATTTAATTTTTACTATTATTATTTTTTCCTCTATAGTTGTCCGTCAAAAGATCCTAGATATCAAACCTTCTCTCCAGACCCGATCTCTGTACATAAACCCCCATCAATCGTATACATTAGCCTCTTCCGTCGCCGTGGGGTGAGGTCATGAGAACGGACCTTTTAGGGTACCTACCTCCTCGGACCACCCGACGTCAGGTACCCCAGTGACCCTCAGCCTGTTCTGACTCGTTGAAGTGAAAGTGAAAAGTGAGAGTACGTAATCTCTTCCTTTACCGTTGGGTGAGGTCACAAGAACGGACCTCTTAGGGTCCCTGCCCCTTCGGACCACCCGACGGCAGATACCCCGACGTGTCTCAGTCTGTGCTGACTTCGCTGAATCGTCGTCGTCGTGCACATTACTACAAACTTCGGTACTTTGACTTATTCTAGTCCACCCTCTCATGTCTATAACTTCTCTTTTATCGTAATAAATTAATCTCCTCTTTTTTGTCTACTAGCAGAGTTATCTACGGGGGGTTTGTAAACTATTTGGACTTTGTGAGTAAAGACTAATTCTTTTGTTGGTAATAGTTCTTTGAAATTCCCCTTTTTTTTCCGAATTTATATATTGCTTTCGATTATACAAGAGAGTTACCTTCTGATGTAAAAAAGAAACAAGAGAGACGAACTACAAGGAGTTCAATAGTTCGTTATACCGAAATGACATTATTCTTTTGGTCATGTTACTACACATTTGTTTTTCAATTGGTAGTAAAGTAGGGGTAGAGTTGGGGGAAACTCCATTGTTTACAATTGTTAACCGTAAATAGGGAAGTGTAGAACAAGTGCCAAGTAAGTCATAATGTTCAATATGTCGGGTGTCAATGTCACCAAACGAATATATACGAAACAAAACTGGTTTGTCTTAGTACGGTATGTGTAATGATCGAAAATTTTTAAATTGTTGTATAGTACCTGTAGAAACGTCTATATAATTATATCTAAATTGAGGTCGAAAACGAAAATTATATATCTGTGTGTATAATATGAACATATATTGAACACATATATATTACATATATGTATGATTACACACATTAATATATATGTATGTATATGTAAATTATAGTAGTATGATCAAAATTTTAAAAGATATCGAAAAAGAAGGAAATTAGGAGAAGTTGGATTTAGATTAGAGGGATGGGAGTTGGGTCGTGTCGGGAATAATTGTTGCAAAAAGTCTCGTAAGGTACGAAAAAAAGGGTTCGAGTACACTGGTATTCGTTTGACTCCAGACATATTTACATATATAAATGTATTTATGTGTGTGTGTTTGTATATGATCAAATATATCCCCTTGGTATCGTATGTGTCAAGAGTCGTAGCACGGAAGTACTAGTACGTCGTAGCACTTCTTTAGGAACAGTCGTCTTTATAAACAGTCGTCATCAAGATTGAGGAAGGAGAATCATCGAAGTATCATAAAATACTACGTCTATGTGCGTGTTAGATAAGTTGGTAAAGGAATACCTACGTATAAGTGAAACGAAAATCTAAAAACGATGATATTAAGACGTTATTCGTTCAATATATATCGGAAGGTATGACCAAGAAAATAAAGATGACCGATGTAAGGGTCATCATGTTAGTAACCCAGTTTTACATACACCTAAGAAATTATCTACGATAATCTAAAAAAAAAAGGTTTTCCGTCATTGTTAAGTGTAAAAGTTTTCATTACGTACTCTGATGTTATCTATTATAATAAGAAAATGTAAAAACGGTCAGACTACCTACATTAGAGAGTAATAATAAAATTAAACGTCAAAAGACTGACGACAACTCAAACGCACGAGTCAACGAGTCAACACAGACTGAGAAACGTTGGGGTGTCTGACATCGGGTGGTCCGAGGAGACAGGTACCCTAATAGGGTCGTTCTCATGACCTCACCCAGTGGTAAAGTAGGAGGTCCCCTAGAGGGGATACGTCCCTAGTTTGGGCGCTGAGGATACCGAGGACGTAACTGTCCACCTGAGAATGACGACTCGGTGGACCTTTCGGAGGACGTAATATACACAAAAAGATTTACGGATAAAAATTAGAACTGAAGTAAATACTATAGAAAACGATATATTTTCAAAAGGTAAAATTCCAATAGTTTATACAGATAGAAAGTAAGAAGGTCAAAGACCAAAATCAATTTCACCACAAAAGATAGGGGAGATAAACGTACATCGGTGGATTTACAAGAAGATTCTAAATAACAAATGTAAATTCAAAAATTAGGTGAACCTTAAATAAAAACCTAAACAACACTTTAACCCTATGTTCAAGTAAAACAAGATCTACTTATCGGTCAATACGGTCGTGATAAATAATTTATTTGGTAAGAAAGGGTGTCTTAACTTTATGATGGAAACAGTGTATAATTTAATACTATATATGACTCTAGATAAAAACCTAGGTAAGAAGACAAGGTGACTAAACAGATGGGAATACGGTTATAGCACGACCAACATAATGTCACTAAGAGTAATGTCACCGAAAGTCAACTTCCGTTGAGAGAGTAATAAATAGAAGAAATATCAAAAGAAAGGACAAGTCCCTAAATATAAAGGTAGATATAAAAATTTATCAAAATGGTGGAGAGTTTTTTGAACAATCCTATTATTCACCTTGAGACAATATAAATAAACCCCCATGATAACAATAAAAAATAGATATTCTCAAAGTCATAAATAAAGAAAATTTTTCTTTATGGTAATAGTGTAGAATTTTTAATTGTTAAAGAACTAGTAATTTACAGATCAGTAACAAATATTTACTTATGACCTCACTCAGTAACAAATTTAAAGGGGTTAAAAGAGTTTAGTTGATGAATCAGATAAACAATCTGAGTCCTAGTTTTGTTCCAGTATTTAACGTCAACCACCATGTTCCGGAAATTCAGAAAAAACCTAGATATCTAAGGAGGTGTGAAAAAAGAACGTTAATGACTTCTTTTGCCCAACAAAAAAGGTCATGGCGAAGGATCGGACGTGAAACTATAAGCATAGAGACACCACAGTAAATTACATAAGAAAACAGGTGTCATCAAAAACGGATAACCACCAATCTAGATCTTCAGACTAGTCTCAACCCAAGTTGAAAGACCCTTTATGAGAAACGTCTCCTACCGTATCCTACGGAACAACAGAGAAACAGCAAATCATGGGGAGATGGGTGCCTAAATAATCTTAAACGTGTCACCATTACAAAACTGAGGTAGTGAGGAAGACATAATAATTGTCTTCGTCGAAAGTTTCAAAGAAGATACTTTCACAAAAGTAATGAATCCATGGAACTGCATGTGCAATATGTTTTTTGATGTTCTATTTACTAAAACCTACTCGACTGAAGGATCTTAGGAGACTTTCACTGGTGATTCAAAACAAAAACAAACGACAATACTTGATCACCCACATTAGTATAACCTATGTAGTTAGACAATTTCTATAATGAATACAAAGTCACCTGACACCCTCAGAGAAGTTCAACCGAACCTCCGGAAACCTGTATCGGGACCCTGAGAAATTTCAGTGCGGGCTCTCGTCCCTCGAGTCAATGAGGTCCGTCCACCACATAAAGGATGGGATCCAGACAGTTCCGACATTAGGTTCCCCGGGAAACCGGAAGATCCACTTTTACTTAAACCCTGGTGGTAGACCCGTGAACTACAATTTCCGAATTAGTCAAAAAGACCTGAAACAGTCACCTGGCTCTCCTTTTACCGTAAACAACCATTCTAATATACAGTACTTAAATATGATTGTCAAAGTTAAGTTTAATTTCTCATGTTACAATAATGATTTGAGTGACTTTAGGAAAGATGGTGTTGTTTTTTAAAGTTAACAACTGTTAGGGCCGTCTTAACGGGTAAAGGAAGTCCGGTTAGACGCATGTGAAATCAGACTTTTATTACCAGAGGTATGGCGGTGTTTTTACACCCTAAAGAGTCTCGTCAAATTCTAAAAAAAACGTTAAGAAAAAAAAAAAAAAAAAACAGACACCCCGTATACAGTGATCCCTACCCGATAGTTTTAACACACGAAATTTTTCAGTGAAATTTAACCAAGAGAAGCCCATCGACACGGTGGTTGGACTAAGACCAACCCAACCCAAGTAAACAAAATAAAGCGAAAGTCACAAATCTCTAACGAAAAATTTTTAAATTTAAACTGCATGTCAACACATTTTGTATGCCAAAATTTCAGTCTAGATTTTCGCACCATACAATTCTTTTCGGGTCGAAGAGAGAGACGAACAGGTGATGAAGGGGTGTCCTTCAGTAAAATTTTACCAAAAATATTAATTAATTGAAACATAAAAATTTAAATTCATCAATACCTAAATATGTGTGCACACAATATATATATATATACATATTTTACACATATACACATAAACATAGAGGGTAAAGGATTTGTATATATATGTATGATATATATGAAGAGAGGTACAACAAAAGAGTAATTTTTCTTTTGATAGAGTCTCTTGTGAGACAGAGGAATGTCAAATCTTAAAGTTACAAAAGTAGGTCATCTTAAGGTGATGGAAGGTCGAATACTTGGAACGTAACCGGTCGGACAAGAGGTGACCCAGAAGTTTACGGGTCAGGTTAACATAGTACATAGGAGAGAAAGGTCCGATAGTTCTTCGTAGGTCGTCGACTCTTCATAATAAAATATTATAATTAAAGAGGGTAGGTTCCCGTTCCATATACGTTCATATTTCCATAGTCAACATAGAGTATAATAATATAACTTATTTTTAAATTAAGTTATAGTTAGTTTTTAGCTTATCCTAAAAGATTCCCTTTACCCATTGGACCGATATGTTAAGGACACTTTCTCTTTTCTTCGGTATACCGGTTCTTTCAAAGCTTTATTTTTCTTTTTACCCCCTTCTGAAAGGGATGATCTATGACCTTGTAACTTAGATGTCATATTTGAATCAAATGATTGTATGACATTCCGAATACGAGGACCGGTACTACTTTGTTGTCCCAGACCTAAATCGGAGGAGACATACGTTACTTTAATCTTTTGTTCTTTTTCATATATTTTGTAGGCAAAAGTCAGTAACTTGTCTGTTGTCTTCCTTTTGTTCGTTCCACTTGGGATTCTAACAGGCTCGTATGACGGATCTCTCTTAAAGAGTCGACGTCGGGTCCTTCCTCGCGGATTTGTCTCACCAGAGACTGGGGGTTCCTCCAGGTCCACCGACCTTAAACACCCAGTCCGATCTCTCACTTCTCGGTACACCTCTCTTGAGTCTTCTAGACGTTTCTCAAGAGAATTCTTCAGTCGAATCCTGAGTAGTCATGCACACGGAATCAGTCGAGTCGACGACGACGTTTATGGTATGTGACCCACCGAATTTTTTGTCTGTGAATAAAGAGATATCGGTAATGAAACTTTATTGAAATTCATCTCATATTAGATATTTTTATAACTTATCTATGCAACATGTGGACTTTAATTGTATTATAAAATTTCATTTTTTGTGTGTGTAAATAAGGAATGTTAAGACCTTCAACCTTCAAACTCTAGTTCCACAGACTAACCCAAGAACCACTCCCGAGAGAAGGACAAATATGACAGTGTACCGGAAGGAACCACGGACCCTCTCTAACTCTACGGGTCCTAGGAGGAGGAAAACATTTCCGTAATTAGGGTAGTATTCCCGGGGTGGGAGTACTAGAGTAGATTCGGATTAGTGGAGGACTTCTGGGGGAGATTTACGGTAGTGTAATCCCCAATCCCAAAGTTGTGCACTTAAACACCCCTGTGTTCGCGATATACACTCTTTTGATGTACTCCGATCCTTTTCTGGTGGTCTTTTCTAGTCCGTCTTGTTAGAGGTCTTGATCGGGATCTGATTTTCGACAGGACTTGTGTTAATCGTTTCATATTTATTCTGTTCAAAGTTTTCCTAACTTAAGGAAGGTTCGTTGAATTGACACAGGATTTTGTCTTGTGTTTCGATAGGTTTCCTCGTTTTTAAATGGTCATAACTTGTTCTGTTTTAAGTTTGGTAAACGTAGGTTATTTTTAAATGATCCGTACGTCTCTTCGTCTTATTGTATTGAGTTTTTCTACTCTTTTTTTAGTTAGATATTTTGTCTGGGTCTTTATTGTGTCTACTATTTTAATAATTTACTATCGTAATATTCTCATTAGTGTTTATACAAGTTCTTCCACCTCCTTTCGTGTTCGTACAATTCCTCTCTACACCTTCTTTTTTATTTTAGGTACGGTCTGAGGAAGGAGCACGAAACTCAAACCTCTTACCTGGTAAGTCATATAGTCGGAAACCACTCAACCGAAAATCTTTTAACCGAAACCTCTTGACTGGTTCTTGACATAAAATCTACACGCTAACTATCACTCCGATTATGAAGAAAGGAAAGACTTACCTTCATCGTGTCGAACCTTTGATGTCCCGAGGGAGGAGAACAACCTCCTTGTCCAACCCCACCCACTCTCGTCACACCCACGAGAGAAAGACATTCGAAGGAGACTCCTAGTCCTCACCTCTCCCTCTTGTCTGAGACACCCGTACGTCTAGGTCCTCTCGTTTTTGGTTTTCCAACCAACGCGTCACTATGGATAAAGTGGGTTGACTTTTTGACTCTGGTCGCCTTCCGTCCGAGATAACTAAACCACTTTCACCACTTTAGAAGGAGTAACCATGAAATGGTCCTCTTTCTACACGGAATTTTCTTCACATTTCGACCCCTACCTCTCTCTTCGACAGGAGTATGTGGATCTTTCAAGGATCATTCCGTAAGACAACTTCTAGGTTCGAACCCACATTACACCGGTACCAAGAAGTCAGAGAGTGTCAGATTACCCGAACGGCAGGAGTGAAAGACAAGTAAAAATAAAAGAAATAACCGAGGGTAAGAAGAACGCACGCATGATTCAATAAAGTCAACACAGGTTGAGAAAACTGGGATACCCAGTCTCGGGCAGTCCGAGGAGACAGGTACCCTAAGAGGTCCGTTCTTATCACCTCACCCAACGGTACGGGAAGAGGTCCCCTAGAAGGGTTGGGTCCCTAGTTTACGTCCAGGAGACGTAACGTCCGTCTAAGAAATGACAGACTCGGTGGACCCTTCGGGTTCTTATGACCTCACCCAATTATTAAGGAGGAGGTCCTCTAGAAGGGTTGAGCCCCTAATTTGGTCACAGAGAAAGTAGTAGACGTAACCATCCGTCCAAGAAATGGTGATCGCGGTGGACCCTTCAGGGGTAAGAAGAACGACGACGACGACGACGATTCAGCGAAGTCAGCACAGGCTGAGACACGCTGGGGTGTCTACCGTCGGGTAGTCCGAGGGGTAGGGACCCTAAGAGGTCAGTTTTTGTAGTCTCACCGAAAGGTAAAGGATGAGGTTAAGTACTTTCACTTTTCATTTTCACTTCAGCGAGTCAACACGGGCTGAGAATCGATGGGGTACCTGACGTCGGATGGTCCGAGGAGGCAGGTACCCTAAAACGTCCGTTCTAATGACCTCACCCCACGGTAACGGAAGAGGTGGTAAGAAGAATGATCGGAGAATTTATTAAACCGTGGATATACCTCGACTATTGTTCCATAGGACTCGAAGGATGATGAGATAAATATGTCAATAGTACTACCTCTCCCCCTACTTTGACCATGTGTAATAATCTCGGATCTTACTCTAAAGGGTATCTGGGTCCCTGGGTCCCGAGGACGGAACTCGAGATGCGATGTCCGAGCGGGCCCCGAGAAGAGTCCGTTATGAGTGGGTGAACCTGCCTCCAGTTTTCGGGTTTCCGTTGTTCTGACAAAGCTCAGGTACGGGGGTCCTTGGGCCTGGTCTCGGTAGTGCCAACCCGACCTCACAGGTGTGTCCCTTCTCTCTGTTCCACATACGCGGTGTCCTTTCCTCTCTGAAGGGACCACCGAGTCTACCATTTCGCAGACGGATGTTACACCCTCTGGACCCAAACTAGGGACTCAGTCCTTCTAGAAGACCTCTTTCTTTACCCCTGGGTGAGGTCATGAGAACGAACCTTTTAGGGTACCTGTCTCCTCACACCATCCGATGTCAGGAACCCCAACGTTTCTCAACCTGTGGTGACTCGTTGAAGTGAAACAAAGAAAAGAAAATAGGGTCTACGGAGTTTACAAGTATCATTTGACAGACCGTTAGGTCTCCACCGGACTGAAGAACGATCCCCTCGGGTTATAATGAAAAATGGTCGAACTTGGGACAGAGACCCCGGACCCGTCACATTGTCTTGAGTACTGTAATGGTCAGTAAGACACAGTACAGAGAGTCGTAGTGGTCTAATCTCGAGAACTAAGTAAGGGAAGTTGGATGTCAGGAAGGGTAGAAGTATTTGTCAAAGTGGTAGGTGAGTCAACTAGTCTGTAAGAAGATAATAGGACTCGAAGACGACTCTGTTAGGGAATCGTACAGGACAAACGACACGGAGACTTTATCTAGGGTTTAGGTCGATGTAGAATGGACGAAATAACGATGGTGGAGTGCGACTCAGTGGTAGTAAAGAGTGGACCGGACGAAGTGGTCGAAGATGTTGTGAGAGAGTGAAACGGAGAGAAGGGTGATCGACTAAGAGGTCGTCGTTGATTTCACTGAATAATTTTTCATTCTGTCTACTATGAAAAGGGACAAATTTTAGGAGATTACCTAAAGGTGACTCTAATCTTAATAGGGTTTAAGGGAAGTTACAGGGTATCCAGGATGTGTTTGACGGGAGACAGATACGAGTTACCGAAGGAGAATCGGGCAAGGAAGAATTAGTGGTGGAGGAAGGTGAGACCAGAGATATATAAGATCTACGAGTATGATTAAAGGAAGGGATGTGTACGAGAAAACAAACCAGACTTGTCAGAATGGTTCAAGAATTTTCCACACATTTACGAGTCAGTGAGTCAGTACAAACTGAGAAACGCTGGGGTACCTGATATCGGACGGTTCGAGGAGACAGGTTTCTTAAAAAGTCCGTTCTTATGACCTCACCCAACAGTGACGGGTGAGGTCCCGTAGAAGGGGTAGGTCCCTAACTTAGGCACAGAGACCACAGAGAACGTAGTCGTCCGCCTAAGAAATGGTAACACGGTGGATTCTTCGGGACTCAAGGAGAATAGACCCGAGTCTACAGTAGAAGATTCTCTTCGAAATGAATTGGTGGAAGAGTTACCTCGGACAGTGTGGAGATCGTAGAGGTCAGTGCGGGATCGTATGATAGGACACAATAAAAGAAGTATCGTGAGTAGTTGTAGACTTTAATAGAATAAGCAAAGTACGAATAACAACGAACGGGAGGTAATCTTGTATTCAAGTGTTTCCTTCCTGAGAAATTAAGTAAAAAATAGTGATCTCAGAATCGTAGATCTTATCAAGAACTATATGTCAAGTCAAGTCAAGTCAACGAGTCAGTACAGGCTGAGAAACGCTGGGGTACTTAGTACCTTGTGGTTCGGAGGGACAGGTAGTGGTTGAGACCCTCAAGTGAGTCTGAGTCCGGTTAGCTCAGTCACTACGGTAGGTCGGTGGAGTAGGAGACAGTAGGGGAAGAGGAGGACGGGGGTTAGGGAGGGTCGTAGTCAGAAAAGTTTACTCAGTTGAGAAGCGTAGTCCACCGGTTTCATGACCTGAAAGTCGAAATCGTAGTAACAAAGGTTTCTTTAGGGTCCCGACTAGAGGAAGTCTTACCTGACCAACCTAGAGGAACGTCAGGTTCCCTGAGAGTTCTCAGAAGGGGTTGTGGTGTCAAGTTTTCGTAGTTAAGAAGCCGAGAGTCGGAAGAAGTGTCAGGTTGAGAGTGTAGGTACTGGTGACCTGTTTGGTATCGGAACTGATCTGTCTGGAATCAGCCGTTTCATTACAGAGACGAAAACTTATACGATAGATCCAACCAGAATTGAAAAGGAGGTTCCTCATCCACAGAAAATTAAAGAACCGACGTCAGTGGTAGACGTCACTAAAACCTGGCTTTTTTTATTTCAGACTGTGACAAAGGTGACAAAGGGGTAGATAAAGGGTACTTCACTACCCTGGTCTACGGTACTAGAAGTAAAAGACTTACAACTCGAAATTCGGTTGAAAAAGTGAGATAGAAAGTGAAAGTAGTTCTCCGAAAAATCGAGGAGAAGTGAAAGACGGTACTCCCACCACAGTAGACGTATAGACTCCAATAACTATAAAGAGGACCGTTAGAAGTAAGGTCGAACACAAAGAAGGTCGGGTCGTAAAGAGTACTTCATGAGACGTATATTCATTTTATTCGTCTCACTGTTATATGTTGGAACTGCATAAGGAAAAGGATAAACCTTGGTCAGACAACAAGGTACAGGTTGTAAGGACTGGACGTATGTCTAAAGAGTTCTCCGTTCAGTCCACCAGACCATAAGGGTAGAGAAAGTCTTAAAAGGTGTTAAATAACACTAGGTGTGTTAGTTTCCGAAACCGTATCAGTTATTTCGTCTTTATCTACAAAAAGACCTTGAGAGAACGAAAAAGGTACTAGGTCTCCTACAACCGTTAAACTAGAGACCAAGGAGACGGAAAAGATCTTGGTCGCACTTGTAGTCCTTCAAGTGCCAAGTGCATAACGACTTCGGACCGACCCTTTTAAAACTCGTAATGAAATGATCGTACACTCTACTCACGTTAACACGCCATCGAACTCGTAAGAAACCGTAACGGAAAGAAACCCTAACCATACTTCTGACTGGAAAAGGTCAGGACACCGGTGACGACTCAGAAGGTTTAAACGACCGTATAACTCACGTCGTGAAAGTGTCGTAGTAGAAATTCCTAAACTTTGTCGAGTTGACCTTACGGTAGTGGAGGTGATCGAAACAAACATCACTACGAAAGATTCCGAGTGAACTGAAGTGTAAGGTCCTACAGACCGAGATCTACTCACTATTGTGGTAGCACTAATAAGCCCAGCACTTCTAGAAAAAACATGTCAAGAAGACACATAAGAACGGTGGAGAAGAATTATAGAAGACGAAGACATTCCAGGTATGGTAAAGACAGGGAATAGCTCGGGTAGAAACGTACTTTACAAGGGAACCATAGAGATTAAAAGAACCTCTAGAGATCAGAAAGGGTAAGACAACAAAAGGAGANCATACTTCTGACTGGAAAAGGTCAGGACACCGGTGACGACTCAGAAGGTTTAAACGACCGTATAACTCACGTCGTGAAAGTGTCGTAGTAGAAAGTCCTAAACTTTGTCGAGTTGACCTTACGGTAGTGGAGGTGATCGAAACAAACATCACTACGAAAGATTCCGAGTGAACTGAAGTGTAAGGTCCTACAGACCGAGATCTACTCACTATTGTGGTAGCACTAATAAGCCCAGCACTTCTAGAAAAAAACATGTCAAGAAGACACATAAGAACGGTGGAGAAGAATTATAGAAGACGAAGACATTCCAGGTATGGTAAAGACAGGGAATAGCTCGGGTAGAAACGTACTTTACAAGGGAACCATAGAGATTAAAAGAACCTCTAGAGATCAGAAAGGGTAAGACAACAAAAGGAGATAACGAAACGTAACTAACGACTTCTTCCGAAAGAATAGAGAAGAACGATAAGAAACCTTGAGACGTAAGTCTACGAATATAGAAAGGAAAAGAGGAAACGAAAAGCGGAGAGAAGAAAAGTGTCGATAAACATTCCGGAGGGGTCTGTCGGTAAAACGAAAAAACGTAAAGAAAAGGTACCCCTACCAGAACTAGGGACAGAGGACATGTCACAGTACTTGAAGTCAGGTATCAAGTAGTCTGTGAGATAGATAGTCTAGATCTGGGAATTTAGATAAGGAGTAAAGGTGACATATTGGTATTCCCTAAATTAAATCCAGTATGGACTTACCAGATCACCAAAAGAGGTGAAGGAAGTTAAATTCAGACTTAAACCGTTATTCCTCAAGTACTAGACTCGGTGTCAGTCGAGAGTCAGAACAAAAACGACTGACATATCTCCAAGAGGTAGAAACCGACGTTTCTTATATTAGTTAGACTAAAGTCACAACTGGTAGACCACTACAGGTACACATCTCAGAAGAGAACACAACAACCTTCTCCCACAAACGATACTGGTCACGTAAAAGAACCGTTTTGAGATAATCAGAAACGGGACGAAGTAAGGCGTAAGGTTCCGGTTTAAACGGACAATGAGGTCCACAAAGAACTGAAGGATGAAAACGTAAGGTCAGGGGATATTACTTTTCCTGTAGAAAAAACCCACAATCAAGATCTTCCAGAACATCCAGAAGTATCTTGACAAGTTGAAGTCGAAGAAGTCGTAATGAGCAACCCCGTATCTGAACCTATTGACACTATAACTTACCAAACGGAACCTTTGCTTGTCTCTAGTAAGACAACAAAAACTCTAACGTAGGTTCATGACATAAAGCCTAAGAAAAAAACTGGTACTACCGATGAGGTAAAGAAGACTCCCTAAGGACGGGTGTCATCATCTATATTACTAGTAGACTCATTTTAAGTGGGTAAGGTCAGGTAAAATCAAGTGACTAAGGATCTTACAGCTACAAGTGAGAACGGTAGAGAACAAATTGGTGAAGGTTAAACGGAACTAAGTACTTGGACTGTAAGGTCCAAGGATACGTTATAACGAGAAATGTCGTAACTTGGAACGAAGATAGTGGTCAGTGTAGGTGTCGATCCATAACAAAAACGAAACCGAGGTAGGGAAGTAAGAAAGACGTCAATAAAGAGATGACTAGAGTTTATCGCACAACCCGTGGATGACTGGACCCCTCAAGGAGAAAGTCATCGGATAGTAAAACGGAAAAGTGTGACAAGTACCCTAAGAGTTCCGTTCTTATGACTTCACCAAACGGTACGGGAAGAGGTCACCTGGTGTAAGACAGTTTGGAGAGGTGGTACTGGGCGGGTAGAATCAAACGGGGCGTCCGTACCGAATCAAAGTAACTCAATCTGTTCCGACACCAGGATCACACTAATCTAACTGATCAAAAGACACTCATGCCAAAGTCACACAGACGGGAGACTACGGGAGGACGTTGTGGATGGTAGAATGAACCCAAAGAGAGTGGAACCCGTCCCCAATAGAGAAGTCCCGACGAGGTCGTTTCGCTTCGGCGACAAGGAATGGAACCTACACTCCATAGAGGAGTGGCGGTGGGAAGGACTGGAAGTAGCACCCTATCGAGGAGATCCGGGAGGACGTGGGCGCGTCGGTGCCGAGGAACCTGCACCCCAACGAGGAGAGCCGGTACGAATCACGTGGCCAGTGCCGGCGGACGCGAGAACTATATGTCAACCACGATTTATTTATAGACAATTTACTTACATGATTAGTTACATGTATACTCTAAAAGTTCGAAAGACTGTTAATTAGATCTTAAACAAACGTCCAACAAGTATGACTTCTATTTTTTTAGTTAGACCATAGAATTTGACCAAAAGGACCCTTCGTTGAAACTGTGACTCTAATCGTATATCCTTCAAATGTTCCCTAACGAAGTCCCTAATTATGGTTCCCTTTCTTTCATCTTAAACCGTCTTTCTTTTCAAACCAATGATCAGGGTACTTTCCAGATTCAACTAGGATTATCCTTGAGGTTTCGATCCCATTGTGAGGTTAAACCAGATCTAGTACTAGCAACCTTGGTCCTAAATATATAAAGATACTACAGGTTAATAACAACACAGCGGTTCAGTACAGACTGAAAAACGTTGAGGTACCTGACGTCGTGAGGTCCGAAGGGACAGGGAGTGGTAGAAAACCTCAAACGGGTTCAAGTACAGGTAACTTAACCACTACGGTAGGTTGGTCGAAGTCCCAGAAATGGTTACTCAGTCGACAGACGTAGTCCACCGGTTTCAGTAATCTGTGTCCAATGGAGCCCCTCCTTCATGTGTAACCCTAGTTGACGTCTGTGGTGTTGATGTCATCCAGAGTCACGACGTTGATCATGAGTAGAGAGAGGAGATGACCGGTAAATAAAATGGGAGTGGGAGTCGGAGACCACAGTGGGAGACCGTAGGACCACCGAATGGACCTTCATACTAGGTCTGAGAGTTGAGAATTTCTCCGATCCAGGGGGCAGTGGGGCGACAAGAGTACGATATCGATGATGTGACCAGATAAATGATAGTTGTG
This sequence comes from Capra ibex, assembly GCA_006410555.1. Taxonomy (NCBI): domain Eukaryota; kingdom Metazoa; phylum Chordata; class Mammalia; order Artiodactyla; family Bovidae; genus Capra; species Capra ibex. Next base: position 36,883,153 of record SJYO01041852.1, on the reverse strand, counting down.
ACTTGGTCTGTCATGGTTCTTCACGAGTTGACCTAGAACACCCACGTTTCGTATCATAAAAAAAAAAAAAAACGGAGATGACAGATTATCTTCAGAATACAGGAGGACCACTGATCCCGGTTAATAAAGTCGGTCCTACCACTAAGGAGAAGAACGGGAGACTAGGCAACCGTACTCCTCGAAATTCTCGGGCCCACCACCGGTACCACTGTCATGAGGGAAGATCATTGGTTCCGAGAACTGACAAGTCTTGGTCTCAAAGTTCTTATTCTTCGTGATTAAGGGGTTCACCCAGCAATCCTCACTTCCTTTTGTCCTGTTGAGGACGAAAGTGGAGAGCTAAGGATCCGGACACATAAAATGGAGAATGCCTTTATCGTGGTGTATTCCCAGCAAATAAATCTTACACGGGACGTAACACCTCCTACCGTACGGTAACAGTATTTCTCTACAGAGACTCTACCGAGAAGATAGTCCGATCTCCGAAGGTCCATAACGTCATACACTACACTTGTTACATAAAAGTGGCAGTACACGGGTAAGGTTGACGGGAAATTACAATTCACCCAGGGAAACACATTGTGTCATCATACACTCTAGAGTACGATCTCCTAATTTATAAGATATACGTGAACTTATTACTTACCATGACCGACTCCGTGACGGTTGTCCTTTTCGTTTAGGTGTAGATCTTGTATACAGATAAGAACCCTTTCCCATCTACCATCATTGGTTTCATCAATTCAACAGAAGTACACCACCGAACCAGAGAATCTCCCTGATACCGTAAACAAAGACAACGTTCTTCCAACCTGTAAGTCAGTGCCACCATCGAGCTGGTCAGAATTCCCTCGGGACACGGTGACGTAAGTGCTTCTTGGAAGTAAGGACAATGGTACCCTTGGGGTAAGTGCACGGGTAGTACGTTCGTTACCTCACCGTCTACTGTCTCCGACCGAACATAGTTGACCCTATACGCCCCAAAAAAACCATGGAGAGGACACTACGAGAGACTGACAGTAATTGTACACTTTAATTCTAGAAATATGAGAGACGAGTGAAGGTACATAAGTAGGTGTACCGAAATGGGAACAAAATAAATAAGAGGTTTGGAGGTTCGAAAGACGAGAGTCTGGGGACTGGTCTACCGGGTCAATAAGTCGTGACGGGCGTTCAGGGATACATGAGATTAAAGTCCGGTGAAAAGAAAGGTGTATTTCACCAACTGGTCCACCCTCTGTAAGAAGAGTGGTAATGGAAAGTTCGGGTATGACCCGCCCCATCGTTCCGGCAGTACTGAGAAAAGATTGAACGTGGTCGTTTGCTTCAACTCGGTAAAGACGCATTTCGAGTCCGAAAAAGAGGGATATAATTGACTAGTAGTTCCTAAGGGGGTGCGTCATTCTCTACACTCGACTCACCACCATATGACCATTTATTGTTGGTCGAAAGACTCCTCCTCTTTTTTGGGACTAAATATTGTAATCGATTATAGGATCGTTAAAGAACAAGTAAAACAGGTCGTACTACATTAGATAAATGACCTAGTCACACTATAAGACGTGCTACAGGTCGGCCAAGTACAGAGAAATCTGTTACAATACTGTCTCCTGTCTCTCAATTGTATCGAATTCCTGTTCCGATATTCGCCTGTGACAACACGTCAGGTTTCCTTACACTTAATGAAGACTAAGAGGAAAACTATCCCTATCTTTCTCAGGTAAACAGTCTAGTGACCGGTGTATAGTAGATGGACGTAGGTGTGATTAGACGAGATCGTTTCTATTGTATGGACTGTGTCGTCGACGATTGGTAATCCAATCTGAACACTATCAGGTAACGGTAAAAGGTCCTAAACAGACCTAAAACATCTCCGGTCTTACCACTTAATTTGTCTCATAAGAACGGATCTCTTAGGATACCAGTCTCCTCGGACCGTCCGATGTGTCAGGTACCCCAACGTTCTCAGTCTGTACTGAATCGTTGTCTTATTGGTTGGTTGTACTACTCTTAGTAGTGGGTCGGTAGAGAATCCCTCCGTTGGTGTAAATGGAGAAAAGAGAGTAAGGAAAACATATACTTACCATGTTATGTATACCAACTAAGGGGTATAGACACCCAAGGTGTAGGTGTTTTAAGTTGGTTATCACCTACTTTTTATAATTTTATTCAAGATCTTTAAAGGTTTTTCGTTTTGAGCTTAAACGGTGTGAGACCGTTAATAAACGTATCGTAAATGTAACATAAACGTTGATAAATGTATAGTAAATGTAACACAATCCATTATATTCATTAGATCTCTACTAAATTTTGTATGTCCTCCTACATGTATCCAATATACGTTTATAATGTATTAAAATATATTCCCTAAACTCGTAGACACCTAAAACCATGGATGTCCCCAGGGTTTTCGTGAGGGAGAACCTATAGTTTCCTACTAATATAGTATGTTTTAAACGACTAAGTCGGTAAAAACTCATATGTCAAGTCACTGTAAATTATGTAAGTGTAATGCACGTCGGAGGTGGTGATAATTAGAGGCATTGCGAGTTGTAGAGTAAAGTGAGTCGTACTACAGAAGTTCTGACTAGATGTAATATCTACCAGACTAAAAGCACAGAATAATTCCAATTTATTTTAAGATAACACACATTCATGTGGTCTAAAAGAAATAAGTAAGTAGGTAGCAACTTGTAAACCCAATAAAGGTGGAAAACCGATGACACTTTACGAAATACCTGTACCTACATATTGACAGAAAGGGACTTCTTCAAGACAATTATATAAAACGTTACGTAAGAAGTAAAGTCAATGTTGTAAAAACTGAAAATCGTAAAGGAAAAGTGAGAATCAAGCTCAAGGGTAGAGAGATGAATGTAATGGGTCGAAGGGTACACCGAGTCACCATTTCTTAGGCGGACGTAACGTCCTTTGTGTCCTCTGTGACCAAGTCAGGGACCTAGTCCTTCTAGGGGACCTCTTCCTTTACCATTGAGTGAGGTCGTAAGGAAGGACGCTTTAGGATACCTGTTTTCCTCGGACCACCCGGTGTCAGGTTTCCTAGTGTTTCTCAGTCTGTGTTTATTCATACGTACGAGTAAATCAAATGCGAAAGGTTAAAGGGGGAGAGAAGACAAAAAAAAAAAAATTAACAACAAACAACTACAAGAAATCGTTCTCAAATAGTTCACAACATCATTTCAAAAACATATGTATATTTTTTATCATACGTATTATGTATAAAATCTTTTACATACTTAAAAACGAATAGATTTTTAAAAAACTGTAAAACTAAGGTGAACAAACTGAATTGTACTTATCTTACGATCTGAAGATTAAAATTTTTCGGCTTTACGTTGTTCGTTGTCTCTAAATGTCATATCACACCCTTTGATATCAGTTGTAGAATATTATTGGAGATTGTCTTTTATTAGACTTTTTTATGTATAAAATTATAATACATATATATTATTATATATATGTAGACACTGACTTAGAGGAAGACCATGTGGACTTTGTAACGTTCAGTTATATGAAGTTTATATATACATATACTTCTTTTTTTTTGTTCCTGAAGAGACCATCAGGTCACTAATTCTTAGGTCGAACGTAATGTCCCTTGTACCCAAACTAGGGACCAGTCCCCAGATCCTAAGGTACACGATGTCTCGTTGATTCGGACGTGGTGGTGATGACTCGGGTGACGATGTTCGTCTCAGGCACGTGGTGTTGTTTCCTAGGGTGTACTACGTTGCTTCTAGCGGTAGGGTGTTGATTCCGGGCTACGTCAGTTTACTTATTTAGAAATTTTTTTTTTTTGGTTTGGGGGGGTTTATTATTTTACCTTATAATAAATCGGTAAGTTACAGTTACATCTAAATATAAATAACTGTACACCTCTTTTCATTTTATATAATGAGGTAATTTTTTGATGTCTCTTATTTTTAATAAGTATCACATTTTTTTTTTTTTTGTTTGAGTCTTTCCGATCTTCCCCAACCTCACCCTCTTTACGGGAGGGCGTCCACTCTTCCGAGACCATTTCAGAAGAGAGGACCTTTCATTTGAGAACATTACCTCTTATAAGACCCGTACAAAATGTTACCGACGAGAAGGTGACAGAGAAGGTCTTAGTATTCTCATAGAAGAACCGAGAAATAATACTTTTGAACCACTCTAAAAACCTCCATTTTGAGAGACATCGTACCCTTGTGTCGATTCTGACTCCGGGTCGTCTCGAAGAGTGAGAGATCTATCAGGGGTGAGTCAGTAATCGTGAACAGTTTTGCTGGGGACTCTACTCACAAGGGTGGCAAATTCCGAGGTCTCAAAGGACGAGGAGTGTCAGTGTAGAAACGATACTGAGAGACTTGAACAGTGAGAAAAGTCTGAAGTCCCACCGTCAAATGACCCGTTGGAGTCACAAGATTACCAAAGTTATTTTCGGTTACCGAAAAGTAAACAAGTCGAAAAAGAAGATTCTTGTCATCACTATTGAAGATTCAAGAAGTGTAGCACCACCACATCTACCTTTAAGGAGGGGTCCAACAAAAAATAGATCATGGAACAGACTCCACCCCCCCATACCAGAGTATTCGAAGATGAACCACAAGAGGTGATACTATCAAGAATGTGGAATGTCCGGTTTTTAAGTCATATCCCCCGACACGTTTATGGTTCCTGTAGATGAGAATTCACATGTAAACATCTTACCCCCGTACTGTTCACTACGCAAACTTTTAGGTCATTTAGATGATGTTCGACCTGGACCCGATCCGGAGGTAGGGCCCGGGGAGAGACGGGGTCAGATTGTTTCAGGTGTTTCTGACTCAGAGAGTCCTAGTTACAGTCAAGTTCAAGACGTAGATTAACAGGAACTTTACAAACCCCCTTTTCCATGAGAAAGGGGTCGGTATTCGTTTTTCGATATCTAGGGAACTCCTTTCCTGAGCTAATGACCCCTTAATAATGACACATGTGAGAATACCACAACATCAGGAAAGGGGGTCCCTGCATAAAGAGGAAATTAATTACATAAGGTCCAGGTTTTTAACCAACAGTTAGGTTTTGATTTTACCTCGATGAATACAATCCCTGTTTTACCTCGACCGATTAAGTCCACACAATTTCTTTTGCCTTTGAATAGATTGAAGTCGAATGGATTGAATTCTACGTACTTAAATGTCGAGAAGAGTCTTTAGTCGTCTCCTACGGTCTGTTAGGAGTTTACGGTTCACACAAGTACGGTAGAAGTCTAAAGAAATAAGGAACCTGAGTCGATGGGACTCGATTCCGTCTTCTGGTGGTCCGTTGGTCAGGTGATTTTCACAGGTTATTGAAGACATAAATAGGAGGGGTTGGGGGGTGGTCTTTTATTTTGGAAATTAGATTCGTTGAACTTGAGTAAAGAACCATTGGTCGAACGTCCAGTTTTCGGAAAGTTATTTGAGTAGAAAGACGAAACGAAATGAGTAACACTTCTTAAACCCAAAACTGTATCAGGTCCAGGTCTTTGACCCGTTCAAAAGTGACCCCGTTGAAAGAAGTTGAAGAATTAGTAGGTCGGAACTAAATAAACTCAACAAGTCTAACTCCTGAAGAAACTACCAACGGGTAGATAAAACGGCATCTACGGAACAAGATAAATGGTAGAGATATTAAAACACCCAGTCCGGGGAAACTGATGTGAGGACGGAACACCGTAGGTGAACCAAAGCCTGTAAATTTACAGTGTTATTATAGAGACACAATGTCCCAGGATAACAGAGATGGAGAGAGTCCTTCGGGTCATGACTTTACAGTAGAAGATGGACGTCAGGACCTGAGGTTTCTCTCAGTGGTGACTTAAATACTCACTACAACAACGGAGAGTGATCTTTTAAAGAAAAACTAAACTATTCACCATATAGGAGATCTGAAAAGACACTTCATATAAGAAGAATCAAAAGGTCAAGATATATTCCTAAAAACGAGATCGTACGAGTAAATAGACTCGACAAATTATGGGGGGAATGTGACAGTTGGTGTCGTCAAGGTCGTAAAGATGGAATAAACCACATCGTACCCGGTAACGAAAAAGGGACGAAGATCTACTGTAGAATTCACACAAGTACGACAGTGGACCCCAAGAACAGACTCACAATTTAGAACATAGAAGACCCTTCCATTAGGGTTTACCTATTTTAAGAGGGAGTAGACTGAAATGCAAGGTGGAGAGAGAAGAGAAAAATAGGTCTTTGTAGTCTTAAGTTAGGATACGTATAAAGGGACCGAAGATAACCATGAACAGTAGATCGAAGATGTTGAAGAAACCCCAACGAAAGGTCATAATAGTCGGAAGCTTACAGACAAGTCAAGTCAGTCAAGTCAAATCATTGAGTCAACACAGGCTGAGAAACGCTGGGGTACTTAACGTCGTGCGGTCCGGAGGGACAGGTAGTGGTTGAGGGTCTCAAATGAGTTTGAGTACAGGTAGCTCAGCTACTACGGTAGGTCGGTAGAGTAGGAGACAGCAGGGGAGAAGGAGGACGGGGGTTAGGGAGGGTCGTAGTCTCAGAGAAGGTTACTCAGTTGAGAAGGGTACTCCACCAGTTTCATAACCTCAAAGTCGGAGTCGTAGTCAAGAAGGTTACTTGTGGGTCCTGACTAGAGGAAATCTTACCTGACCAACCTAGAGGAACGTCAGGTTCCCTGAGAGTTCTCAGAAGGGGTTGTGGTGTCAAATTTTCGTAGTTAAGAAACTGTGAGTCGGAAGAAGTATCAGGTTTAAAGTGTAGGTATGTACTGGTGACCTTTTTAGTACCGGAACTTCTGTCTGGAAACAACCGTTTCATTACAGAGACGATAACTTATACGATAGATCCAACCAGTATTGAAAGGACGGTTTCTCATTCGCAGAAAATTAAAGTACCGACGTTAGTGGTAGACGTCACTTAACCCTCGGGGGGTTTTTATTTCAGACTGTGACAAAGGTGACAAAGGGGTAGATAAAGGGTACTTCACTACCCTGGTCTACGGTACTAGAAGTAAAAGACTTACAACTCGAAATTCGGTTGAAAAAGTGAGAGGAGAAAGTGAAAGTAGTTCTGCGAAAAATCAAGGAGAAGTGAAAGACGGTATTCCCACCACAGTAGACGTATAGACTCCAATAACTATAAAGAGGGTCGTTAGAACTAAGGTCGAACACAAAGAAGGTCGGGTCGCAAAGAGTACTACATGAGACGTATCTTCAATTTATTCGTCCCACTGTTATATGTCGGAACTGCATGAGGAAAAGGATAAACCTTGATCAGACAACAAGGTACAGGTCAAGATTGACAACGAAGGACTGGACGTATGTCTAAAGAGTCCTCCGTCTAGTGCACCAGACTATAAGGGTAGAGAAAGTCCTAAAAGGTCAAATAACACTAGGTGTGTCAGTTTCCGAAACCGTATCAGTTATTTCGTCTTTATCTACAAAAAGACCTTGAGAGAACGAAAAAGGTACTAGGTCGCCTACAACCGTTAAACTAGAGACCAAGGAGACGGAAAAGATTTTGGTCGAACTTGTAGTCCCTCAAGTGCCAAGTACATAACGACTTCGGACCGAACCTCTTAAAACTCGTAATGAAATGATCGTACACTCTACTCACGTTAACACGCCATCAAACTCGTAAGAAACCGTAACGGAAAGAAACCTTAACCTTACTTTTGACTAGAAAAGGTCAGGACACCGGTGACGACTCAGAAGGTTTAAACGACCGTATAACTCACGTCGTGAAACTGTCGTAGTAGAAAGTCCTAAACTATGTCGAGTTGACCTTACGGTAGTGGAGGTGATCGAAACAAACATCACTACGAAAGATTCCGGGTGAACTGAAGTGTAAGGTCCTACAGACCGAGATCTAATCACTAGTGTAGTAGTACTAATAAACCCAGCACTTCCAGAAAAAACATGTCAAGAAGACACATAAGAACGGTAGAGAAGAATTATAGAAGACGAAGACAATTCAGGTATGGTAAAGACAGGAAATAGCTCGGGTAGAAACGTTCTTTACAAGGGAACCATAGATATTAAAAGAACTTCTCTAGAGATCAGAAAGGGTAAGACAACAAAAGGAGATAAAGAAACTTGACTAGCGACTTCTTCCGAAAGAATAGAGAAGAACGATAAGAAACCTTGAGACGTAAGTCTACGAATATAGAAAGGAAAAGAGGAAACGAAAAGCGGAGAGAAGAAAAGTGTCGATAAACATTCCGGAGGGGTCTGTCGGTAAAACGAAAAAACGTAAAGAAAAGGAACTCCTGCCAGAACTAGGGACAGAGGACATGTTACAGTACTTGGAGTAAGGTATCGAGTAGTCCGTGAGATAGATAGTCTAGATCCGGGAATTTAGATAAAGAGTGAAGGTAACATATTAGTATTCCCTAAACTATATTAGTATTCCCTAACGATTCAGGTGAATCGTTATCGGTTAGTTTAGGATTCCCAAAATATCTATAATAAAGGGAATATGAAACTGTTGTCACGGACTAGAAAGGGTCATGTGGTACTAACTTTCGAAATTGTTAACAGGACGCAAAAACGCCATCGAGACAAAGTGGACGGTAGTGACTCAATAACGGTCGGTCACTTTAACCACCGGTTGAGATTATAAGTTAGTAACATCGACGAAAGAACCTGGTAAAGACCATGGTTTCGCAAATTTAGTCCAAGGTACTTTTCATTTGAGACTTCGTTTCTAGTCACAAGACTTTCAAATACTTCTTGTGATCACGTTCCTTTCCGTATTCTCATCCTATCTGTCTCACTTTTTGATCCAATACTCCGACAGCGTATTATTAAACTGACCTAAAACAGGGACCAAGGACCCTCCATTGAAGATTTGGTGACCTGAAAGGCTACCCTGTCTTCACTCAAACAATAAATATCACCCAGGAACCTGGTGTGGACTCAAATACGATTACTCTACTAAACCCTACTTCCAACCAGTATGGTTCTTTCTGGTTGGTACACTAATTTCTCAACTCTGAAAGTCGGTACACTATAGTTGGGTTCAAGACCTGTAGATCCCTCCACTTCCCTTGACCTCTGACTCAAGTTGGTACCCCGGTCACTAAGTTAGTCAATACCAACACATTACTTTGGGGTTATTTTTCAGTCCTGTGACTTCGAGTCACTTCGAAGGACGAAATACTTGTGTGTGACTACACAGTCCTCCCACTCTACGGGACTGAGGTGTCTCTCTCCCGTGTCTTCGAGACACAAGTCCTGGGAAGGTCTGAAGTGGGGTCCATAGAGAAGTAAACTGATCAAGACTACACGTGAGAAATATTATTTTAACATTAGTATTCACATCGTGAAAGAACTCAGGACACTTAGTAATAAGGGAGTTTAATGACTTGGACTCTTCCAACACCCTTTAGGATTTTAACATCGAACAGTCAGTCTTCATGTCCACCGGATAACCAGGGACTCGGACACCTATTGTAGACCTCATTCCCGTCAGAATAACCTGTGACACGGGAACTTAGTACCCAAAACTCGATTGAGACCCACGAATCACCGGTTTTATGTACCGTCATGTCCTCTATTGTAAGATTTACTATGGTTGGAGTCGACTAGGGTGTCTCCCAAGACTACGAGACTTCTAGTGACAACAAGGTTCAACCCGTCCCTCTAGTCTGCAAATATGAAGGTGCTACAGAAGTTCGACGGGAGCCCGTCGAGAGAAATTGATTCCTTTAAGGACTTCTCTCTTCTATCGACTCCCGATAGCGGTCCATCGAAAGGATCTTTGATTCCCTACGACAAGTCAGAACTTCGTCTTAATGGTCCGTTCAGTGTCACGGACGGTGTGAAACATTAAGAAATATGATTTACCATCTCTCTCTTGTCTCAGTAATTTGTTTCATGACGTCTAAGAAAACCTAAACATTCGTAAAACGTCGATTTCTCAGTTTCTCACTCTAACCGACCAACTAGGACCGTTTAGGAGTGTTCACTAGTATAGTAAAAGGGTTAATTTAGAAAAACTGTAGGAGGATAACGGGACCCCTACCTATCAGAATTGTAGGAATCGTATTGTTGAATCCGAGACACACTTTACCGGGGAAGAACTTAGACGTCCTAGTACAGAAAGAGTAGAGTAACGTGAGTACAAGAGAGACAGACACCTAATACGAGTCAGCAATTCAGTGCAGGCTGAGATACGCTAGGGTCCCTGACATCGTGTGTTCGAAGGGACAGGAAGCGATAGGGGACCTCAATCGAGTTTAAGTACAGGTAACTCAGTCACTACGATTGGTAGAGTAGGAGACAGTCGGGGAAGAGGAAAACGAAAATTAGAAAGGACCGTAGTCCCAGAAAAGGTCACTGAGCCTAAAAACGTAGTCCACCGGTTTCATAATCTTAAAGCCGAAGTCGTTGTCAGGAAACTTATAAGTTCCGACTAAAGTAAATCCTAACTAACCAAACTAGAACGACAGCTTCCCTGAACGTTCTCAGAAGAGGTCGTGGTATTAAGTTTTCGTAATTAAGAAACCACGAGTAGGAAGAAATATCAGGTTTATAGTATGTATATGTGCTGATGATCTTTTTGGTATCGAAACTAATATGTCTGGAAACAACTGTCTCACTACAGAGACGAAAAATTATACGATCCAAACAGTATCGAAAGGAAGTTTCTTGGTTCACAGAATTAAAGTACCGACGTCAGTGGCAGACGTCACTAAAACTTCGGGTTCTTTTATTTTAGGCAGTGACGAAGATGAAAAGGAGGAAGACAAACGGTACTTCACTACCCTGGTCTATAGTACTGGAATCAAAAGACTTACAATTCAAAATTCGGTCGAAAAGGTGAGAGGAGAAATCTCACCATAGAAGACGTATAGACTCCAACGACTATAAAAAGGGTCGTCAGAACTAAGGTCGAACACCAAGTAGGTCGGGTCGTCAAACGTACTACATAAGACGTATATTCAATTTATTCGTCCCACTGTTATATGTCGAAACTACATGAGCAAGGGTTAAAACTTGGTCAAGCAAACAGGTATAGGGCGAGATTGACAACGAAGAACTAGAGGTATGTCGAAAGAGTCCTTCGTTCATTCCACCAGGTCAATAAGGGAAGAGAAATTCTTAAAAGGTCAAACAACACTAGGTGTGTCAATTTCCGAAATCACATCAGTTACTTCGTCTACAGAAAGACCTTAAGAGAACGAAAAAGATACTAGGTTACCTATAACTGTTAAACTAGAGACGAAGGAGACGGAAAAGATTTGGGTCGAACTTGTAGACCTTTAAAAGTCAAATACATGACGACTTCGGATTGAACTTCCTAAAACTCGTATATGAACGATCGTACACTTTACTCACGTTAATAAACCGTAACGGAAAGGCACCTAACGTGGACTAAAAAATTTCAAAACCTCAGAAAAGTATCCGACGAAGGAGACGGACCTTTGTGAAGGGATGGAGAAATGGACCGGTTATAAATGACTAAAAATCCAGAAATTTACAGACAAAGAGTCTCTCAAGAAGGGATTGGAAGTGAGATCTATTCTCGGTGGACAATATGCGAGAGTGTCATGAACAAGGGAAATCTACCGGATTTTTATGAATGGTCTATATCAATGGACACACAAATCGATAGATTACGGACGGAGAGAGGAAGACCATTCACAGTACTTCCGTCCTTGATACCAATAAAACAAGAAGGGGAAAAGGGTCGTGAATTAAGTTACGGTGTACCCTCAAATTATTTATAAACAACTCACTTATTCATTTACTTCATTAATTCTTATCTGTTATGACTACGTCCAGTCACCGATTTTAGTATACCGAGACCCTCGTCTACCCCAAGTTCACAAATTTAGGACTAGGGAGATAGCTCTCGAGACATTTATACAGGAATGGAAGTTGTTACATCTTTGAAGTCTAATGGTCAAGTGTAACTCAAACAGACTGAACCCTTTGGATTGAGTTATTGGTTTGAGGTCCTCTTATTACACCCTACATCTATGGATAAATGAATCGTCGTCATGACGTATCGGGACTTCGTGTACCTGACAGGACCCTACTTAGGTTTTGACAGTAGAACCGGTGCTATAAGTCGGAGAACCATGTAGTCAAAGGAACGGACATTTGTTTCGTGGACACAAATTGGACAGTTTGGACAGATTAAGTGTCGTGGGTCAAATTACAACGATATTCCTAGGTCACCTTGGACTATTCACGAAATATGCACAACCACTTATAATGAATAATTAAATCCAACTCTCTGTGGAGACCGAACTGTCGACCTCGACCAATCGACGTCTTCTCTAAAGGAGACCCACTCATTTAAGTCCGGTATCTGGTTTATCTGATCTCAACAAACCATCTCATTTTCATTACCTTTATAGGAGACCGTTGTAAAGGTCTTTCGACCTTCCCTCGATCTCCTATCTAGAAGAGGTAGGGTTCCTGACAAAACGGACTTTTAGGTACCGCTTAGTGAGTCTGGGTCTTAAGATGAGGAGGAGTGTCTTGTGGGACCCTCTAAAACCAGGAAACGAGGGGAACATCTAAGGTCTTTCGGGTAATAGGAATCCCTTTTTGCCGGAGAGAGGTCAGTAAGCCCAGCGTTGTGGTAACTAATCAAAAGAAATTTGTGTGATCTGGATTCCTTCTTCAGAATAGTGGAACTGAAGTCAAGGAGGAAACGGTTTAAAGGAACGTGTAACTACTCTCCGACTACGGAGAATACCACCTTGTAAAGACGTCCATCTTAAGATTAAAAAAGGGAGTAGTAAAGACTTTTTAAAATCTCGTGAATATATCATCGGGAGTTTGACCCTTTGACCTCTGGACTCGGACCTTGACGCTCTTACTCTGTACCCAAAATTAAGACTGAAACTATGAGTGACCACTTGAACCAGTATTAGATACCGAATCCGAAGAAGTAAACTTTTACTTCGTCTTTCTCTTTTATTCGATGTATGGGAAAGTCCAAACGTTAAGTCTCTAATACGTAGTACGAGAGGTTGTTTTGAGTTACATAACAATTACATGAAAGTCCATCTTTCAACATGACTTATAAAATATTTACTTCTATAATTGAAAAGAAACACCACTGGAACCTTTCATCTAAACCATGGTTTTTTTTTTTTTCTAATGTTAAGACTCCTAACCTATTCTTGGGTTTATACCAGAAGGTCCCGTAGGTATATTGGTGACGTGTTTTATAACCCAACCGGTTTTCCAAGTAAGTAAAAGAAGACATTCTACCGAGATTATCACAAATCAACAGAAATTGTAGTAAGTTTTGTTAAAACAATCTAACATAACACTGTCGACAGTCTAGTCGTGCGTAAAATTTTTTTGAATAGTTTTGACTACTTAAAAACACATCGGTAAAATTATAACGACTACCTTCTTATTTCCGTTGTAAAACCCGTATAATATAAAACAATAAAGTTCTTTTCATTTTTGTGTTGACTTTACGTTTTTACTAAACATGTTATATACTTCTTTTTACACAACTTCACCGAACGCTTCAATAAATAGTGACCTGATGTGAGGTACCAATCCATCTGGTCTACTTCAACTACCTTTACCTCTGTGACTCTTCTTAGTTGCAATACGATCCGTCCTCCTTCGGTTGTATGAGTTTTATAGGTTTAATTTATGACTTTTAGTAAACGTGGTCGAATCAATACGAGTTACGAAACTACAAACCTAAGGTGTATTCAATTCGGTCCCCCCACCGTCCCTTTTGAAGAACTAGCATAAAGACGTTTGCTAAGAAATGCGTTTGTATTACTTTTGCAAGATAAAATTTTGTCTAACACTACCCTCTACTTTTCACCTATGACATGTTAGTATGACTTTCCTTCTTTATCAACCCGTTCGTTTTATTTGGTAGTTGTTGGTGTAGTTTCCGACCAGACGTAGGTTTCTTCCACTACAACACATAAATCATCCTAACTCTTTCCCAAGAGATAATACTCGAGAAAGGTCTTTTGGTTTAATACTAAAGGTTGTTCATGAAGAGGGTTAATCTGGTTGAATTTCGTCGTGAGGTGAATCAGTTGTCTTTTACGTATTAGAAGGTAATCCTATTACGATCTGGTGTATAAAGAAACTACTGTCCGTTTTGACAATGTCGAACCAACCCTTCAAGACTAAGTAGACGGTATAAGTGGTCCGTGACAGGGAAACCTAAAGGTAAATAAAACCGGAAATGTTTTAAGAGCATTACCTTTTTTAAAGTTAAGGGGTCTTCTGATATGTTCCGTGGACCTTGTCAAAGACGAGCCTTTCTATTTTTCAAAACCCTTCTACCTTAATACTTCAACGGACCTTATACCTTCTTCCACCATATTGTTTTGTCACTTATGTAACAAATTATGTCCAGACCCACTTTTACTTTTTACACAGAAAAGAAATATGAGTGGACCGAACCCAACCAAATGTCTAGAAAAGGAACACATGAAGAAGACCATTACTTACATTTACTCGTTTGTCTATCCAAGAATCACCCCTCCCTCAGTGTTTTCAGTATCAGTAAGATGGGGTTCAAACGGTGCCATAATCTCTCTCGACAGTTCCGACACACTGTTTTGCAGAGAGTCGGAATCACAGATACAGATATTTTATTGTGGTTGACACGTCCCAATGACATTCTTACTCTTATCGTCATCCCAATTATGACGTCTTCGTGTATCCTAAAGTTAAGTCAAGTCAGTGAGTCAGCACAGGCTGAGAAACACTGGGGTACCTGACGTCGCGTGGTCCGAAGGAACAGATAGTGGTTGAGGACGTCAAATGAGTTTGAGTACAGGCAGTATAGAGGAGGGTTGAAGTTAGAAAGGGTCTTAGTCCCAGAAAAGTTTACTCAGTTAAGAAGTGTATTCCACAGGTTTCATAACGTCAAAGTCGAAGTCGTAGTCAGACAGACTACTTATAAGTCCTGACTAAAGGAAATCCTACCTGACCAATATAGAGGAATGACAGGTTCCCTGAGAGTCATCAGAAGACGTTGTGGTGTCAAATTTTCGTAGTTAAAAAACCACGAGTCGAAAGAAATCTCAGGTTGAAAGTGTAGGTATGTACTGATGACCTTTTTGGTATCGAAACTAATCTGTCTAGAAACAACCGTTTCATTACAGAGACGAAAACTTATACGAGAGATCCAACCAGTATTGAAAGGAAGGTTCCTCGTCTGGTAACAACCGTTTCATTACAGAGACGAAAACTTATACGATAGATCCAACCAGTATTGAAAGGAAGGTTCCTCATTCGCAGAAAATTAAAGTACCGACGTTAGTGGTAGATGTTACTAAAACCTCGTGTTTTTTTATTTCAGACTGTGACAAAGGTGACAAAGGGGTAGATAAAGGGTACTTCACTACCCTGGTCTACGGTACTAGAAGCAAAAGACTTGCAAGTCAAAATTGGGTTGAAAAAGTGAGAGGAGAAAGTGAAAGTAATTCTCCGAGAAATCAAGGAGAAGTGAAAGACGGTATTCCCACCAGTAGACACATAGACTCCAATAACTATAAAGAGGGTCGTTAGAACTAAGGTCGAACACAAAGTAGGTCGGACCGTAAAGAGTGATACATGAGACGTATCTTCAATTTATTCGTCCCACTGTTATATGTCGGAACTGTATGAGGAAAAGGATAAACCTTGGTCAGACAACAAGGTGTAGGTCAAGATTGACAACGAAGGACTGGACGTATGTCCAAAGAGTCCTCCGTTCAGTCCATCAGACCATAAGGGTAGAGAAAGTCTTAAAAGGTGTCAAATAACACTAGGTGTGTCAGTTTCCGAAACCGTATCAGTTATTTCGTCTTTATCTACAAAAAGACCTTGAGAGAACGAAAAAGTTACTAGGTCGCCTACAACCGTTAAACTAGAGACCAAGGAGACGGAAAAGATTTTGGTCGAACTTGTAGACCTTCAAGTACCAAGTGTATGACAACGTCGGACCGAACCTCTTAAAACTCGTAATGAAATGATCGTATACTTTACTCACGTTAAAACACCGTCAAACTCGTAAGAAACCGTAACGGAAAGAAACCCTAACCTTACTTTTGACTGGAAAAGGTCAGGACACCGGTGACGACTCAAAAGGTTTAAACGACCGTATAACTACGTCGTGAAAATGTTGTGGTAGAAAATAAATAAATAAACGATGTTACCACGACTTTAGGAAAAATTTTATATTTAAATAAATAAAATTAACCTCCGGTTACGTCGGTACTTTAATTTCCTACGAATGAGGAGCCTTCCTTTCAATACTGGTTGGCCTTAGTACCTAAGGTCAGGGTAGTGAAGTACCGTCTATCTACCCCTTTGTCACCTTTGTCACCGACTGAAATAAAAAGACCCGAGGCTTTAGTGACGTCTACCACTAACGTCGGTACTTTAATTTTCTGTAAATGAGGAACCTTCCTTTCAATACTGGTTGGATCTATCGTATAATTTTTCGTCTCTGTAATGAAACAGTTGTTTCCAGACAGATCAGTTCCGATACCAAAAAGGTCACCAGTGCATACCTACGTTCTCAACCTGACACTGTTTTCGACTCGCGACTTCTTACCTACGAAAACTTGACACCACAACCTCTTCTGAGAACTCTCAGGGAACCTGACGTTCCTCTAGGTTGGTCAGGTAAGATTTCCTCTAGTCAGGACCCACAAGTAACCTTCCTGACTACGATTCCGACTTTGAGGTTATGAAACCGGTGGAGTACTCTTCCAACTGAGTAACCTTTTCTGGGACTACGACCCTCCTTAACCCCCGTCCTCCTCTTACCCTGTTGTCTCCTACTCTACCGACCTACCGTAGTGACTGAGCTACCTGTACTCAGACTCACCTGAGGCCCTCAACCACCACCTGTCCCTCCGGACCGCACGACGCTAAGCACCCCAGCGTTTCTCAGCCTGTACTGACTCATTGACTTAACTTGACTTAACTTAATGAAGTGTTATAACATAACTAAAACGGTATGTAACTGTACTTAAGCGATGTCCACATGTACACATGGGGTAGGACTTGGGGGGAGGGTGGAGGGAGGGGTAGGGTAGGGAGACCCAGTAGGGTCACGTAGTCGGGACTCGTGGGACATAGTACGTAACCTGGACCTGACCGCTAGGTAAAGTGTATACTATTATATGTACAAAGTTACGGTAAGAGGGTTTAGTAGGGTGGGAGTGGGAGAGGGAGTCTCAGGGTTTCTGACAAGATGTGTAAACACAGAGAAAACGACAGAGCGTATGTCCCAATAGCAATGGTAGAAAGATTTAAGGTATATATACGCAATAATATGACAGAAAGACCGAATGAAGTGAGTCGAAAGCAGTGTCAGGTTGAGAGTATGGGTATGTGAATAAAGTGTGTATATTATCTGAGGTCAAAGTAGGTGGAGTAATCTTGACTAAGTTTATATAAGAAAAATTACCGACTCATTATGAGGTAACACATATACATGGTGTCGAAAGAAAAGGTAAGTAGACGACTACCTGTAGATTCAACGAAGGTACAGGGCCGGTAATATTTGTCGCGACACTACTTGTGACCCCATGTGCACGGAGAAAGTCAAGACCAAAGGAGTCATACATACGTGTCGTCACCCAAACGACCCAGTATACCGTCAAGACAAAGGTCAAAAAATTCCTTAGAGGTGTGACAAGAGGTATCACCGACATGATCAAAGGTAAAGGTGGTTGTCACATTCTCCCAAGGGAAAAGAGGTGTGGGAGAGGTCTTAAATAACGAACATCTGAAAACCTATCGTCGGTAAGACTGACCGTACTTTACCATGGAGTAACATCAAAACTAAACGTAAAGAGAACTCGTAGAAAAGTACACAAACAATCGGTAGACATACAGAAGAAACCTCTTTACAGACAAATCAAGAAACCGGGTAAAAAACTAACCCAGCAAATAAAAAGACTTTAACTCGACGTCCTCAAGGAACATATAAAAACTCTAATTAAGAAACAGTCAACGAGGCAAACGATAATAAAAGAGGGTAAGGTTTCCGACAGAAAAGTGGAACGAATATCAAAGGAAACAACACGTCTTCGAAAATTAAAATTAATTCATGGTAAATAAATAAAAAGGAAAATAAAGGTCATAAGACTCTCTACCCAGTATCTCCTAGGACGACACTAAATACAGCCTCTCACAAAACGAATACAAGAGGAGATCCTCAAAATATCAAAGACCAGAATGCGAATCTAGAAATTAGGTAAAACTCAAATAAAAACACATACCACAATCTTTTACAAGATCAAAGTAAGAAAATGTTCACCAACTGGTCAAAAGGGTCGTGGTGAACAATTTCTCTAACAAAAAAGAGGTAACATATAAGGACGGAGGAAACAGTTTCTATCGTGGTAGAAAATCCTCAACTTTATCGAGTTGACCTTAAGGTAGTGGAGGTGATCGGAACAAGTATCACTACGAAGGATTCCGGGTGAACTGAAACGTAAGGTCCTACAGACCGAGATCTACTCACTAGTGTGGTAGCACTAATACACCCAGTACTTCTATAAAAAACATATCAAGAAAACACATTAAAACGATGGAGAAGAATTATAAAAGACGAAGACAATCTAGGTGTGGTAAAGACAGGAAATAACACGGGTAGAAATGTACTTTTCACGGGAACCATAGAAAAAAAAAAAAATTCTCTAGAGATCAGAAAGGGTGAGATAACAAAAGGAGATAAAGAAACGTGACTAGTTACTCCTTCAGAAAGAATAGAGAGGGACGATAAGAAACTTTGAGACGTAACTGTTGTCACCTACTCTACCAACCTACCGTAGTCGGTGAGTTACCTGTACTCAAACTCATTTGAGACCCTTAACCACTACCTGTCCCTCTCGACCACACGACGTCAGGTACCCCAACGTTTCTCAGCCTGTGTTGACTCGCTGACTTGACTTGACCAAGTTTAACCATATAGAAAGGAAAAGAGGAAACGGAAAGTGAAGAGAAGAAAAGTATCGATAAACATTCCGGAGGAGCCTGTCGGTAAAACGAAAAAACGTAAAGAAAAAGAACTCCTACCAGAACTATCGACAGAGGACATGTTACAGTACTTGGAGTCAGGTATCAAGAAGTCCGTGAGACAGATAGTCTAGATCAAGAAACTTAGACAAAGAGTGAAGGTGACATATTAGCATTCCCTAAACTAAATCCAGTATAGACTTACCAGATCACCAAAAGGTATGAAAGAAGTTGAATTCAGACTTAAACCGTTATTCCTCAAGTGTTAGACTCGGTGTCAGTCGAGGACCAGAACAAAAACGACTGACATATCTCGAAGAGGTAGAAACCGACGTTTCTTATATTAGTTAAACTAAAGTCATAACTGGTAGACCACTACAGGTACATATCTCAGAAGAGAACACAATAACCTTCTCCCACAAACGATACTGGTCACACAAAAGAAATTCGGAAACGGGACGAAGTAAAACATGTGGTTCCGGTTTAAACAGACAATGAGGTCTAGAACTGAAGGATGAAAACGTAAGGTCAGGGGATATTACTTTTCCTGTAGAAAAAACCCACAATCAAGATCTCCCAGAACATCCAGAAGTATATTGGCAAGTTGAAGTCGAAGCCAGTAACTCGTAATGACCAGTCCCGTATCTAGACCCAATGACACTATAACTTACCAAACGGAATCTTTACTTGTCTCTAGTAAGACGGCAAAAACTCTGACGTAGGTTCATGACGTGAAGTCTGAGAAGACAACTGATACCTGGATGTTCTGGAAGATCTTGATTTGTGTTAGTGTTTTTTTGATTGGTTAGACTAGTGTACCTGGTGTCGGAACAGATTGAGTTACTTTGATACTCGGTACGGTACATCCCGGTGGGTTCTACCTACCCAGAATCACCTCTCAAGACTGTTTTGTACCAAGTGACCTTTTCCCTTACCGTTTGGTGAAGTCATAAGAACGGAACTCTTGGGGTACTTGTCATACTTTTCCGTTTTTATATCCTGTGACTTTCTACTTAAGGGGTCCAACCATCCACGGTTTATACGATGACCTCTCGTCATTTGATTGAGGTCTTTCTTACTTCTCTACCTTGGTTCCGTTTTTGTTGTGGGTCAACACCTACACTGTCCACTATCTACATTACAGGCTACGACATTTCTCGTAATAACGTATCCTTACAATCCAGGGTCTTAGTTCCGTTTAACCTTCATCAGTTTGTCCTCTACCGTTCTTACTTGTGACTGTAAAATTTTTAGTCGATTGATTTTACCTGTTCTCCGCCCCTACCCCTCCCCCAGTTCGACCAAAATCTTTTCCGTCTCCTTGGTCTCTAGTTTAACGGTTGTAGGCGACCTAGTACCTTTTTCGTTCTCTCAAGGTCTTTTTGTAGATAAAGACGAAATAACTGATACGGTTTCGGAAACTGACACACCTAGTGTTATTTGACCTTTTAGGACTTTCTCTACCCTTATGGTCTGGTGGACTAGACGGAGGACTCTTTAGACATACGTCCAGTCCTTCGTTGTCAATCTTGACCCGTACCTTATTGTCTGACCAAAGTTTATCCTTTTCCTCATGCAGTTCCGACATATAACTGTGGGACGAATAAATTGAAGATACGTCTTATGTAGTACTCTTTGCGACCCGACCTTCTGCGTGTTCGACCTTAGTTCTAACGGCCCTCTTTATAGTTATTGGAGGCTATACGTCTACCGTGGTGGGAATACCGTCTTTCACTTCTCCTTGATTTTTCGGAGAACTACTTTCACTTTCTCCTCTCACTTTTTCAACCGAATTTCGAGTTGTAAGTCTTTTGATTCTAGTACCGTAGACCAGGGTAATGAAGTACCCTTTATCTACCCCTTTGTCACCTTTGTCACAGTCTGAAATAAAAAAACCCGAGGTTTTAGTGACGTCTACCACTAACGTCGGTACTTTAATTTTCTGCGAATGAGGAACCTTCCTTTCAATACTGGTTGGATCTATCGTATGAGTTTTCGTCTCTGTAATGAAACGGTTGATTCCAGACAGATCAGTTCCGATACCAAAAAGGTCACCAGTACATACATACACACTCTCAACCTGACACTTCTTTCGACTCGCAGTTTCTTAACTACGAAAACTTGACACCACAACCTCTTCTGAGAACTCTCAGGGAACCTGACGTTCCTCTAGGTTGGTCAGGTAAGACTTCCTCTAGTCGACACCCTAAAGAAACCTTCCTTACTACGATTTCGACTTTGAGGTCATGAAACCGGTGGAGTACTCTTCCAACTGAGTAACCTTTTCTGAGACTGCGACCTTCCCTAACCCCCGTCCTCCTCTTCCCCTGCTGTCTCCTACTCTACCGACCTACCGTAGTGACTGAGTTACCTACACTCAGACTCACTTGAGGCCCTCAACCACTACCTGTCCCTCCGGACCACACGACGTTAAGTACCCCAGAGTCACTCAGCCTGAGTTGACTCACTGACTTAACTTGAGTTTACCTGACCTTACCCACTTAAATTAAGTCTACTGGTAATATAGATAGTGACACCCGTTCTTAGGGAACCTTCGTGTATTATCTGTACGTCCTTTTTCAATGCGGAAATAACAGTTGAAAGGGATAAGGTCATTTTTGTAGTTATCTGACGTATAACAGGAAAAGAAAAAGAAAAATTTCTGTTTTACAATTTAGTTGATATGGGACTATGTTAAAAAAAAAAAAAACTTCCGTTTTGACTAATGCCATTCAAACTGTAAAAGAGTGAAGTCAAAGGAGTTCCGTCGACTCGAGTCGTCAAAGTTCAAGGTCTGGACCTCAATATTAACCCAAGGTCAGGATCGAGACGGAGGGGGATTACGGTCCCATTACCTATCTTAGTGGATGAGTCGTAATCTGAAAGAGAAAAGAGTCAAAGGTTTTAGTCTTCCCGTACTTGCTGGGTTTCCGAGTTGGTCGGATCGTGGATGGTTCTCCCGCCTTTCGCCACCGTTCTCCTTCTTCGGTCCGTGCTTCCTTATTCCCGCCCGGATTCTCCGTCGCCCGCCCCGACCTCAAGGGCGGAGGCGACGCACGCGCGCGTGATGTCTGCGTGCGTGCGTTTAGTATGGCGCCTTCGCGCGCGCGTCCGGGTCGGGAGCAGCGGCGGCGGTAAAATCGAGGACCAAGGCCGGCGTGCCACATCCGACAACATCGCCCTCCCCACCCCCAGGAGGTCTCAAATCTTCCACGGGAGCTGACGCGCCTATCTCGGCGCTCCCAAAGAAAAAAAAGAAGGAAGTATTGGCGGACGGGCTCCTCAAGCTTTTACAGATTCGCTGTGGCCAACCTGGACCCCCTCCTAATGGGGAGGCCGTTCTTCGCACGCCCCTGGCTACCCATTCGGTCCGGCCCCCGCGCTCCGTTCCCGAGCCCGAAACAACCCCAGGGCCGCCGCCTGCCCGGTCCCTCCCGGTCCCGCTCGCCTGGGGCCCCGGGCTGCGAAACAAAGGGAAAGCCGAGCCCAGTAACCGCCGCCCCGCGCCCTCTCGCCACGGTGAGGGCCGCAAGCCGGGCCGTTCCCGCGCCCCCTCGACTCACCGCGCCGGCGGCGGGCCGGGTCACCTCTCTCGCCTCTCCGGACCGCACCAGTGACCCCGCGGAGGAGGGGCCCGCCTCAGCTCGCTCTCAGTCAAGCTCCCCTCGCCTGCCCTCCCTTGGCGCCTGGAGCACCAGACCCGAGGGCCATTCCGGACCTAGGCCTCCTCTCTCACCCCCTCCCGCGCCGTCCTCATCAGCGGAGGTTCCCGTGATCCATGAAGAGCCCGTCGCCCCAGACCCTCTGCCGGAACCGCCCTCCGACTCACGGGTCGTTCCCCTCTTCGCCTCCGGCTTTTCACTCTCTTCGCGCACCTAAGACCACATCCGCGCCCACCCCCTTCAACTCACTCCGCACGTCTGCTCCTCAATGGCCCCCTACCCTCTCATCTCCCGGTAGGCACTCTTTTCTTTTGACACCTTATACGGAAAACCCGTCGTCGACCACTAAACCCCGGCGACTCAAATATGAAACCGCCCTCTCGCGCACGGAGCCAGGTAAGTTTGTGAAGTTTCATCCATGTCCCGTTTGAAGGCGAGAGACGGGTGCGAGGGCGGTAGAGGAAATAAAGGACGAAACCGGCTTTGTCATCAATGTCCCAATAGGGACCCTATCTATGATCTTCTATCAGAGAAAGAGAGAAAAAGGACACTCAAGAACAAAAGACAGGGAGAAGGGGCGGGAGTAAGTATTCATCGAAAACTTTGTTCTTCTAGGAAAAGTTTTCACAGACCATGAATTTTGCCGTTTTACAGCGGGAACCCCTCTAACGAACCCTCAACTTTATGTGCCCACAAAAGGCTAAAGAAAGATGAGCCGGAAAAGAAGTTCTACGTCTCTTTAAATTG
Organism: Capra ibex; assembly: GCA_006410555.1. Classification (NCBI taxonomy): domain Eukaryota; kingdom Metazoa; phylum Chordata; class Mammalia; order Artiodactyla; family Bovidae; genus Capra; species Capra ibex. The sequence continues at coordinate 36,859,759 of SJYO01041852.1, read as the reverse complement.
TCAACTGAAAGCGTTAACGTGCTTTTATTCAAGAACAAGTCACACATGAAATAAGGGACTACATGTCTCTAAATAAGCTTATTAAGTCCGTTCTCTGAACTTTCAGACCTATGGAAGTTATGAAACGTATTAAAACGTATCATGACCCACATATGAACACGTCTTAGCGACACAGTTCAGACCTATTGAAAAAACTTAAAGAGAAGTGAGTCTCGGGAAGGAAACCCAACTAACTCCACAGACCCCTCATATTCGGTCCTATCCCACATGAAAAACTATAGAAAAGTACACAACTTATGCCTTTCATATTCATACATTCTAAAATTAGAACATTTAAAAAATCAAACGTCACAAATACAGTCAAAACAGCAAAAGCCGTCACCTGGGAGTGGGGCGGGGGAGTATTGTGTGTCGTTTTAAAATGTTTGAGAAATCTGGACCTTCAGTGAACTTTCTCCTCTCATACTAACAAGTGTGAGTTCCCTAAGTTCCCTACTCCTTACCTCTGGGTCTCAACAATTCCCCCGAACACGTTGGAAAGTCAAATGTCGACTTAAATCTTGGAACTAGAAAACTAAAAGTCAAACGAAGAACGTAAAAGGTTATTTCGTGTGTCTGACACCAATCAAGCCACAGTAATGTCGGATAAAATCACTGCACATATAACCCAATCACTTCATCCCTTGTGAACGAAGAAACAAGGACACTTCGTTTTCATTCAACGAACAGTAGACCGATTCCACGTCGAATCGTAGAATTAGAGAGAGAGTCTCAACTTTAACCTTTTGTTATTTACTTAAGTGAATATAATACTACATACACGTGGTAAGTTCACGAACCCTAATCACCAGGGTACTATCCCTGTACCTAAACGCGGGAAAAAGAACATTTAGACCGTAGAAATCATTTTTATACTTGAAAAGTCCAGAAAGTACCACTTGAATACTAAGAGGACCCATAATATTTACTGTAGATGGACATCTACTTCCTCTCAAGTAGAAACTTTATTTTGAGTTCAAGACTCTACAAAACCACCCCGTAAACATATCATTAATGATACAGTGGACTTACAGTAAAGAGTATCTTGAAGTAGATCGTCACTCAAATGTCACAAATATTCACGAACCCTAAGGGTGGGGGTGGGGTAAATTATTAAAATTTTCAGTGTAAACAACTGATAGTCCGTCGGAACGTCAAAAAAAATTCGGGACGATCAATGTCAATTGTCCACCAAAATGGACCCTCTCATCCGGACAACCAGTACACTTGAGGTGACCGTTTGTACCTACAGGGTAAAAGGGGTAAGGACTCTTCACTTCCATTAAAGTCACTCTCTAATATGGAGTCTAAGTACGAGGATTTGACATAAACCGAAACATATGAGAACCATATAAAATCAAAACCTCAGTCCATCTCTGCAACTTCCAAAGACAATGTATGAGAAAAAAAGGTAATAAGTGTTGTAAAAGCACATTTTAACAATTGGTTCACTGTCACCGTGGGGTGAGGTCATGAGAACGGACCTCTTAGGGTACCTGTCTCATCGGACCATCCGACGTCAGGTACCCCAACGCTTCTCACCCTGTGTTGACTCGCTGAAGGGAAAGACAAAAGTGTAAGTGGGCAACCTCTTCCTTTACCGTTGGTTGAGGTCACAAGAACAAGACTCGGCCCCCTCGGACCACCCGACGGCAGATACCCCAGCGTGTCTCAACCTGTACTGACTTCGCTGAATCGTCGTCGTCGTCCCTGAAAAAGTAGAATTATAAACAAAGACAATAATGACGGACTATTCAAAAAAGACAATTTTTACACTTCGTTTATATTACTATTTTATTATACATATCAAGGGTTTTATGAAATCCATGATATACACATACATATACATATACAAAAAAAGTGAATTCAAAACACTACATCCACTCCAATTCATTGAACGGGGTCCCTTGTGTTCTTTACAGATAAGTATTTTTACATTTTCCGTTTTTTAAGAGTCTACGGAAGTAGGGGAAGGAATTAGAGAACTACTTTTAAACAAAATGAATACAGAGACGTATAAATAAGTGTCCATACTTGATATTATAAACTATCGTCATTCTAGAAAAAGAAAAAAAAAATTTAAAATAACCCTCTATGAACGAAATGTTACAACACGATCAAAGACAGTATGTAGTTGTACTTAGTCGGTGTCCATATGTATACAGGGGGCGAGAACTTGGAGGGAGGGTAGAGGACGCGGTAGGGTGGGTAGATCCAACAGTGTCTCGTCACCCAACTCAAGAAACACAGTGTCGTTTATGGATGACCGACCGATAAAATGTGTCCCATTATATATACAAAAGTACAATGAGAGTTAATTAGGGTTGAAGAGGGAGGGTGTGACATAGATATTCAGACTAAAGACACAGACGAAGAGGTAACGACGGAAAATTATACATAATAAATCCGAAACTAAATTATTTTTTTTTAAGTGGGTCTTTACACAGTATTCGACACCTTATCTATATGTAATAAGAAAAGTAACCGACGTATCATAAGATGAACATTTCCTCATAGAATTAAATAAATTGGTCAAAGGACAAGTGACTAAAAAACCCATCAAAAGGTTGGAATCTTCATTTTTCACACTACTTGTAGGAATAGACATAAATCATTACATAAAAGTTTCAGGCTATATAGGAACCTTTCACTCTTACGGTCTAATTCTCGTCACGAATTTCATGAACCTATTTGTCCAATGTAGAAATCTCGCAAACAATAAGGTACATCTTAAAATTGGACCATAAAATTTAATTTTTTATACTATTGGCCACAATATAACCTCTAAATAATACAAGGTCCGTGATAAAATTCGTGTAATAAATATAATTGAGTAAATTAGGAACGTAATGGGGTACTCTAAAAATAGCTACTCCTTTCTTTATTGACCAATATATATATCAATCGAATTCGCGACTCCAACTCCTAATTCGACTATATCTTATGACTTGGGACACGAGTTGTTGACACAGGACAACAGAGAAGGACAGTCATAACACCGATTCACTAATATCACGTGACGAAATTATTAACCAAAAAATTCGTAATCTGGAGTTAATCATTTAGAAGATTTATTGTTTGAGGAAATATCATTTTCATGGACAAAAATTTTTCCTTTGTACGTATATATGTTATAGGACGTATGTAAATACTTCGTCACTCAAACTCGGGAGGAATTGACCGGGAAAATAGAAGGGACAGGACAACTTCCATCTCTCAATCTTAGTATCCGTTGTAAAGTTTCACTAACTTAAACGAAAGAACAAAATTAGATTCTCTGAGAATTATGATAAGTGAAACGTTTACTCATGTGACTCCGAATATGGAAAGGCCACCTATACGTCGACACTAGAGCCACGAGGAAAATGTGAATGTAGTCCCAATTTGGGGTCATACACCAGTCGTCAATTAGAAAAACAGAAGTCTTACATAAATAAGGAAGGAGACAACACCAACAAAAACCATTACTTCAAAGACCACTTCTTCCGGGGACTTTTTGTCCGGTCCGGAGGGACAGGTAGTGGTTGAGGGCCTCAAATGAGTTTGAGTACAGGTAACTCAACCACTACGGTAGGTTGGTAGCGTAGGAGACAACAGGGGAAGAGGAGGACGGGGGTTAGAAAGGATCGTAGTCCCAGAAAAGTTTACTCAGTCGAGAAGTGTAGTCCACCGGCTTCATAACCTCAAAGTCGAAGTTGTAGTCAGGAAGGTTACTTGTGGGTCCTAACTAGACCAACCCGACCAACCTAGAGGTTCTCAGAAGAGGTAATGGTGTCAAGTTTTCGTAGTTAAGAAGACGTGAGTCGAAAGAAATATCAGGTCGAGTGTAGGTATGTACTGATGACCTTTTTGGTATCGGAACTGATCTACCTGGAAACAACTGTTTCATTACAGAGACGAAAAATTGTACGACAGATCCAACCAGTATTGAAAGAAAGGTTCCTCATTCGTAGAAAATTAAAGTACCGACGTCAGTGGTAGACGTCACTAAAACCTCGGGGGGTTTTATTTCAGTCGATGACAAAGAGGTAGATAAACGGTACTTCACTACCCTGGCCTATGTTTATTTATCGACAGACTTCTCGGGAATGTTTATCGACACTTTTCTTCTCTTCACTTCACTTCAGTCAGTCAGTACAGGCTGAGAAACGCTGGGACACCTGGCATCGGGCGGTCCGAGGAGACAGGTACCCTAAGAGGTCCGTTCTCATGACCTCACCCAACGGTAAAGGAAGAGGTCCCCTAGAAGGGTTGGGTCCCTAGCTTGGGCCCAGAGGACGTAACGTCCGTCTGCGAAATAGGAAACTCTGTGGTTCCTTCGGGGCTTTTCTCTTCGCTTTTCGTTTCCTCTTTTCCTTTTTATATGGGTGAACTTACGTCTCAAGGTTTCTTTCCTACCAACCACCAAATAAAACTTCTATCCGGTCCTTCGAATTCAAGACTTGACCACCCCGAAGTAAAACATACGATCCATCTAACAGGAAATCCAAGGAAACTAAAGAAAGAAAAATATGGTCTACCCTACTCTTCAAAGTCAAAATCGAACATATAGAATATCAAGACACTTTCCACTTGTGACCCTACCCTCTTCCCTCTTTAGTGAAAAATATCTATGTACATACTTTTCTAAAATACACTTTTCACACACACACACTTATAAACACATACACATTATTCTAAAAAGAGAGATCCGTTCAAAGACATCTTATCTTGAAATAAAAGCTTTCCTATTCTTGTTTATTTTAACCAGTCGAATAGTAAAAAACATTAACCCCTTGGTACCATTGAGTACGACCCAAGTCGTAAAATCGAGACAAGAGGATTCCCCTCATTGAAAAGGTCGGCTATACGATAATGTCTCTTACTTACCAGAAGGGAACAGACGACGGCTATTAACCCCGTAGCCTTTAAGTACTGAAAACACACAACACCTATTCCTTGTCACTGTATAAATCGCCGAACAAAGTACCAAGGTACAACGGAGTGACAAAAGTTCAGACTCAGGTTTATGGAACATGTAAACAGACGACATCTTAAACCAGACTTTATTTGATCTAATCAAGGGTTCTCATCCTCTACCGTTGGGTGAGGTCATAAAAACGGACCTTTTAAGGTACCTGTCTCCTCGGACCGCCCGATGTCAGGTGCCTCAGAGTTTCTCACCCTGTGCTGACTCTTGTGCGTGTGTGTGATCTAATCATCTTACTTATTTGTCCATTAAAATTTTAAGAATGACATAATACCTAGCAGAGACCAGTTTTCTCAACCTGGGTTTAATCGCTGATTCTGTGTTGTCAATCATTAATTTTCATCTATTATCTTAACTGATTTACTGGATTCTAATTATATCACCAGTAGACGCATTAAAATTTTAAAATTTGTTGAATTATTATTGGTTACTAAAAAAAATTACCCGATGAAAAGTGAAATACCTACTAATTACGTATGTATCCAAAATGTCCCATGAAAGTTACAAAATGATAATGACAATTACTATCTACGTTCTCATTTGTCACTTTTGGTCTCATTTTTCAAAATCAAAAAAAACATCTCATTATATACGAAAAACTTGTTTTAAACCTTTGATATTGAATTCTTTTGTGTGAATGATCAAGAAGTTGATTATAAACACACTGACATTATACTCCACCTTAATAGAAACTCCGTCTTCGTTATTTTCTAAATAAAGAACAATTCAAAATTTATGTGAAAGTACAATCTTACGGTAAGAGGGTTTAGTAGGGTGGGAGAGGGAGAGGGAGACTCAGGTTTTCAGGTAATATGTGTAGACACAGAAAAAAGGACAGAACGTATGTCCCAGCAGTAACGGACATATGATAGTACATTCTTAACTTAGCGGTCAGACACAGACTGTGTCCTATGTCGTACGAACCCCGACCACGTACCCCTACTGGGTCTCTCTACAATACCCCTCCCTCCACCCTCCCCCCAAGTACAAACCCTTTCGTACATTCTTAATTTCTAAATTTTTTTATTATTATTTATTTTTAATTTTTATTTATTTATTTATGTGAAAGTGACGTTTTTATGTAAAAGTGTATTGGATTGGACTTCCTCTCAAACCCTTCCTGACTACGATAAGAGAAACGGATTAAACAGGGACGGAAAAAGGGTGTGACGGGAATGAGAAATAGAAGATTCTTTCTCTCCTAAAATGAACGTTTTGCTCAAGAACACAATAAAGTCGACTATCCATTTTCACCTCTCTCTAACAAGAATCCTCTTAAACTTAGTAGTAGTTTCTTCCCTTTCTACCAATACTTACCTCTTAGGAACTAATTTTCAAGAAAAAGTAACAAAGATCATGAAAACTCAAAATATAGTCAAAAAAATAAACCAACAACCTGCAAATGAAAGAACACTAATATTACAACGACACTTTTAAAACGTATCTTAAACCTTAGACTTAACATTCTAAAAAAAAAGATAAAAATCCTTCCTAGCCCTAGCTCTGGCACTGGCACTTCTATCCAGATTTCTAGCTCTGGCTCTTTCTCTATCTCCTCTATCTCTCGCCCTTTCCCTCTTTCTTTTCCTCTTCCTTAACGCTCGAAGCTGTTTACGATACGAATAGTCACGACCTAATGGTGGAAATTTTCGAAGGGTAAGTCGAGTGAGTTGGGTGAGCCGTGTAAGTTGTGTAAGCTGTGTAAGACGCGTAAGTTGTGTGTGGCCTGTACGTCCTGTGTGCAGTGAAGGTGTCACGTAATTAGGTAAATGGTTGAATGGGGTGTGTGGAGCTATGATACTATAAGACTTCTTTGCTGAAGTCGAGGGACAAACCCTTATGTTCCTATCCAAATGTCTATAAGACCAATCTGTAGTCAGGAAACACGAACAACCACTCTGACCCAGACCATTTTGTTGTGTCCACTCAGTGACGTACGGTACATGCATGAAATAATTACAAACACAAATGACTTACAACACCTAAACCAGGACCGTCAATAAGAGTAACCGACCCGACAGTCTTATAAAACTCCGTATCGACGAAAGACATAAATCGTGAAAAATCACTGAATGTCCCATCTCTAACACATCCCTCATGGATAAAAGGACTCAGAGAAACCCTTTTGTCGTCACGACCAAAACTATTGGGGGGGGGTTCAAAATAATACATTTAATACTGTCACTATGAGAGGGTGGGTGAAACTTGAACCACACTATGTATAAACCCCCACGGTTCCACTTCTCTAGACTTGGTAACCTCACTAAAAACAAAAACAGTAAAAGTAACGAAAAACAAAAATATTAACAAAACTTGACACACTTACTATAGATAAGAAAAATTTTTCATCTTCTCGATTCACTCTAGAGAAATGAATACTGGAGGTAGGTCATCACAGGGGTGGGAGGGGTGCGGACTTGATTTGTGTGTATAATCACAACACAATCATTATATGAATCCTATAAAGAGTTTGTACCTACTCGGGAATAAACGATCCGGGTATAGTATCTGTAGATCCGACAAAGACTACCAACAAAACGTACCGGTTCATATATAAACTCTATTTAAAGGTCTGTCACGACCCAGTCTCCTCCTAATTAACATTAAAACCACGTATGTCGGTTTATCGGAAGGTATCCGTTATCCGTTGTATCAAATTGGAAGGTACTCGTATATAATCTTGTCTAGACCCTTTGGTGATCTCACATGATGACTTGAAGACGTCTAGACTATCCACCTTTCACCATAAAGTCACATTAAAAATTGAACGTAAGAGAACTCTTCACTCTATTGGCATAAAAGTCTACTAACTAAGACTAGATAGTCTTGTAAAGAATTTAAAATGTTTTTATCGTCAGGGACCGATAACATCTTTTAAACCTTTTAAATCCTTTTACAACCTTACTCAAATTAGTAAATAGTACGACTCTATTAATGCAACAAAGGATGACCGGACAAAAAGGCATAAATAGATAATATTCACAAGTGTAAACTCACATGACTTAAATGTTCTATTGGAAACAAATTCCAATGTACTGTGTTTAATAATTAATAAAGTACCTCTGTAAAACTTCTGATGTTATCGTTGGGTTTAACTTTCAAAAACAATAAATTTTCTGACTCGAAAACACTTATACTATAAAGAAAATTTCACCTCCTTTACATCACAACTACAATCTTTGATTTTGACAACCAAATAAAAATAGTGGAACACCTTTAAATTTCTTAATTTATGTACCTTACTATATTGAGACTTGAAAATAATCAAAGTACAAAAATTATTAATAAAGTCACCAAATATATCAACAAATTAGTCGTCAACCCATTTCGGTCCGTGACACATGAAACATAATAGAGTAAAAAAGTCGTCGGTACGTTCCTTCAACAATTAGTGGTAAAATGTCTACTCGTTTTACTCTAAATCTAAATACTCAAATCATCCAACGGGATCTGATGTATTATCTATACCAACCCAAGTCACAAATTTTGAAAAATGGAAACAGAGTATCGGTTTCAATAAAGTAAAACGGGAAGACCCCAGAATATACCAATTGTAATAAAGTCTCTACTCGAATAAATCTTCGTCAATTACCTCTTCCAGTTCGTTTGAGTTTTGTTCTCCAAACACTAATAAACCTAACCATAAACCCTAAAAAACAAACAAAAATTATGAATTCTATGAACCTATGAATCCCAACGTCCCGTAAACCCCCTAAACTTCCCTTGAGAAGTTTATTACTTAAAGTACGTTTATGAAAAAAACCGTATGAGGATGACTTAAAACTGAGCTTTGGTAATTCTTAACAGTCAGTAAAACTCATTAAAAAAACACACACACGGATAGTCTTTTACTTCAAGAGGTTTGTCTTAGATACATCAAATTGAAAACTGACTCTAAGCATCACTTCTGTAACGTGTAACGTCAAACCATATGTATATGATATCGGTTTATTTTTTGATTTCGATTAAGTCGGTTTCCCTGTCGTACTCTTTCCCGTATACAAATCTCTCTTCTCTTTCGTATCGGGGACCGGTCTCACATATCACACACAAACCTCTGCCTCCACCTCGACCCCTCTGACTTTGTCATCGAAAGAACGACGTCTAGTTCCCCAGTCGTCTTGGAAATCCAACTTCCCTTTACTGTTCTTTAAAATGTCTTTACAGGATAAATCACTCTTACAACTACCGTCCGAAACATCCTTCAGTATTGTTAAACTAAAACATATCCCACCATCTTGCCTCTTATTTCCTGTCTAACTCCTGAAGAGACAGTCCGGTCACCCATCTGGGGGTACGAAGGTGACGTCCCTCGTCAAGTCAGGACGAATCCCTCGATTCTGGAGGGTACGACACATCGGTCTTTTTTTTTCTAACCTCAATTCTACAATGATAACAACTCATCCTCTGCACCCTCCCTAAAAATTCATAAACCTCTTTCCACTCTTCACCAAACCCAAAATTTGAACAACCTAAGTCCTATGGTTTTTGGATCGGTAAGAAGTTTACTTTACTATTCCAGTCCACATCCTGATCCCAACCCTAACTGTAAACTACATACAGTCTTCTTATTTATCTTAGTGAATCCTACTATATATTTTGTTCTTCTGACTCCCGATACCTAGTCAAAAATCCATCTACCAGTGTTTACCTCCTTCCCTTCGACTCCCTTCCCTACCGAATCTTGACTATAAACCGAACTCGTTCAGTTGTATAAAGTACTACATGAAGGGAAGAATTACGATAAGAATCTTTATACCTATTTATATAACTACTTCGGTCCCAGGTTTAGAACATATCTTTGGGAACCTTCAAGGACTTTGGGAAAGTCTCAAGGACTCTAAAAAAAGTATATGAAGTTTGTTTTGTTTATGACATCATGTAAGTTTTATCTTCGTCAATCTCAGACACAAGACAATGCGGTCTGTAATCTCTATTCGTCTAGACTTTGTCACATCAGAGAACGATTTAAAACAAAAAAATCCTACATGAAAGAAGTATCGTCGACAATTACGATTGTATCTTACCCAAAAATGACAATTCGTTAATTATTTATAAAATTGTTCAAAAGTCAAAATTAAAGGATTGTGTTTCTTACATAATCAACAACCCGTAAGACCCAATAAAATTTTCATATTTCTCCAGGACTCTAGTTTTCAAGTTTTTGACTACTTAACCGGTTTCAACAAGGATAGAATAAAAATTTCACCTTCATTCGATAAACAAAGTGATCTCACTTAAATTTTTAGACACTTACAAGAACGAAACTCTCAAGACTTAATTCAAAATTACTGAAATTAACTGGTTGCTTACAAATAAACTTAAAGTAAAACAAACTAGTATACTTCATGTAAAACGGAAACATCCGCCAAACGACTTTACTTCTATGTATTTTTTGAAAAGACCTTTCGGTGTATTTGAAGCTAGACAACCAAATGTTCGGGTCTCTACGGGAAGACAAAATCAAATCATAAAAACAAGTTCAAGAAATTTCTATACGCATAAATGTAAGGATCTCTTCGTTGTATTAGAGAGGAAAGGGAAAAGTCTATGAACAGTTACTGTCGCCAATAGGATTTTAACGTCTTTTGGACAGATGTTACGTTATTATCATGTTGTTGGTCACAAGAAGTTTATAGTGACATGTTTAAGATGTGGTTTTTTTGAGGGTACAAAAGACATTGTAATTTTGGTCTATCTGAACTCCCGAAACTACCTCTGGGTAACACAGAAACATCGTCACCCAAGGTCAACTTACGTCATTCGTGAATTCTAAAAAGGGCACCAAGAAAAAGTCCATCCACCCATCTCTTTCTTGGTAATTTAATCTCCTAGAGACTCGAAGACAACTATTACTTTGTCGGTCCTTTATGTGACAGTAGTACCGTTGTTGGTCGACGAATATAGACAACCAGAGGACGGTGGGGAAGACATGGGAAGGAACGTGAGGAAGTCCCTTCACGACAACGATGAAGAGATCCAAGAGAACTCAAACTCTAACTGTCAATTGAAAATTCTAGAAGGATTTTGCTTGGAAATCCTACAATGATAATACATATGAAGACTCCCCTTTCCCTATCCTCAATCTAAGAGAACTGAATCGAAAAAAAAAAAAAAAAAAATTGTAAAACTTACACGAAGTGTCGTACATCCTAGAATCAATGGGTTGGTCCCTATCTCGGACACGAGGGACGTAACCTTCTCACCTCAGAATTGGTGACCCGACGACCCCTTTAGGGATTGTATTGTTTAAACTTAACTTAACTTTCTATGTCAAAATATTAACGTTTATCTATAATAAAGATGAAAATACACGTAATGAAACATTGACTTTAACATATTCTTAAATTCAATTGTCAAAGAATCTTATAAAAACCCTTGATTGTAAACAATCTTTGAATCTTAAAAGGATTCAACTTAAAAAAGGGGCACATATCTTTTTACGGACCACCACCTTGTAACTATGGTATGTCGTATAAGTCGAGTCACATGGATCGAGTGGTTCCACACCAAATGTAGCATAGTCACAAGAGACACTGGAAAGGAACGGAACCTCTCGAGTACGATAATTTTCAAACTCAGCATTTATTATTGACACTACACGGATTTAACTTAAAACAGAATTTAATAATCTTACTCTATTTTGTGAAGTACAATTTGTATGAGCTACACATCCGTCTCATCTTAATTAAATTTACACTTTAATAAACTATCTAAGGTGTCACCACACACCTCATGTACGCTAGTAATGGTCCTGGGTTTTCTCCTCAACGGACATGGGTTGGGTCCTCTCACCGACGTTACTCACACCGAGTCTCTCAACGACTACTTTACCTACACTACAACCCGGTCCTTCAACCAATGAGGTAAGCTAAACTTCTGACGTCATCACGTTTTTGGTAAGAATTCATTCATGACAGAAATTTTTACCTGTGATAAAGGGGAGACGAAAATCAAAAGACGGTGGTCTATCGTCTGGAACGATCACCTCAGAGTTCAATAGGTCAAAATCTTATTAGGTCTAATTTGGAAGAATACGAATGATCTACTGAAAAATTATACCTAAGAAAAAAAAACAATCATTATATATATCGACAAGTCATCTGTAACTTAAAGTATCCAGTCTAAAATCAATGAACCACGATATAGAATCCACTTCACATAGTAAATTCATACTGTCTTTCCATCTACTATATAGAATCATTTCCTTTTTATAAACATCTTTCTTCCTACATACCCTTCCCTATACTAAATAAACCCCATCTCCCGAAAACTATAATTAATGTGATCACAATGGTACCTACACAAAACTTGATTTTCCTCGTTAGAAAACATTATATGAGAATAATCTCAGAGGAGTTTTTGGAGAAACAATGTGGTATAACTTGCAGAAAGATTATACTAACTGTTGGTATAACTCGACGAAAGATTACGAAATTGAAGGGACTAAAGATTAGAAGTAGAAGTGTGAACCCAAGTCGTATTCATCACACTACAAACAACGGACTACCATTAAGAAAACTTTGAGAAAACAAATAAGGCACACATACGCATACTGTCAAAGAAGTAAAAAATTTTACTCAAGAAACAGAACTATGACAGAGCAGGGACTCCAACAAAAATTTTCTGTCACCACCCATTCTACAATGTATCTGTCGTTGTCCTCAGAAACTACCGTCTCTATCTATGTCGCAATGTCCCCTTCGACACATAAAATGTCTTTTGAAGTTTACATACATTTTCATCTTATTACGACATTATTTGAGTATAAATAAACAGAACGTAGAAGTTTCAACTGAGTAGAACAAAGTAGGTATAGAGTTGGGTAAAGACACAGGGGGTTTTATTCGTTTAGGATCCGTAGTATATGAAAGCTAGACATTTATAAAGTCACGTAGACAAAGTTTTTATTCTAAAGAGATTTACATTGCCACGATAGTGTTGAATTGTAAAAAAAGGTATTAGTTTTGGAACGATGGAAAGTTTAAGGTAGAGTCAAAGAAGACCAAAGAAACTAAATAACAAAATAATATTAAAGGTTAATTAACGAAATAATTAATCAACAATTATCGTTAATTCACAAATGAACTCAGTCGAACAGAAACATTGAAATACTCCACACAAAAACTGAATTTGGAATTAGAAATAACTTATTTAAAAATCACTGTCAGTACCATAAATAGTCTACATTTATGTCATATTAACTGTTTTCGCAATGGATTTTAGATTTGAATAAAAAAAATAATGAAATTCTAATCTATTACAGGTCCTTAACTCCTATTATTTCACGTCTAAAACGAGTGGAAATCCTCTTTGTTATTGTACTGTAAACTAAATGACACGCAACTCAAAAAAAAATTCATTCGGTATCAACTCGTCCCTCTCGTCTTAAATCCTTAACCCTCTACTCTTACAATGTACGTTACAATCCCGTTTTACACATTTACAAATAACCATCCGAAAGTTTTCTATGTACGAACCCTTTCTAAAACCAAGTCAATTATCCCTTACTTACTGTTATCTAAACTCTCGAGATAGTAACCGTAACACTAAAAAAAACGCCTTACCAAAGATCACCGAAATAAATTTAAATTTTTCTTTGGAATTAAGAATATCCCATTCGAATAACTTTAAAGAAAACCTTAGAAGACTTCTCGATCTTCCATTAGATCATAACAGAAATTCACTATAGTGTAGGACAATCATACCTCATTCACCATCAAAATTGATTACCCTCTCAAAATAATTCACGTCACAGAATACTTAGGGATCTATATAAAACACATCAGTAGGTAGTTGAACAAAAAACTCTGGGGTCTACAAGTTTTATCGATTTCGAAATTGAATTACTCTTAATCAATGCATCAATTAACCCATCCTTCTCACTTATGTAGTCTGTTGATAATCTGTTGATAAACTCGGGAGGTAATTGACAAGAGTACACATCTATATTTTACGGATACCTAGATGAAATATCAGTCTTCTTCGGAAATTAGAAGTGACATCTTCCTACCACTGCTCCTGATTGAGTTCTAAGACGAACTCTCCGACTCTTAAATTGGTATAGGAAGGACTAAGTAACACATGTGATATTTACGACTAAATGATTAATTAAACAAACTCTGATGAAATCGAAGTAGAAATATGCGATTACCAGGTTTCCATCAAAGAGGTCACAAACCCTGTGTATACACAGATGTAAGATCCAGAATTATAACGAGATCAGTTCAATGAAAAGTTTTGGTGGTGACGCTTTACCAAAAATATTAAGTAACACACAAACGGACGAGGGTAGAAAAAAAGGAGGAGTTCATAACGAAAACGTTATATACATACAAGGAAACCGGTAGAACCTTACCTTCAATGACCTCCCCCCGCCGCATGGAGTCACTCCATCAATTTTATAAATTATAAATGTAATAATAAAACCATCGATTAAAGTGATAATAAAACCACTATACGAAGGAAAAACAAAAAAAGGAGTTTAATATTTTAATGACTCACACTATGGCTCCCTTGGATCATCGAAATTGAATGCGTTCACTACGAATCAGTAAGTAAGTCAGTCGATTATTGACTCATGGAAGACACACAACCCGTCACGATCCATATCATCATTTTCATTTTGACCGGGGCAGGTGTATTTCGTTTATGTGTCATTTATATTTTAAAGTTCAATACTAATCCGAAACTTTCTTAAAACCTCACATAAACTTTCGTACTGAACTCTTAAGTGGACTCCGACCTTTTCTCTACCGTCTTAAAGTCAGTTCTTGACTTCATTTTCATTACCAAACGGTCCTCATCGTTATTTTGTAGTAAAATTTTTTGGGAAAAAAGACTTACTTTTTGTATGAAAAATGAACTTCCGTGACATCAGAAGTACAATGAAGTACAATGAATGTGACTAAACACATTCAGTCGTAAAGATTCCGTCTAGTCAAAACTCTACTAAGTCCTGACCAAATATCTGTCATACCTATTAGTCTCTAACCAAACTAAGAAAAAGAATTGGACTAACATTGTATTTGGGCAACCCTTCCCTCAAACATAGACATACGAAGACGTACCTAGGAAGTAAATTTTTTTTTTTTTACTGTACCTTCCCCGTCGTCTCCTCACACTTTTAAACAGTGTCACATCTGATAGCCACTTGTATTAACACCTTTCCCATCTCGAAAGTGTCTTTCTGTAAAAGGAACTAACAAATTTGAACGGAACCACCTCTTCCATGTCACTATCCAACTAAACCACAAATACAGTAAATGGAAAATAAGACTTAGCAAACGAAAACTCATAGTCAAAGTAAAGTCAAAACCTTAAACAGTCTTCCGATTCTTGAGTTAGACCCTATTACACATACTTCGTCTTTCACAACGTCGAGAAAGAACCTCCTGTGTACTACAATCGAGACATTCCCATCCATTCGTAGAACTCTACAAATAGAAAATATATTGAATTCCTGTTAGACGACCTTTTAGTTCTTGTTAATTCTATCCCGTATCAGATCTAGATTAACTCACTACCCCCTTTATTTGTCGGACCCAAAATTCTATGCTATTTGGGAAACATTTTGGACTCCCTCTCCACAAAACTTGTTCGGTCGATTTCTTCATGATAAAGTGTCTTGTACCAAGTCTTTGAACCCCTTGAAAAATTAAAGGTTTTCCGTCAGCTCCACTCTTCTACTTTCTCTTAGATTTTCATGTATTGTTTATGTTCTCGGATCATATTGTCTTGGAGATTCCAACGATGAACCCCTCCTAAATGGTCGGTAACGGTATCGTCTAAGAAACCCTGGAGTCCTTTGTCAAGTTTCCTGGTCGACGTACTGACGAATCTCAAAGGTCTCACTTAAAGATTGTTCCGTCAGAACAAGATTTTTGAACTGAACTCTTTTCTTAGTTTTCCTTTATCTAACACCTCGTGTCTGAGATCCTAGTACCACGGATCAACACAGGATCAGACAGTGAATGACCGACACTAAAACAGGTACAATTAATTGGAGGAACTCGAATGACGAAAGTCTTCTACCTCGACTGTTATTCTCGATGTAGAATCCTAACAAGAGTCTAGTTTATACATTAAACACATACAGGGAATCTTATTATGGACATTGTATCGTTCACGATTCAGTTGTAAAGAAGAGAACGACGACGACTATCACCACCATCTAAAAGTGACACTCTTTAACAACATAAAATAATTGGTCAATTGGACCAATTAAATTTTACCTGAATGTTTCGATTAAATTATATCAGGGAAAGTTATGTCATAAACTTAATGTTACATCGCCAAAATCGAACTTAACTTGTAACTATAATGAACAGTTATACTTTGCTTACTTACTTAGGTTTATAAGAAAATCCCGACTTCCATTCTACACCTTTGTTTAGACCAGAAATCTCTAATAATATATTTGTAG
This sequence comes from Capra ibex, assembly GCA_006410555.1. NCBI lineage: Eukaryota > Metazoa > Chordata > Mammalia > Artiodactyla > Bovidae > Capra > Capra ibex. The sequence goes on along the minus strand of SJYO01041852.1, from coordinate 36,843,326 downwards.
TTAATATTTGATTAAATAGCTCTTAGACAATTACCACCCGAAACAAGATTAAGTTCACATAGAGACTTAATCCCTTTCCATCAAAATGACCTAGAAGTCTTTCCTCATCCACATTTCTTATTTACACCACCAAATGGTGAAGTCTTCAAGGACAGTATCTTTGAAATTTTTTAGTGACAACAGTGGAATCTTTTTTTAAGACAACTGAAAATTAAGTATGTTTCGATTGAACTAAAGGATTTCCAGACGTATATCATAATGTAAACTGGAAACATAAATTTCGTGAACGTTCCCTAATCAATATCTTCAGAGAGAACGAATATCACGGCTGTGGAAAATTCTTTTATGATTCTTGTATGAGCAGGAAGTATCGAAAGACATTTAAGACAACATTTCTATTCTCTAGTAAAGGAAGTTTTCAATACTTTTACACTCCTTATTCGTCATATAAAACTTTTTTACTAAATTAAAGGAACACACGAGTCACCGAGTCAATACAGGTTACGAAACGGTGGGGGTACTTGACATCGGACGGTCCGAGGAGACAGGTACCCTAAACGGTCCGTTCCTATCATCTCACCCAACGGTATAGCAAAGGAATAAAGAGTAATTAAAGAATCCACAAAGAAAACGAACTATCTAGAGATTGAGACTTTGTGTATGGTTTACATAAAACCCACAAACGGTTTTATTTCGACATACGAATCCGACTACTAGAAGTTGTACATTCAATTGTTGATCCTTCGATACATAAACTATTTATTCTACACTATAAAAGAGAAACCGAACAATATTCACAATCTTAAAGTAATTTTGTAAAATCTAACGTGTAATAAGTCTCATGGTATACCGTGGAAAGGTACACTGACAAGTGTAGATCACCAAACAAGAGTAACATCGGTCATATTACGATGTATCACGACACCGACATCACTCTAAGTACAATGAGTACCCCATTACGAAAACGACTCTTACAGTTTAATTTGAACTTGGATATATTTAGAAATAGGAAAATGTCTGCTTTCCTCGTAATACAAATAATTCCTCGATACAGTCACAGTAACTGAGAAAGAACTGAACTATCTCCTCCATACGACACTTCGTTAATTCTATCAAACTTACAGTGTACTTAACACATCTACTAAAGTGTCTTCTCCTTCATGAAGCAAACTGGACTCTTCTTACCACTCTGGATCTATCCGTTCAATTGATCCACCTATTCAACCTAAAATTCACCTCATCTGTAAGAGTGCGACGAAACCAAATATCGTACGAATTACAATCCTCAAAAAGTACCATGAGATCGGGAAATTCTTTATTGAGTTTTAAGATTATTAAATACAAGATTGTCGGATTATCAGATAATTTGTTTATAACCTGTAACTTTCTTTTTCGAATCATTAACTAAAGTAAGAATAAGTGGTAATAAATTATTACCTATAGAAACGACAACCTTGTGTCGTCAAAGAATGTGGAAGTTTAGTCTAACCTACGACGGTGGAAATAAAAAGACGAGTCATTACATTTGGATCTAACACGATCCCCTAACATACACTCGACACATTCAATCTCCACTCAGGTCTTTATCGGTCTAGTGAACTTTCTTCACACAATCAACGAGTCAGCACAGGTCGAGAAACACTGGGGTACCTGACATCAGATGGTCCGAGACAGGTACTCAAAGAGGTCCGTTTTCTTATGACCTCACCTAACGGTAAGGGAAGAAATCCCTAGAAGGGTTAGGTCCCTAGCTTGGGTCCAGAGGGTGCACCGTCCGTCTAAGAAAAGGCAGACTCGGTGGTCCCTTCGGGAGACTTTCTCCATTTTTTTTTGGATAAAAAATTTGACTGAACATATATATGAATTTTATGTAGTAGTTGAGAAACATGGGTACAGTATATCTTCATGATTAACTACTTTTGTCAGCAAAAGTACCCACTTCTATTAAACTACTCAAAATAGTTATCGACAAGTCATTCATATTATCGAAAGTGAGATTTGTACAAATTTTTAACAACCGAAAAACCCCCTACTGGTTGGTAAAGTATCACAACTATAACACTTCCTACCGATGCCATAAATCTGAGAAGTATAAACCACCACTTTTCTTGTTATAAAAATTTTAGTGACATACACCAAGACAGAAGATTATAATAGGGACTATTTACGTTAGACAAAATCGGAACAGTAAACAAGGAATGACAACAGTAAGTCTCTTCATAAGACGACTATCCCCGAAATTTGTTTTTCATTCAATGTACATCTTTTAACGTAATTCATGATGAAAACCAGTACCAGAGAAACTCTTCAGAACTAGGTAATATTCAAACTTCTTTAATGGTGTGTGTTTGGACAATCACATCCGCAAAATAACATCCATCCAAAAGAAATTATCTCTACAGTGAACTGACCTAACATTACCTAATCAGATTTTTGAATTACCATTTATCTTTAAAATACACTTGAAATTTGTAAAATAACATTGCATTTTGAATTGTGCAAGTAAATAGTTAGACAATCACATCTTGGTTGCGGTAAAGGAACTTATACCCGGGAAACATCAAGGTAATGAATCATTTTACAGATCAACAATTTCCCTCTAATTTGACTCTATGAACGTTTTATGGGTCCACAACGAAAAGACCTTAAGGAGAAAGTGAGGAGATATCAATAGAGTGTAAACTACCAAAAAAAACATACACTAAATAGAAAAAGTTCGAAAAGACTTCGTATATTGAATCCTACACATGTATGTTGAGAGAAAAGATAGGATTTTCCAATAGTGACACATTGTACTCTAATACAACCGGGTCAACCATCCCTGTCTTCACACCAAATAAGATTATACAAACATCTCATTCTAGCTAAAAGGGTTTCTAAGTAAGTAATCCACTTCCAATCAATTCTCACATCACATGTCAAGATGATGTAACTTATGAATGGTTCACGGTCCGTCAACCACGTAAATAACAAAATAAATTAAACTTGCTATCGGTGACATAAGAGTAAAAAGTTTACGTCGTAATCTCCTTCAACTTGAATAAATTCCATCTCGTGGTCATTCTTTCGTCCTTGAACTGGTTCCAAACAGAACGTTTTTCCTATACAGGAATTAGTGAGATATACGACAATAAAGAGAGATAGGAGTAAGAAGTCGAGGTATCTTAATAAATACACATTCATAAACATTCCATCATTTAGACTAATGAGTCCAAAATGAGCTACACACTTTATCTATGGTCCTTAAAGAAAACCAGTACGACTTACTTAAAACCTAGGAGATCTTTGTCAAAACTAAATAAACGCACAAATCAGTACGGTCTTGTTTCGGATATGAAACTTTCCATTGGTTTTGGGATTGTCCTAACCTTATTGTCGTGTATTGATCCTATAAGTCTTGCATAATTTGAAGTCGAAATTATCATCCCGACCAAGTTCTGTATACCGACGATTAAAGTGAATATAAAAGGGACCTCTAACAAGATCTAGTCACATTTCAAAGAAGTAAGTAAAATCACTGACGATCAAATTAAGGAATCTACCTGTGAGTCTTAAATGTCAAAGAAAATAATTTTAGTCAACTACAGGAATCATAAGAGAATATTTGAACATGTGTGTAAAAAAAGTGTGTGCAAGTCCACTCATATAGACACTTTACTCAAAGAATTTTTACTTTGACCAACCCAGTCTCCCACACAACCTTAAAATAATCGACAACGGTATAAAATCGATGAGACTGATTCCCTACTCGTTTACTCATAGACAAAGATACTGGAACTGTTGTGAAACAACACCTTGTAAAAATAGAAACAGATATAACATTCAATTTTTCACTTTAGAGTAATACTAAAATTAGACGTAAAGAAAATATACTTTAACTCGTAGAAATGTACATGAATACTCGGTAAACATAAAGAAAAACCTTAGATTCTACGAAAAGAGTCGAAAGGTCTGTATAACGATGGACCAACTGTCAGTAAAAATACCACGACAAAATTTTACGTATAGAATTTGTTCCGGGATGACATATCGTGTCTCTTGATATAAGTTATAAGACACCATGTGGTATTACCTCTTATATATAAAATTTTCAGACATATTCACTTAGTGAAATGACACGTCGTCTTTATTTGTATTGTAACATTTAGTCGATACACAGACAGTCAGCGAGTCAGCACAGACTGAGAAACGTTAGGGTCCCTGACATCGGGCGTTTCGAGGAGACAGACACTTTAAGAGGTCCGTTCTTATGACCTCACCCTCTAGAAGGGTTAGGTCCCTAACTTGGACCCAGAAGGCGTCACGTCCGCCTATGAAAATGGTAGAGTCGAGGAAATCAAGTCAAGTCAAGTCAGTGAGTCAGTACAGACTGAGAAACTCTGGGATACTTGGTGTCGTGCGGTCCGGAGGGACAGGTAGTGGTTGAGGGCCTCAAATGGGTTTGAGTACAGGTAACTCAATCACTACGGTAAATTGGTAGTATAGGAGACAGCAGGGGAACAGGAGGACAGAAGTTAGAAAGGGTTGCAGTCCCAGAAAAGTCTACTCAGTCAAGAAGTGTAGTCCATCGGTTTCATAACCTCAAAGTCGAAGTGGTAGTCAGGAAGGTCACTTGTGGGTCCTGACTAGAGAAAATCCTACCTGACCAACCTAGAGGAACGTCAGGTTCCCTGAGACCTCTCAGAAGAGGTTGTGGTGTCAAGTTTTCGTAGGTAAGAAGACACGAGTCGAAAGAAATATTAGGTTGAGAGTGTAGGTACGTACTGATGACCTTTTTGGTATCGGAAGTGATCTACATGGAAACACCCGTTTCATTACAGAGACGAAAAATTATACGACAGATCCAACTAGGATTGAAAGGAAGGCTCCTCATTCGCAGAAAATTAAAGTACCGACGTTAGTGGTAGACGTCACTAAAACCTTGGGGTTTTTTATTTCAGTCGGTGACAAAGGTGACAAGGGGGTAGATAAACGGTACTTCACTACTCGAGACTCCCTTCGGGATTTAGTTGATATGGAGTTAAATTTTCTAGTACTCACCTTTTTTATTATTAAATTTTTTATGGTAACGTCAAAGTCTGCTACGTCAAATTCAGTAACGTTGATCCGAGTTTGTGTAGAAATAATCATTTAAAAACGGATGCTCTTCATTCAAACAAATAAGGATATCATATATTTTTTTTTAGGTACGAAGTTGAGAATCTTTCGTGAAAAACGGAGGGACGACCAACACCCTCGTAAAAGGGACGTTTCTCAACAGCTCTAAGAACTTCTTCACGACCAACCAACGACTCTCCAATCCACTTATACCGTCTACTTCGTTCTGAACCATCTGGTTAAACATGTTGAAAACTTCACAACCAACACGTTGCACGTCAACTCACAACAACACCGTTTCTTAACTCGGAAAAGACAACTGGTTATCAACGTCCGTAACGTCAAAAGTCACGCAGAGTAACTCAACAGTCCGTATGAAGAGTCTGCATTACTATAGCAGTCCTAAGGTACTTCCGACATCACCTAGTCTACCCGTCCTTGGTTTGTCACCGGTACTGAAAACCCATGTTTAAACCGAAACCCTTTAAAGTCGTGAAACCTCGACGACGAAGCAGATTGGTGACTCGATCAGTAACCACCAACATCATATTTTAGGTGAAAAACAGCGTACAGTGTTATGCTAACTCTTTACCAAGCGATAACAACGTATCTTATTCTCTTCTGTTGTGAAGTCTTGCTAAAAAAACTAAACACCAGTCGAGTACTCCATGGGTAAGTGACTCGAAAAAGTCGTTTGGAAAGGTCAAACGAAGTTCACGACTTACTGGTATCTTACCAGTATCAACTCAAGAAGCTGTCGAAGAGTACGTCAATACTCTCCTAGTCGTAGTCACTAATGAGAGTAAACCAGCAACAGTTGAAGGCTACCGGCCGGTGACACGAGGAGTAGAAGTTCCGAAGCAGAGGAAACGTTTTGATGAACTTGGTGATGACGTGATATGTAAGAAATGACCAAGGACTCACTTTGTGTAACAACTACAACGTTCAACAGAAACGTCGAAATGTTGGGTAAAACATGAACTTATTTTTTAACAAACTTAAACGAAAAACAGATTGAAGTAAAGACATCAGATTTCATTTATATTTTATCTGTCGTTTATTATTCAGTCTACCATTTCTTAGACAGACGTTACGTCCTTTGAACCTAACCTATGGACCCAGTCCTTCCAGGGGACCTTTTCCCTTACCGAAGAACGGATCTCTTTAGGTACCTACCCTCTCGGACCACACGACAACAAGTACCCCAGTGTACTGACTCACTGATTGTGAAAAGACGTCGAATCGTTCGTAGTTTTACACTTTTACACTTTCGTTTGTGTCCAACGATAGACACGTTTAAAAAACTAGTTCATCTAGGGTTCACTTCGGTCAAGACATAAAGATTGCTCAAGGATCTACTTTGACTACTGAAAAATTTCGATCATAAAAGGGTTCTGTCAATCTCTTTGTAACACCTATTATCCTATGGGTCATTTTACATCTCAAACCGACAGGACCCTTTAAAACCAATGATCAGGTAATGATTTTGAAGTCTTAATACATTAATGTCGAAAATAACACTGTGGGATAAAAATACCGAGTGGGGAATCAGACCCATTTATAAATTAACGATGAAACTTTCCATCATTTTGAACTAGATCCATTTTCTTTTATAAATCCCAGAAATATCCCGATAGTCTTGGACCAAGACGGAAAAAAAATAAGATAGTCCAATGAAACCAAAAAACCCTTTCCCAAAGTATATAGATCGTTTAGTAGTCCACTATCGAGAGATGAGAAAGACCCGAACAAATTTTAAAAAGAAGGAACACGTGCTCTCGAAAGAGAGATCAACACTCATTCCCGACGGAAACAACGCCACGAGACCGAAGAGTAACGTCAACGAAGAGCAACACCTCGTTCCCGAGATCCCACAAGTCCGAAGTCATCAACGTCCAAACCCTGAGACCTCGTGTCCGAGTGATCAACACGAACACAAATAAACAGGGACCCGTATAACCTTAGAAGGACCTGGTCTTTAGTTTGAACACAAAGGACGTAACCGTCGGCTTAAGAGTTAGAAACCTGGTGGTCCCTTCAGTATCCTGACTCCTCTCATACAGTCACAGACTCCCCGGACCCTAACCCTTAGCCATATGACTATGGATCAGAATCGTCCGATAAGGTGACTAAAATTTCGGGACCTTTTCAATTGACGATTATAAGGGACCCTTTCGTTGTTTAAATTGATACAATTAAGACTAAGATTTTGGACCTTCAGGCTCCTAAACCCAAATCAACTGGTAAATTGAACCATGTCCACTATTACGTATTAACAATTATTTCTCGTTTATTATCGAGTAATTAATATTGATATTCGACGGTAAACATTAGCAATGGGAGAAGAGTCTTTTTATACTTTCTTACTCATAAACCCAGTCGAGATGAAAACCTACGGTAGTAGTGTAACACCACCAGACTTCGAACAACTCCTTTCTAGTTTTATTTCCCCATAACAAAAAATTTCCCCAAAAGTTCACTTTTAAACTATGAATCACCGAAAAATTATCGTTAAATTATACACTGTAATCTTACGTAAAATGTCAGACAACTCCCAGAATGTCCACCTTCAATCCACCACCAGTCACTAACTTGAACTAGATCGACATGTATAGCAGTCAAGAGTATTCATTATGCATAAAGACCTTGATGCATACAACTCAAGTAAACAATTAATGTCATAAAAGTCTTTATGATGTGATTTAAGGTACAACTTAACTCATCCGAACCTTTGTCGTTGTCCCATATGTAAACTATCACAAATTCGTCTATAACAAGTTTCTCACTGGTTAGGTACAAAAAAACGAAACGTTTCGTTTTCTGTCTCATACAACTTTGATTCCTTTAATAGGTGTTCATATACTTTGATAATTACAAAACGATGACTCTATTACACGTTTTCCTGACGGATCGAACACAGTCATTATTGTGGACGTCCGTCCTCTTCAATGGTTCGCAGGAGTGTCTAGTTCTATAAAGTTTTGTAGATCTCTGATCTCATCGACTTAGATGTTGATTCAAATCCGTCTTATTTCTCTTCCGAAGTGAACCCAACATGTGACAGTAAAACAACTTGAATCACGAAGTTGTCTACCAAAACCGATTTTTATGTTTCAACCAGGAACTTTCTAATCTAATTAAACACTTTTTATCTCGGTCTTGTCACTTCAGTATTTACTACTGAAGTCTAAAAATATGAACAAAATTAATGCATTTATTTTGGTACCTAAACATAAATTGACTTACCGGACACCGAAGTCGTAAACGTCCGTCTGAAGTAAAACAGGTTCACGGTTTACGTCCTACAAAACATAATCACTGTCATCGTCGGTCTTCCCTTGTCTGTCCTCTAAGTGACTGGACATGTTTAGTAAGAAGTGTGGTGGGAAGTAGACTCACGGACCTAAGATATAATCGACAGAAGAGAGTTTGGTAGGGATTCGGATCAAAAGGAGAAACCAAGGAACTATGTCTATTACGATATACGGAACAGAAAAGGTATTAAAATAGTCGTAAAGGTGTCGTATTACAACGAGGAGTAAGGTACTTACATAAGGAAAAAGACTAAGAAATGGTAGTAAAATAACTTAATCTACCCTGACTCCTTTTTTTCTACCATCTGAGGACGACAGAGTCGGGGAAACTTGGACAATCGAATTCACCCTTCAATCACGTCAAAATTTCTTTATTGTTGTCAAATCACGACATTACACTATTTCGTTAAATTTTACCAAAGAACCAAAACAAAACATTCAACTTATAAAATGTAAAATAAAACAAAAATTCTTTAAATAAATTCACTGATAAAAGTGAAACCGTAAACACACTTTACACAAATTAAGACAGTAGTATAATTGTAACAAAGAGTCACGTAAAACCATAATGTCAGAGTAAACTGTCTTAAACTATTATATATTGAACAAACTATGTAAGTCACTTTTCAAAAATACCTTCGAATTAAAACATTAACTAATACTTTATTATTGTAAACAAAACTTGTTCCCAATTAAATATAAATAGACTACAGAAACGTAAAGTATAAATACAGAACTTGAAATTTACGTGATTTATTGGTTGTACAATAAACAGTTATATCCATATACTGACTACCCTACGATGAAGCACTTCGTTACTTACTGGGAGAGAACCTCGCAATACCACATTATTAAGAACTACTCCGAGTACTTTCCTGTAACCGATGTCTATAAGAGTACCCACAAGACTTCCTCCAACAATCTGTCTCTAGTCTAAATTTCCACTTAATCAAATAAACAAACCAAGAAATTTTTGGGACACACACACACACACACACACACACACACACACACACACACACACACACAAATTTTCCCTCATGTACGACTAGTGATGTTGATGTTTTTATTAGTGGATATTTTCGTTTGTTCCTCTCATGGTCATCACCAAATATGAAAGAAAAATTAAAAAGAACAACACAGAAACAAAATCTAAAATTTATATCAAGATGAAAAATCATCATACAAAAATTAGTAAAGTAATATATCAGGTGGGTCAAAAAACAAAGTAAAATTTACTAAAATACAGTACCACAAAAATTTGGAACACGAGTGGGACGGAAAATAATTCATGTCCCCTGTGGAAGTAATTCCTAGTTTAGGGACAACAATAGGATTGTATTTGAGTGAGTAAGATTGAGTATTACGACCTCTCACCTTATTGACATAGGTCTTGTATGACGAGGAGTCTTTACGGAAGGGAATTGGATCCCAGAACCAAGAAGGGGGAGGGTGGGGGCGGACGGTAGGCAATATGGTAAATTTGGGACCGGTCACAATGACATAACTATTCCCGAATTTTGACTGGCTGACACACCTGTAAAAACAGAGGGTTTAAAATACTTCAATGGAAAAGCGCAACATACACACGTCAAGTAACCTTGAATCATAACTCACAATAACATACACAATGTCTCCAAACATGCGACCCCTCTTTCTAAGACCCAGAATTTTTTTTAACTATGACTCAAACTAATATGAAATTTCTTATATAAACTTGTTGACTCATGATAATGACTAATTTGCAATACTCGATAACTTTAAAGCTCCCTCCTTGAGTTTTCATCTTTAATTCTTGAGACATCACCTTACAAATTACCCTCTCGAAAGATAAATTACCCAAAACAGTACATATTAAATTTATCTCTCCCACTGGTGTGTCAGTACGTCGGCCGTGGACTTGTTGGAAAACAACGACACCGAAAAAGTCATCATATCTTTTGGAAACAAACAAAATCTTTTAAAAGACTTCTTGAATACGAATCATTTCTACTAAACCTTCTTACCTCTTTATAAACATGGTGACTAAATAAAAAACGAAAAAAACAAAAAGGGACACACGCTCCAACAGTAAGAAACAAAAGTATCGTATCATTGTTAGGATAATGTATAACTACAGAAAATAGTCAAGGAAAATACATTAAAATATTTGAAACCAAAAATTCCACAACGAAGTACTTTTATATGTCATCAAATAAATAACCAATAGTCCAAATAAGGATGAAAAATTTTTAATTTAAATGACATCGAGTCGAAAAGATATAAACTAAAAAAATAGTGTTAAAAATTCCGTATTGACTATATACTTCTCACTTTCACAATCAACGAAATCAGTACAGAACTGAGAAACACTGGGGTATCTGATCGGGCGGAACAAGGAGACAGGAACCTTAAGAGGTCCTTTGTTATAACCTCACCAATCAGGAAGAAAAGAGGTCCCCTAGAATGACTGGGTCCCTATCTTGGTGTCAGAGGACGAAACGTCCGGCAAAGAAATGAGAGACTCGGTGATCTCTGTGGCATCAACTGTATATACCTCGTCATTTGAAATGAGTAGAGAAATGTTAGAGACTTCTGTCGAAGTTTATTAAATGACAAAAGAAAAGTCCAATATCAGTACTCACGATGAGACCTACGTCCTTTTAAGGTCTAAATGAAACTATTGACAGGAGAGAATTGATAAGGACCCGCATGTGTAGGACAACTCTAGAAAATATGAGGACTTGGTCTCTCTCTAATAGAACTTCGCCGTTAAGCTTGGCACTAGGTTTAAGTATACACACTTCTCCTCCTTCCTCTAGATGATGAAAAGAATTGACCAGTTCTCCATAACAGTAATGAACCAAGGAACAAATATAATAAAGATAATCCGTCGTTGAAATTTGAATTCTTGGGTTGTATGTAATTGGTACATAAAGAGTAGGGTCACAGGTATTTCAAAAAGAAGTCGTACTAACATAAAGATATACTTTATATATTGAGGGAAATACATGAGATCCTTATATGCGAAAATACGACAATTGGAAACACAAGATCAACTATAGGACTCTTATAATTTACGAAAATCTTAAAGTTCTAAATCGTCAAAATTAGAGTTGACACCTCTCTGGACTCACCGTTCACCAAAACACGATTAAACGGTAAGACGACTCGGTACTTACTTTAGACCAATGAGATCCGTCATTAAATCAAACATTCCCTTAAACATATTGAGTCCACGGGTAGATGGTACTTTTGTTCACAAACACAAAACAAAAACAGAAGGATGTACACAAATAACTCTTAACCTTCCTTAGTGACTTTAAGAAATCTGAAATGTAGTAAAAATTCTATCCCTAAAATAAGAGTGTACTTCGTAAAAGATTTGAGTAAAGGTAGTCCTACAAATGTCCACCCGACACTTTAAAAACTACCAAATTTATTCAAGTCACTCAATAGACCTATTTTCTTTGAGAAAATCTCCAAAAGACTTTCAAACAGTAAACAACACTATCCGAAACACTTAAAAGATGTCACAGGAAGAGTTTGATTATGTGTACGGTCAGTAAACCTTTAGAACGTCTAAAAATAAGCGATCCAGTCCATATCCCAGACTAGACTCTCAGACAAAGATCTTGTCACGATGAGGTAATCTTGAAAGAAATGTACACCTTTACAAAAATACAGATATGACAAGTTATATCAACAACGACAAGTCAACGAGTCGGTGCAGACTAAGAAACGTCGGGTAACCTTACGTCGTATGGTCGGAAGGGACAGGAAGTGATAGAGGGACTCAAACGAGTTTGAGTGTAGGTAACTCAGTTACTACGGTAGGTTGGTAGAGTAGGAGAAAACGGGGGAAGAGGACGAGAGTCAGAAAACGTTCATAGTCCCAGAAAAGGTTACTCAATCGAGGAGAAGTGTTGTCCTCCGGTTTCAACCTCGAAGTCGTAGTCGAGAAGGTTACTTTTTAGTCCTAACTAACGGAAATCCTAACTGACCAAACTAGAGAAACGTCAGGATCTCTGAGGGTTCTCAGAAGAGGTTGTGGTGTTAAGTTTTCGTAGTCAAGAAACCACGAGTCGAAACAAATATGAGGTTGAGAGTGTAGGTATGTACGGATGACTTTTTTGGCATCGAAACTGATCTACCTGGAAACAGTCGTTTCATTACAGAGACGAAAAATCATACGACAGATCCAAACAGTATCGAAAAGAAGGTTCCTCGTTCGTAAAAAATTAAAGTACCGACGTCAGTGGTAGACGTCACTAAAACCTCAGGGGGGTTTATTTCAGACAGTGACAAAAGTAACAAAGGGGCAGATAAACGGTACTTCATTACTTTGATCTACGGTGTGATAATCAAAAACATCGACGTTGTTATATTACTTGAACTCATAAACGTAACGTCGATCACTCTCCTCCTTGATTTTAAATTAAAATATCTTAAAATTAATTAAATCAATGTACACGAACTGGGAGAACAAAATCAAAAATGTATAAAATTCTTGACAAAAATGTATAAAATCAAAATCAAAAATGTATAAAATTCCCAAGTATACTTTTGTTTCTTATACGAAGTCTCCACCATATACCTACCTTTCGGATTTTTTAAAACCGGGAAATATCATTCTTTAGACTAGGGACGAGATCTTGTAAAAAAAAAAAGTTCACACCAGTCACCTAACGGACGGAACCCATCCCCTTAAACAATTTCGTTCAAGAACCGGGACAAAGTCCGAACGACTTTGTCTACTTTAAATGTCTACTTTATGATATTCTTAGACGTAGGAACGACGACGACGATTCAGCGAAGTCAGCACAGGTGGAGACACGCTGGGGTATCTACCGTGGGGTGGTCCGAGGAAGAAGGGACCCTAAGAGGTCCGTTCTTGTGACCTCACCTAACGGTAAAGGAAAAGGTCACGTACTTTCACTGTCACTTCGGTGAGTCAGTACAGGCTGAGAATCGCTGGGGTACCTGACGTCGGGTGGTCCGAGGAGGTAGGTACTCTAAAAGGTCCGTTCTCATGACCTCACCCCACGGCAATGGAAGAGAAAACACAGAAATTGTTCGGGATTTCCGGTAAAAAAGACAAGAGAATCCAATTTTCAGTGACAAGGTCAACTTACAAAATCGATAAAATTACGGGTACCATGTAATCACTGTGGTGGGATTTGTCATATCACCCTTTAACGGGATCAAGAAAGTGTATTAGTTTTAGTCACCAGACGATACACTGACGGATTGCAGGTCCTCTTCCACTTGAGATTGACGACAAGTCTAAGATGTCCCTACGAACTATATATTATAAATTAATTTATAACAACTTAATTCTTGATATTGACAGGAATTTAAAAAAAAAGGTCATGATAAAGATAAAAAAGATCGTGATAAATACAACACTTCACTTCAGCGAGTCAACACAGGTTGAGAAACGCTGGGGTACCTGACATCGGATGGTCCGAGGAGACAGGTACCCTAAAAGGTCCGTTATCATGACCCCACCTAACGGTAAAGGAAGAGGTCCCCTAGAGGGGTTGGGTCCCTAGTTTGGGTCCAGAGGGTGTAACATCTGTCTGCGAATTGACAGACTCGGTGCTCCCTTCAGGAATAAATACAACATCGGACTAATTAAGAAACGACACCCTTGGGGTACGCATCATCCCACGAATAACACCGAGACCAGAAATGGGTAATCTACATCTATGTGAGGGGGTCAAACGTTTATAAGGGTCATTTCTTAGTATGAACAAGAAAACTCTTTATGCCACACAATGTTTAAGTGAAAATGTCTATTTGGAGAGATTGATGATCAGACACATACGTAAAACTTACCTTCCTAAAAAAATATAAAACGTCACAACTCCGTAAACACAGGTAAAACAAGAAACCACAGACCAGGGATCAAAGAGTAAAAGAGATCTCACTCATCGTACAAAAAAAAATTGCCGATAAGTTTTATTAGTAATACAAGTCTATCAGTCCGTGTAATCTTAAGATATTCTTTATAGTCTACCGGAAGACCACTCCTGGACTTTACGAAAAGACACTCAACTTAAAGATACCGACTATGAAACCGTCGAGAGGGTGTCGACCCCTTCCCTTTCCTTATTAGAGGTTAATACAGTACATAGGACAAGGTAAAAATTCAAAGAAAATAGGCTGATCGATCAAAACTCCTTAAACTTCTGGAAACTTCTCCTCCATCGTTATAATGATAAAAGGAGTACAGACACTCGGACAATAAAAATAAACCAGTCAATTCACTATCCAAGACCCTCAAGACATGGGGCAGGTATTTAAACTTATCATGGGTATTTTAAATCGATAGAGTTTTGAATTTTTACTGTTGGTATAATGTTAAAACTGGTACATTTGTTATCACAAAGATATCAGCGAACTCAATTAAACCCTCCCCTTTCTGGTTAAAATTAATCACTTCCAAACCTTTTACACTTACAACTAAAAACAACAATTAGGCAATTTGGTCCCCAAGGATCATCTTGCGGGATCTCCTCGACACGATGGTTCAAGCTATTGTTACTAACATTAACTTTATACTTAACAAAATTCATTTATGAAGTTCTACAACTTGAGAAGTAAGAAATTCGTTATGTAAGAAAGTAGAAATTAAAGTGACTCTTTTTAATCAGAAAAGTTGTACATCCTCAAATCTAAGAAGTCATCCCAGATTTAATTAAATATAATAATATATAATTAATTAAATAGTTATATATAACTACGAAAACCTCGACTTTCAGAAAACGAGTCAAGTCTTTGAGAAGTCGAAAACAGAGTCAAGTACTGATTCGCCTTCTAACGTAACACGACTACTTACAGTCACTCGAAAGACCAGAAAGCTTGACAGTTCCAACTGAGACTTTCAAGTCATTTTAAATCCCTTTTAAAACAACGGTTCAAATTTTTTTATTACAAATCTTGAAACAGATGTATTTTGGTATTTGTCACACCCTAAAAAAAAAGAGTGAGTAATATAGTGTACGTCATCACTAAAACAAAGTCGAGGTATGTACGAATCGTCTATCTAAGTTTATTTAAACCTTATTAGAACAATTTTAAAGATCTCAGACGTTTACGTGTTAAACCCCGAGAATTAAAAGATATATTTTAGACCATAAACTACTGAAGACTTAATTGTCTTAACTTTTTATAAGACTTAAACCGTAGTCAAAAGGATATCCTCTATATATATATATACATACAAAAATTCTTGATATATATATCAAACCCCACATATAATACAAACACACAAGAAAAAAATTCTAGATTAAAACAAGAACATATGGTCGTCCCCCGTAAGATTAGATCTATGTCGTAAACTTTCGTTAAAAAACCATTTTTATAAACAAAGACAAAAAAGAAAAAGTTACTTATCGTTTGAAAGTAAAGAAAACCTTTGACATATGGAGTTTCCTCTAGCCATATATTCTAGAAATCATTAAAAGAGACAGTCAAAAATTCTGGAGTAGTCATGAGGTCTTTCGACTTTACAAAATTTAAACAAATTTAAAAAAAAAACAAGAATACATATAAGAAAATTGTGCCTTTGTCTTAACATGAAATCAATTCTTTAGTAAAATTCCTTTTAATGAGATCGAATTAATATTATATGTTATTAAAATGAACCACTTAAAAATTTTTAACAAGACAGAAAGTTTATTTTCTATTAAACAGTTATTCCCATTGAAGATTAATTATAACCGGTATGACGGTTTAGTAGATCGCATGAAGACTCAAATTGACTTAATTTCGAAGACATTTTAAAATTTATATCGAGGGAAGGGTACAATTTCAGGGAAAGGGTAGGGGATCTCGGAAGTGGATGGAGAGAGAGAGAGTGTGGGAGGGTCATAAGTAACACAGGAGAAACCTTTGGATCTTAATTTACGTTTACACAACCTTAACAAAACACATAATCCCTCTAGAAACTTCTCCGAAATTCTATAAACCCAATTGGACCAAGAATTTATAGATACAACTATGACATCTCCACACACAAGAGTAATCCGTGTTACTTCGTTTAGAAGGTATATTAACGTAATCACTATGCACTGTAATTTCGGATTAACCGAATAAATTTTATAGAACGTGTAGTTAAAGAACATCTAACACTTTTAACTTTTCCAATACTCACGTCAATTTATAAGGACCCACTCTTATAAGTTAAAATCATGTTAAACAACTCTTAATTAATCCTGTAACTGAGAATTCTTTTTTCCCACACCTTACAGTTATTCCGTTAACACACAAATACACTGATCTCTTTAGTTTCAAAGAAACTAATAAAGACTTTAGGGTTACTTTAAACGACTTAACACTACTGATTTTATTCGACGTATCATGATCCTAATATCATTTAGGAATTTTACAACGTCACACATAAGTAAGACAAACGTGTGAATTTGAAAATAAAACATCCTTTAACTACTTCGGACATTCTCTTATTTCGCACTCCAACTACTAAACCCGGGACTTCAGCCACTGTAGTTTTAGTAAGGTAACATGAGGTGTGAGGGTGGAGTCGTCGTTGTTGCGTAGAAACTTGGAGGTGGAGGTTTTTTTGTCTTACCTCGTTAACCTTCTTTCCATTGTAACTTTACAAGAGATATTTGTAACGTAACTATGGCTTTCTAAACAGACACTCTATAGTTTAACATAACTTAATATTAAGTTCCTTATTCAATGTCCACTAACACTAGACTTAAGACACGATGTATCAATAGACTTAAAGGTTTCATTTACCTTCCTTTACATAAACACATCTCAAGACGTATAGAAAACTGTCCATGACGAAGGTATAGGGACCCTTTAAGAAGGAATCGTTTACCTTCCAACGAATCCCACTCCTTCCACCGGTTTACAGAAAGAGGGGTAATTTAGTGAACCGTGTTTCATGAAAAAAGGAGTCAAGGAACCGAAGAGGGATCTTAAAAACGAGTCAACGAGTCAGGTCAACAAGTCAGCACAGAACGAGAAACGTTGGGTTACCTGACGTCGTACCGTCCGAAGGGACAGGTAGTGATTGAGGACTTCGAACGAGTTTGAGTACAGGTAGCTCAACCGCTACCGTAGGTTGGTAGAGTAGGAGACAGTAGGGGAAGAGGAGGACGGAAGTTAGAAAGAGTCGTAGTCCCAGAAAAGGTTACTCAGTCAACAAACGTGGTCCACCGATTTCATAACCTCAAAGTGAAATTCATAGTCAGGAAGGTCACTGATAAGTCCTAAGTAAAGGAAATCCTAACTGACCAACCTAGAGGAAAGTCAGGTTCCCTGAGAGTTCTCAGAAGAGGTTGTGGTGTCAAGTTTTCGTAGATAAGAAACCGTGAGTCGAAACAAAAATATCAAGTCGAAAGTGTAGGTATGTACTGATGACCTTTTTGGTACCAAAACTGGTCTGTCTGGAAACAGTCGTGTCATTACAGAGACGAAAAATTATAAGACGGATCCAACCAGTATCGAAAAGAAGGTTCTTCGTTCACAAAAATTTAAAGTACCGACGTCAGTGGTAGACAACACTAAAACCTCGGGGAGTTTTATTTCAGAGAGTAACGACGGTAACAAAGGGGTAGATAAACGGTACTTCACTGCCCTGGTCTATGGTACTAGAATCAAAAGACTTATAACTTAAAATTTGGTTGAAAAAGTGAGGAGAGAGTGAAAGTAGTTCTCCGAGACAAAGAAGAAACGAAAGACGATGTTCCCCTCACAGTAGACGAATAGACTCCAATAACTATAAAAGAGGGTCGTTAGAACTAAGGTCGAACACGAAGTAGGTCGGTTCGTAAAATGTATTATATTAGACGTATATTCAATTTATTCGTCCCACGGTTATATATCGGAACTCCATGAGGAAAGGAAGAAACCTTGGTCGTATTGAATTTACAGTAACAACTGACGTGTCTAAAGACTATTGTCATCGTGATTATTGTGACTTATTTATTACACCTAAAGAACTCCCATCCTTGACACCCAGGGTAACTATACCTATAGACGGACCGTGTCCTTGACTCCGGTCCCCATAAGGTCGGAACAAAGACGCACGAAACAACCCTTACCTATGTCACCTCTAAACTCAAACTATTATCCGTCGATACGAAAATAAAAAACTCTACCCCTAAGACTATCTAGGAAACTTTTATTCCAACGTAACGACATTTTCCAAACTTTTGGTGATCTTATCCCAGTCGAACCAAAAATTTTTAGGGTCTGTAAATACATTCCAAGAAATTTCAACGTACATTAAAAACCATTCTAAGAATTAGACTAAAATTTCAAACTTTAGTTATAAAATTTCACCCATATTTATTAATGAAAATAGTGGAACCTTCTACTAACTGTGTCTATTTTGACTCACATATGTCCCATGATTGTAAAGATCTTGTTTCATTGGGGAGCACCGTTGGTGATATGTGAACTCAGATAAGTACATCCTTTTTTACAAACCTTTATGATGAGTGAATACTGAATGTACAGTTAGTTTAAACCTTAAATAACAAATAAAGACATATATCCGGATCCTCTCAGTTTTAAAAAAGAAAGAAAACGACAGAAAAAAGAATTGTCAAACTACTTTTTAATATCTATAACTTTAAATAGAACCAATTAATAAATGAACCGACAGGTTTACAATTTACTTGGTCTATGTAAAAAGTTTGACTTTCTTGAATGACTTTTCTATCCGTCGTACTCGGACTTCCACTTTTACTTCAGCGAGTCAGCACAGGCCGAGAAACACTGGGGTACCTGATATCGGATGGTCCAAGGAGACAGGTATCCTAAAAGGTCCGTTCTTGTGACCCAACGGTAAAGGAAGAGGTCCTCTAGAAGGGTTGGGTCCCTAACTTGAACCCAGAGGACCTAACATCTGTCTACGAAATGTCAGACTCTGTACTCGGAGTCAAGTCAGACCAGTAGTCAGCATGGCTGGGAAACGTTGGGGTATTTAGTGTCGTGCGGTCCGGAGGGACAGATAGTGGTTGAGGACCTCAAGTGGGTTTGAGTACAGGTAGCTCAGCCATTACGGTAGGTCGGTAGAGTAGGAGACAGTAGGAGAAAAGGAGGACGGGGGTTAGGGAGGGTCGTAGTCTCAGAAAAGGTTACTCAGTTGAGAAGGGTACTCCACCGGTTTCATAACCTCAAAGTCGGAGTCGTAGTAAGGAAGGTTACTTGTGGGTCCTGTCTAGAGGAAATCCTTCCTGACCAACCTAGAGGAACGTCAGGTTTCTGAGTGTTCTCAGAAGAGGTTGTGGTGTCAAGTTTTCGTAGTTAAGAAACCGCGAGTCGAAAGAAGTGTCAGGTTGAGAGTGTAGATATGTACTGGTGACCTTTTTGGTGTCAGAACTGATCTGCGTGGAAACAACCGTTTCATAACAGAGACGAAAAGTTATACGATAGAACCAACCAGTATTGAAGGGAAGGTTTCTCATTCGTAGAAAATTAAAGTAACGACGTTAGTGGTAGACGTCACTAAAACCTCGGAGGTCTTTATTTCAGACTGTGACAAAGGTGACAAAGGGGTAGATAAAGGGTACTTCACTACCCTGGCCTCCGGTACTAGAAGCAAAAGACTTACAACTCGAAATTCGGTGGAAAAAGTGAGAGGAAAAAGTGAAAGTAGTTCTCCGAAAAATCAAGAGAAGTCAAAGACGGTATTCCCACCACAGTAGATGTATAGACTCCAATAACTATAGAGAGAGCCGTTAGAACCAAGGTCGAACACGAAGAAGGTCGAGTCGCAAAGAGTACTACATGAGACGTATCTTCAATTTATTCGTCCCACTGTTATATGTCGGAACTGCATGAGGAAAAGGATAAACCTTGGTCAGACAACAAGGTACAGGTCAAGCTTGACAACGAAGGACTGAACGTATATCCAAAGACTTCTCTGTGCAATCCATCAGACCATAAGGGTAGAGAAAGTCTTAAAAGGTGTCAAATAACACTAGGTGTATCAGTTTCCGAAACCGTATCAGTCATTTCGTCTTTATCTACAAAAAAACTTTGAGTGAACGAAAGAGCTACTAGGTCACCTACAACTGTTAAACGAGAGACTAAAGAGACGGAAAAGATTTTGGTCGAACTTGTAGACCTTCAAATGTCAAGTACATAACGACTTCGGACCGAACCTCTTAAAACTCGTAATGAAATGATCGCACACTCTACTCACGTTAACACACCATCAAACTCGTAAGAAACCGTAACGGGAAGAAACCCTAACCTTACTTCTGACTGGAAAAGGTCAGGACACCGGTGACGAGTCAAAAGGTTTAAACGACCGTATAACTCACATCGTGAAACTGTCGTAGTAGAAAGTCCTAAACTTTGTCGAGTTGACCTTACGGTAGTGGAGGTGATCGAAACAAGTATCACTACGAAAGATTCCGGGTGAACTGAAGTGTAAGGTCCTACAGACCGAGATCTACTCACTAGTGTGGTAGTACTAATAGAACCAGTACTTCTAGAAAAAACATGTCAAGAAGACACATAAGAACGGTGGAGAAGAATTACAAAAGACGAAGACAATCCAGGTATGGTACAGACAGGAAATAGTTCGGGTAGAAACGTACTCGGATCACCTCATATTTAATTGTCCTCTAACTAACCCCACCCCCCCTAGTCCAAATCTCAATTAGTATTTAGTTTTTGACACTTGTACTGAATTTTTTCAGACTACGATCGAAGTAATACAACTTACGACGTTGATAAAAACAGTATCACGACAGAGATCTTGTACCATTTTATAAAAGACAATGATAAACGTAAGTCTTAAACCCCCCTTTGAACTGTAAAATTCACTATTGAAATCATATATTAAAACTTCCACTAACAACTGAGTTTTCATGAGTAAGAGACGTCAAAAAAATGAAGTAAGAAACAGTCAACTACACATATTTTCATCAACAAATTTCACCTCAATCACGTAGAAGGTACACCTACCAAATTAAAAAGAAGTTTAGTACCCATGAGACATATAGACGAAAATTAAAATTTTACAACTAAAATAAATAGAACCTCATTTATGTCGTTCCAAATGGTACAAACAGAAAAGTACATCAAGAGAAGTAAGGTAAAACTCAATGAAACTACCCCGGGTGGAATGGAAGTATAAACTCGAGAAGAAAAGAGACAATTATGATCATACCATCTTTAAATCCAAGTCAGACAACGACCAAGACATGTACCATGTAAAACATCTGAAAAATTGTCAAATTCGGGTGCCTTATCTTAATCAACAACGAAACAAAACAAAAAATTCGATAACGAAAAGTACAAGAACATTTAGGATCTTATAAATCTCCTTAAAACAGAAAGATTTTTCTCACTAAGTCGTCGTCAACATATACACACACTACAACTCCGGTGACCTCAAAGGTCCCGAAACCAAATGGAACCCTATAGAGGTCGAAAATTAAGTCTTACTTTTGATTCTCGGTGACAC
Source organism: Capra ibex (assembly GCA_006410555.1). Taxonomy (NCBI): domain Eukaryota; kingdom Metazoa; phylum Chordata; class Mammalia; order Artiodactyla; family Bovidae; genus Capra; species Capra ibex. Next base: position 36,821,471 of record SJYO01041852.1, on the reverse strand, counting down.
GATGAAGTAGTAGGTGATTAATACAAAAAGTAAGTCGATTTCGACATCCTAGAGAACGACCCTTTAGTACAATAGAGGACCGTACTCAGTCGAAGTAGAATCTTCAGTTTCCTCGTGAGAGTATCGGAGGGACCTACTGGGGTCACCCGCCCCCTTGAAGGGAACCGTCACCACGTAGTATGAGACTCCCTTTTGTGAAACTTCGGGTCGCACAAATTCCCTATTACTTACTAAAAATATTTTCAAATATCTCTTCCCAAATGAGTAGGTCAGTATATAAAACTTCGACCAAAACCCTCTATCATGATCAACTTTTGGACTCTGATAACTTTACGTGATGCCGGTTCGTGACTGACCGGCCGTTCTACTCATTCACTGGTAGTCTGGGTCCCGGACTGTCCAGGTCAATTTCATCCTTTTTCCTAACTACCCTAACACCCCTTTCTCCTTTCCATTACTTCTACGTGTGTCCAATATACTCCCATACCTTTTCCTTTTTGACCATAAGTCAACGACGAAAGGACAGGAGAAAAAAATTTACGACATTGAAACCATTATAAGATAAACATTTCCGGTTCCGAATTAAGAAGATAGTACTTAAGTAATTAATTTGTAATGACACGGTCAATGACCTTACCCTGAAAAGCAAGTCCTTACAACAGTGACTAACTATAAACGTTAATTAAATTTTGATGTCCTTCCCTATCTAACCCTCTAACCCTAACTGTATATGTGTGATGATATATATTTTATCCATTGATTATTACAGGATGACTTATCGTGTCCCTTGAGTCATGAGACATTACTGGACATAACCTTTTCTTAGAATTTTTCTCGCCTATATACATATAATACCTCTTCTGTTACCGTTGGGTGAGGTCATGAGAACGGACCTTTTAGGGTACCTATCTCCTCGTACCCCAGTCATGCTCAACCTGAAGTGAAAGTGAAAAAAGAAAGTACGTAACCTCTTCCTTTACCGTCGGGTGAGGTCCCAAGAACGGACCTCTTTGGGTCCCTACCCCCTCGGACCACCCGACGGTAGATACCCCAGCGTGTCTCAACCTGGACTGACTTCGCTGGATCGTCGTCGTTGTCGTACATAAAATATTGACTAAGTGAAACGACATGTCGTCTTTCTGTTGTAACATTTAGTCGACATGAGTTTTTTTATTGTTGACTGGTTTTCGTGTTTCTATTTATTCTAATACATCTTTCTCAATCCCTAAATTCCAGATGAAGGTTAATGAAATTTATGATAAACTAAGTATGAAAACAATTTAATATAGGCTAGTGTAAAACATTTCATCACGAAGTAAACAACAGAATGAGGAGTAACATAATTAAATACGTTTTATCAAAGATTAACTATCACTAGTTTGATTGCTTTGTCGGAAAATCATGATTTCAAAATTTTACATCCGATATAATTTCCATTTGAAGACACCCGTAACCCATGAATTGATCGTAAGGAAAATGTTTATTAACTCTAGAAAAACGAACCACGAGATCGTATCGTAGTTACCATCTGAAAGTTCGAAAGATTATCAATTCTTTTCAACTCCTACGTTATGTATTTAAAAACTCCCACCTATGAAATGGAGAAAATTAGTAATTAGTAAGAACTATAAACAAGTCTATGAACTGAAACTCGATTTCGAAGACAACGAAAGATGTAAATAATTATAAATACGAATTTAATGCATACGTAAAAAAACTGGTTCTGAATAAACGACAAAATATCTAAACCACAATAATTTAGGTCGTTGATAAAAATAAAAATAAAGTAAAAGTAATTAAAACAGGTATTTCTATCGACTAAAAAGACATAGAATAGAGTGTCAAATGATTAATTGTACCGAGTCTCGCATGTAACGAGTTATTTTTTCTCTTTACCGGGAACACCTCTACAGAGAGATTAAAATTTCTCTCCGAATTACTAGGTGATAGACTTCTATTGAATCACACCATGACGACCTTATAAATGTTTGTTTATTCGATTACAGGAGTGACTTAATCTCTGGGGTGGCTCAAGGGATCCCTGATTTTTGGGTGTGAAGAAATTGGATTTACGTAATAACACAGGTTTATCTTAAGTTCATCTCGTAGAGTTCATGAAACTTTACTTTAATAACTTTATTTAGTTGCACTTAAGGTAATTTTTCGTCTAATAACTCCCCCTTCCTCTATTTAGATCTACTCTCAAATAAGAATTGTGTAAATTATATTTTTCTAATCTTAACCGTAACAAAACTAAAAAAATAGTATCTCAAATATATGACCCGATAAATAGACTTTATTAAGGAAACAGTAACTCCAAACTTGTGAGAAATTCCCAGAAACTTGTGATAACGGTTCGATATCAGATCTTTCGAAACATCGTATACATAAGCAATTGTTTAAGTCCTGGTGAAACACAACTCTGGCGAAGGATTTATCTAGTACACGGTGAATTATGTAGATCTTTTATGAATCCCGAACGGAGTGGGGTGACAATTCCAAGGTTCCGTCGATCTATTGAACGTAGTAAATAAACAGAAAAAAAACCCCACCCCACGCGACTCACACATACATACGTATAAAATAAATCGGAATCGTTCATGACATAGACGTCGAGTTTCAACATGTCAAATTATCAAAAAGGGAAAAAACAGGGTTTTGGGTGAAGAGTACCCCGTCCCTCCAGGATGAGTTCTTTAATAAAATAACAGAATTTCGAAAGATCGGGTAATTAAGAAAATTAAATTTTTTTTAACCTTTTTTGGATTTTCGACACGAAGAGATCCAGAAACAATTGTGAAGCTTAAAGTCTCAAAATTGAAAACCCACAGTCAACTGAGTTGTCATTAGTGTGTCTCGAACGACTTCAACTACACTTGTAGTGGACTAAGAATTATAGACACCTTAGTGTCTAGGTGTGGAGGAACATCTACAACATGTTAAACAGTGTGTCTGGGTCTCTCTTGTACACTTGTGGTCAAAAATACCTGTTTTTAATAAACGTGGTCATGTAAAAATAATGTAACTAACACAAAACAAGATCTTTTTTATCCACTTCACATAAAAAAGGGGTTTTATGTACAAAATATGAAGATAAATATACATGTAAAAGGTCTTGATGTCGAAAACGGGGTCTTAAGGTCTTTCGGTGTTCTGGAGAATGTATCATTGTTCGCACACCAAACACTAAGACATATCAAATGTTCCCGAGACAGAGTCGACTGATCATACGTTCTCAATATTTTCCTTTAACTTCAAACTCACACAATTTTGGCGAGGTGAGAATGAATCGATGAATCTAAACTAAGGACCGAAACTATGATGTGTGACTGAAACATCTTCTTATAATTTGAGACAAATATGAATAACTTCAAGTGGAGGACTGGAACAAATAAGAATGAAGTCGAGATTAATAACTTACAAGTACAGAAACTTTACAAGACCTTTTATATAAAGTAATCGTAGTCTGGTGAATATCAAATGACAAGTAAACGATCAATCATAAGAAAAGTCGACTAGTCACGTTTTTCCCTCGTAAAACCAAAATCTGTACATTTATTAACGTATTATAGTAGGACAATTACTACAAGGGCATCGGAAAATTTGGAGGTTCTAATGGACCGTTACACTCAGGAAAGAAAATACACGGATTGCCGTAAGAATAGGTGTACGAAAACAAATTCGTCTTGGAAGATGACGAGAAGTGAAGAGGGAACACCCATCTAGGGTGGAATAGAAGTTGTCGAGAGGATTTACGGTAAAAGACTCATTCAAAAGGAACAGAAACGAACCCGTCATGTAGGAAATTTTAAGAATACCGTACAAAAAAGACAGTAACATGAAGGTAAGGTGGAGATTAGAAAGAAACGTCTAAAATTTTTCGAAATTCTCGTCTGAGACTAAAGTAGACACAGTTGATGAACGTATAAGTCCGTAGAGGTGGAATTACCGTCATTAGAAGGAGTCTAGTCTACGAAACTCTTTTTATGATTACTTCTAGGGTAAAAAGGTAACGAATTTTTCTTTTTTAACACACTGTACAGTAAGAGTCCAGGGATTAAAAGATTTCGTATTTTGTGGGTGTACTTTTTTGTTAGTACAATCATATATTTACGAAACTTGGAATAAGTGAAAGTTATTTTTCAAGTTTAGTAAGGAATTCTAAGGAACTTACGACACTATGGGGAAGACTCTAAAGGTCTTGTAGATACAAGTTAAGACTACTTTGTGGTTAAGAATGACCTAAGATTCAACTCTAAAAGTGGGGGTGTACGGTAAAGTAAATTTTATAAATCAACTGAAAGCCACTATGTCAAAAGGAAACATTTACAACGGACTTTCATAACTTTGTACATACACAACATGTCAAACTTATAATTGGTTCTTCACAAAAGAGTCTGAAAGACACTCTATTTGAATAACCAAATACTCAATAAAAGAAAACTAAAACAAGACGATAAACTTATTAATTTTGGATTACATCAGTTCATTATTGGACTTCTAAAAAATAACTTTTACCTTCCACGATACTACTTGATTTACTTTGAAACTTAAGAATTTATAATTAAACAGATATATCGTAACCAATCATTTCTAATTTGGATTAAGGACAAATAAATGACCAAACATTAACTAACAAATCATATTATTCAATTACTGATTAGAATAATAAACTTAACATGAACCGAACATCAAATTTAATTTATGACAAGTATAGAATTGTCCACCAACACAGTTGATTGTAACGTCTCTGTAGAAACTGTTATCTACCACACCATAAACATTAACTAGGACCTAAACGTTTTGTTTTCCATGTATAAAATCATGATATCATGAAATATTTAATCACAAGTAAACTATCATGAATAACGAATGAACAAAGTACGGACTTCAAGCGAAAAATCTTAGTAAAAGGTTAAACACAAAGTAAAAGTCTTCAGACACTAAACTAGGAAACCAAGATCGACCGAAAGTGTAAGATTCGGGTACAAATATTAAGATACAAAAACAAAAACAAAAAGAAAAGTAACGAAAGAAACAAAGACACACCACTAGGACTCACAAAGTATGCACTCACATATAAGTACATTCCTCATCATTTTTCATGCCCTAATAGTAGGGACGGATAATCAGTGAGTCAGTCGATTTAATCAAAGATAATACATAGTCCGTATCATGAACCCTTTTTTTTTTTTCATAATACAATTGGAGATCAAGTCGTCACTACTCATGGGTTCGTGAAATCGGTTTAATTCCCTAATGAGTCAATTATTTATTTTGACAAAAGAATGGATTCTAAAAACTAGCGTAAACTAATACAAAATATAAACCCTCTTAAATAACACGTATCATAAGTGCAAGAACTACCTTTTGTTAAGAAATTTAACCGTCGTATATTGACTGAAGACCTGACTCAAGTTTTATAAAAGAACTACAGGTGTGACTTGTAACCCACAACTTTAACTGTTCAAAAAAAAAAGTCCGTTTTTGGAAGTCATGATAGGTGGTATATTCTCATTCCATTTTGACTTTCGTAAAATTTAATCCTTCTCATCCCGATGGAGACACAATTCACTGAAAAGTACAATCGAACTTAGAGTCTTACGACCTCAGTCTTGTGGACTTCCTTTCAATTCCTTACTACTCAAGGCAAAGAGGGGGTCGTACTAAATACGACCAGTAGTTATGACGAAACAAATAAAACCCCAAATAAAACCCGAAACCTATGAAAACAATCTAGAGTCAAAACACAAATTGACCTCCTACTTAACATTACAATAAATGCAGGGTTATCCACATATTAGGAGCTTAGTCTCAACTCAGGGAAAATCACTGTCGGTAATCATTTCGAAGTCGAGTTGTTTCCCGACCAGCTCGTCCTGCTTGTTCTGGACCTTTCACGAAGGCTGAAATATGTCTCTTTCGAATGTTTTGTCTCTACGTCCATTCCCAAAATGACACAGGAATGAGACAAAAACCTTCCAATTCAATTTGAACAATGGTCTTCTTTTAATGAAGTGAATGAAATAGAACAGAAAACCGTGACATTCGACAAGTCCAAAAGGGACTTTATATACCACATCAGATGGTTATGTTGGGAAACAACGTCAAGATTCAGCTTAACCCGTCGTCACCATTGGAAAACTTGGGACATTTCTATCAAATGTCCTTCATAGACTAAGGAAAAATCAGGTGTTTATGAAAAGAGGACAGATTCAGTCAGTAAATCTTCTTTACGGTTTCATTTATCGATTCCTACTCTTGTCTATACAAAAAAAGGGGACCTCGTTCTTCTAATACCCTATAAGTTGATTTGTTTACAAAAACATAAAAAGATCCTATTATGGATAGGACTCTAAAACGCAAGATTAAATCCTAGTCAACACAATGTCAACTTCTTTGAACCATAACTACTGAACCACGTAAAACTAAAATACCTAGGTGGTCCATATTTAAGAGTTTCGTACAAAATAGTTAGAAAAATTGGTTTTAACTGATAGGATAAGGAATATATATAATTTATGTAAAATGGAAAGGGAATATTATGTAGTTCTCTTTAAAACACACAACCGTAATTCACACTTTCTCACCCTTTTATCGTTTATCAGAAAAAAAGGGGGAATAGAAAGTCCCATTGATTTAACAAAACCCTCAATGACGGTCCCGTACTTTTACCCTTTAAAAAAGAATAAAAAAAAAACTCCGTTTTATTAAACTATTTGTGTAACAACTCAATTGTCAATTACATGAATTTCACTGTAAATGGATGACATGTCCGTTCAAAACGTCAAAATATACTAAGTATCAAACGATCTAGAGACATTAAGTTAAACTACCGTCAAACTCAAAATGTAAACCAGGTGACATCTCACTTTTTACTCTAACGAAGATTATCAAACACGGTACAGCGCAAAAACGAATAATTCCGTCGAACAGAATTATCTAACGGAAAAGGAGGATCGAGGACTTTGAGACTACTCTCGGGATCTTGAAAACTTAATAGACCGACGAAATTTACTACTACCTCTAGACTGACTTAACCCTAGGTACTACCGGCTCAAAGGAGATCTAGGTGTCGAGCGATTTTACCAATAACGTTCAACACTGATGTTGACAAGATTACTCCAGGATAGATAATGACGATACAACAGTCCATTATCTCCCTTTCCTTGATTTTTTTCGGGTCGAGAAGTTTCAAACCCACCTGAAGTGAAAACCCAAACAAAAAATTAAAAATCATACTATCACTTAAAATATCTACAAAATTCCCTGAAATAAACAAACGATTTATAGAACTTTTTATCGAAGTATTATTATATCACAAATGTTTTCATTTCGTAACACGTGTTTTACATCATTTTTTGTAACCGAGTCTACTTTTATAGTCATTCTTTTCTTATCCAATCCCGGTCCTAAGGGACCACCAGGTCATCAATTCTTAGACACGAAGGTGACGTCCCCCCACACCCAAGGTAGGGTGTTCGGAGTGTAATATCGGTTTTTTTAATTTCTTATTCAGACTTCTATGATGTCGACTCAAGAAACCATCCAGGTAGTCAAAACGTCAAATAACGACTTTCAAGTCCTTGTTGAAACAAGATCATCGACCGTGATAAATTCACTCGGACTCTGTTTGGTTCGGTAGTAACTTTCTCATTCGAAAAAGAAGTACATATTTGACATAACGTCACCGTCAGTTTATTAAGAAAATTTGAATCATAGTTTATTTATCTTCATCATTACATATTAAAATCCAAATTTTAGATTAGACTACCATTAAAAAAGTGTCACCGTCCTTCTGTCAACTATTTTCTTTATGCAAATTATCCATTTTAACGAATTAAAATTTTTAGTCTTGTAACTCGACTTGTTTATGATGAAAAAAAATAATTATCGACTTTGTAAATTAAGTGTTTATCATTGAACCTTAAATCTAAAAGGTTTTGTCTCTTTATAATAATTGTATCTTTACATGTGACTTAGAATGTCGATTTTTATCCTTCGCATAATTCAAAAATGACTGACAGTTTCATGAGATATTACAATTAAAGTCATGACCCCTTTTAACTGAAGGTCAGTATCTCACCGAATAACCAAAATAAATATTAATTTATGGAGTTTATCAATTTTGAGAATGTACTTTAATTTCCTTCTTAAAAAAATTTAAAGATTTATATTTAAAAAACCGAATCCAATCTACACACAAAATTACTACACTTAAAAATTAAATTCTTGATCGCTTTTACAAAAAAAAACGTCAATACTAACTAGTCTGAGTCTCGTCTACCCGTCCCGTCATGACTTAGTAAAATTACTTTAACATCAAAGAACGCCTCCACCACCATCCAACAACAGACGGAAAAGAATATATACACTAAAAACAATCTAAGAGGACCAACATGAATTGGGTCTAAAATCGAAATCTCTCACACCCCATTCTCAATTGTCTGACACAAACAATGGATGGATCAAAAAGATAAAGATCCAAGAGAAAATAACCCGTATGATATCTCAATCGTAACAAGCTCAAATCTTTTGATTGATCGGGAAATTTTTTAACCAGTAATACTACGTCAACTCTAGAGGGTAGATGTAGAGAATGAACACCACCAAGACGTTTCGTACCCATATTGATCAACAGAAATCGTGTAGTTCTCTCACTTGTAAATACATGTAATCAATAATTCGTTCCGTAAACACCCCTCCCCCTCACAATTTCCTAATTCTTCAGTACGTTGATTTTGTCAAACGAATCAAACATTACGAAACAAATGGTAAATTCCTCAAAGACCTCAAACCCCCAGGACTATATTTATCATTTTTTAGTCCCCGGAATAACTCACGAAGAATTTGGGTTAATAAATTGAGACCATCGATCAAGTGTAATTGCAAGTGTCGATACTCTCTAAAGACATAAATATAGACAATGGAACGAAGTCAATGTAATTCGTTCTGAATTATAAATGACACTAGTACACAGTAACAAAGACAAACCGAAGAAACCTTAGTAAAATTTCCCCTTTGACATACCTACCATTTCTCATTAAACTATGACATAAACTAGGACAACTAATAAGGATAAAAGATAGACTTGACTACTAAAAATTAAAAAAAACAACTGTTCCAAAATTCTCGAAATTTTTACACAACTGTTTCAGGGTTCGACAATTTATAAAAATAAAAGAATGACGAAAATATTGATACCTTAACGATTTCATTTAATTCCTTTCAACATAAACTTTTTTACATCTTGTGTGAAACATTGTTGAAGTTCAAAATACACTAAATTTTAACTCCGAGAATTTTTTATGATATCAAGTAAAACTACTGGGACTGTATTACTGACAAAGTCTGATTAACAGTTGCAAATTTTATAACCTAAGACTAAAATATACTCCTGAAACTCAGTTTATTGTTAAAAATTTTTCTTGAACCCTGAAATAAACGGTTAGAAAAAGAATTTTACGACCTTTTGATCCGACTTATAAGGATCGGAAAAACTTAAAAGAATTAAGTTTCCGCCAAATTGGAAGGTGGTGATGACGATGGTAGTTTTGGGTTCTAAAGTACTATAAAAAATACAATGTATACGAAGACGAGTGGTCACGATTATCACTATGGGTGGTCGACCATTATCGGTGTTGTGATCCCTTCTTAATGCTATCTTTACACCGTTATCTGACCAACCTTTCAACAAAATCCAGGACGTCACCCCTTAAGTCGCCTAACTTACTTAGTGGAAGACTTTTTAAAAACAAATCAATTTTCCGATAACTGTGGTATTAAGACCAATAACCATCTCGATAGCCGTGACCAAAAAAGTTATTCAACTCGAAAATCATAGAACTACCGGAAGTCTTATCGACAAAAACTACGGATGAAAATCTAAATCAATTTTTATTAGTCCATGAGACATCGAAACTTTGGGAGAACAGAATGTCTACACCAATCCACAACTACATGGTTTAGTTCCATCATTTGTCAGGTTCTACGTCAACCTCCGGTAGGACGGGACGGGATACGAGACACTTGACTGGATCGATCCGGAACAAGGAGACAGACACTTACGCACTGAGTAGCTATACCCGCAAACACAACCCGGGTATGGTTGGAACAAATCAGGGTGTCACAAAACAAGCAGGGTGCCTCCGGTTCTTTCGACGTCTACTCCGGTTCTACTCTAAACGGGTGTATCTACCTCTAGTAGACTGTGACGACTTACAGATGGTACGAAAATTTGTTTCATTCATATTTAATCTAACTTCCGTGAGAAAACAGATTTGCAGTGAACGTCGTATATTCCATAAAGAAGTAAAGGGAAAGTAAATAATAGACACTGTTGAAATGTAATCTTTGGGTTTCCATGAACTCTTTTTTGAGGACTGATTGTAAATTTTATTTTTAACGGGTAGAAAAGGTTTCAACAAATAAAAATATTAGTCCTCCTTTCGTAATCTTTCGATCTTTTATGTCTCGTCATTTTTACTTTACGACCATATTTTAAATGGTGTTTGTATGCCGAAAACTATATCAAAAAAAAAATTTGAAATGGAAAACACACTTATCAAAACATAATGAATGTCTCAATAATGATTATAAAAAGGATTATCGAGAATATATTTTCATTTGATTGCCTTATCCTTTTATCCGATGTTTACACTTACTGGTCCAACATTCACCAAGTATTTGAGCTCACCCCCCGATAAGTCGTAATGAACGTCAAGTCATTTACACGTAATAATAAACTCTCCATGGTAAAGCAGTGGATATTTTAAACCGTTTCCGATTTCTTTTTATCAGAAATCGACACATCCTCACCCAGATCACGTCACGTCGTCAGAATTGTGGTCTCCACCCTTATCTTTATGTACAATAGAAATACTTTTCGTCATCCAAACTACAATGGTTGGAATTGTTTGAGTATGGGAAACTGGATATCTATTAGGCACTTTAAAAGAAAATCATAAGAAACCTGTCTCTATGCTAAGTTCAAATAGTAGAGTCAATAAATACTATCATTTCTTTTTACTTTTTATGGATTTACGGGTGGTAATCTTTCTACCAAGTTATACTACGATAACGATGTACTACTCTATAAGAAGATCGAAATATAGTATAAAAGTCTCTCATAATATTGAAAATTCGACGTAAACTATCAGAATTAGATTCGGACAAAAAGAAACTTTTACTCTTTCTGTACCGTAAAAAGGTCTAAGAGACTTAGGTGGGGACAATTCTTATAGACAACTTTTGTCGGTCCATCTAAAGGTACCTATTTTATTGAATTTTTTAGAAAAAAAGGTTTTAGTAACAAAACAGTAAGTCATCGGTTTTTGGAATCACGATAAAATTTAAAACTTGAACTGAGGTCTAAAAATCATTTCAACTAATTCTGACTAATTAAATATTTTACTACACCAAATCAAGGGAAAAACCAAATCGAACGATAAATATGACTAAAATAAAAAATTAATCTATTATGTGGATAAACCTACTAAGTACAGGGGAGAATGAAAGGGAGAAAGGTTGAAACATCTAGTACTCAGCCAAGTCACCACAATACTGTTGAAGTAATTGATGTCCAGGGACTACAGTCGTCTATTACATGCGGTCGTCGATAGTTCTTAATACCTGTCTAAATTAAACGGAGCAGCTTCATGACTAAAATGTTCGTCCCTGATAATATAATTATATTCTTTTCGAAACCAATGACCCATAAAATACGTCCATACACCTGGCATGTCCTCATGGATTAATTTACGAATGAATTATAAACAAAAGATATTCGTCACGAACCTCAGGTGAATTTGTGTTTTAAGTCAATTTCTTACGGATATTTATTAGAAATTAAAAAACAGGTCTAAGAACTTACTTGATTATTTGACTCTTCAAAAATGTACAGAATTCAAATGGTTTACCGTATCAATCCCTAGGTCAATACATCTTTAGTTGAAATGTTCGTGAAAAATTTATTACCTCAGAAAAATATGATTTATCTATGGAACCGATAAAAGTCCACTCAAAATAATCGGTAAAGAAGTTACGTTTAAAAACTGAAACCTATTTACATAGTTTCTTAAAGAAACTTAGAACTAGAATTAACCTCTACATATTAACGTGACCTTACGACTTTCCTCCGTCAAAAGACCTACCTAGGTCTTCATGTTAAGCGAAAAGAGGGAAACACCTTTGAATAGTGGGATTTTAAGTTTATTCGTTGACAACATACGAGTTAGGACATCACGCTAGAAACCATAAATATTATTCTGTGCACCCAGGATCCTTTCAGTCTATGTCTTATTACTAAATTCTACTTTTTATTCAAAATTTATAAAGAAAACCAAAATTCACAAAATATAACCTCCGACTTCAATTTTGAACAGTCCATTAAGAATGTCAAATTCCCTGTACTTTGGTTAATATTAACCAAAAATTTTTACTTTCACAAACACCACTTTTTTACTTTTGTGTAGTCATGGAATAAACTTTACTCTAACTAAAATCAATAGAAAATTTATAGGGCGAACAAGAAACTAAGAGAGGAAACCGATACATATTATTCATTCTACACCGGACGGAATTCCGGTTTACTCGGGTTATGTATCTCACCGGTAATTCACGCGCCTCCGTCTTACTTTCCTCTAGCCACGGAACAGACACAAACTCTAGTCTTATTGTCTTACAAATAACACTGTGGAATAAGACTTCAAAGTCACGAACAGTCTCAATCCTAAAAGTGATAATGAGTTCGTAATACCTAAAGATTAAGAGAGAATTTTGGTTTTAGGTAATCTTTACCCTGAAAGTTTCACATCACGGACGGTGGATATCCACGAATCATTTATAAATAACTCACTTTAACTCAAATAAATGATAATATACAAGTCAAGTCAAGTCAGCGAGTCAGCACAGGCTGAGAAACGCTGGGGGACTTAGTGTCGTACGGTCTGGAGGGACAGGTAGTGGTAGAGGGCCTCAAGTGAGTCTGAGTGTAGGTAGCTCAGCCACTACGGTAGGTCGGTAAGAGTAGAAGACAGCAGGGGAAGAGGAGGACGGGGGTTAGGGAGGGTCGTAGTCTCAGAGAAGGTTACTCAGTTGAGAAGTGTACTCCACCGGTTTCATGACCTCAAAGTCGAAATCGTAGTAAGGAAGGTTTCTTGTGGGTCCCGACTAGAGGAAGTCTTACCTGACCAACCTAGAGGTACGTCAGGTTCCCTGAGAGTTCTCAGAAGAGGTCGTGGTGTCAAGTTTTCGTAGTTAAGAAGCCACGAGTCGAAAGAAGTGTCAGGTTGAGAGTGTAGGTATGTACTGGTGTCCTTTTCGGTATCGGAACTGAATCTGCCTGAAACAACCGTTTCATTACAGAGACGAAAACTTAGACGACAGATCCAACCAATATTGAAAGGAAGGGTCCTCATTCGCAGAAAATTAAAGTACCGACGTCAGTGGTAGACGTCACTAAAACCTCGGGGGGTTTTATTTCAGACTGTGACAAAGGCGTAGAGAAGGGTAACTCACTACCCTGGTCTAAATCCAGGGAATAACTTTGGCAAGTTGAGACGGAGGGGAACAACACGTTTTCGTTGAAACCTGTTTACCCGTATGATACAAAGTTTTTTGAAATGAATGGCAAAACTTAAAGTACACTAAAGGCGAGGTCGTAGTGGTTCACAAAGACAAAACTATAAAAGGGGGTCAGTAAATTTCCACATATTTGACAAGAACCGATTCTCCGGAATTTCTACATCCGTCACTCAACCTAAATCGGACGACATCAAACGACTATCGACGAAAATAATCCGTCACGATTTATTCAGATCGGTAGTCTAATTTTCGTGATCCACTCCGAACGGAAAGGGACTAATATATCCATATCTATATATCCGAAATATAGTGAAAACATTGATCGTGCAGTCTTCGTAACATAATTAAATGACCCAAAGCCAAAGTCCACCGTGTAAATCTTGCTTGTCCCGTAATGAATTGACACTTTCTATTGGTTCACCAAGTCAACGTAGGGAGATGACAAGAACTGGTGTTCGGACTTACCCACGAAATATTACTCAAACAAGAATGTTGTTTCTTAATGTAGGCCTGCACATGTCTGTAGTTCGGGCTTACCATTCGAGTCACAGAAAGTAAGATTTTCAAAAGCAATTGGTAAAACGACTCTTACCTTAGACTTCTCTCAGAACAGAACAAAAAGACAAGTGAGACCCCTTGAACCCACAAGGGGTCGATCCCACATATGAGGACACATATCTAAACCCCGTGTTTTACCACACACTAATAGACAATTCTTATTAACGAAACATTTCTCCTACCATCTTAACAATCGTACCCGTACCCGTTAAACCTCTGTGGTTCAATTTGAACTGATTGTACTTCCCATAGAAACTTCGGCAAGAGAACGACAACACTAATTGAACCAGAGGTCCAAGGTCATCAGTTAGAAACATAAAGTCGAGAGTCAATAATAAATAAAGATACAACCACGAAATTTTCGTTTCGTTCGTAATTTTTGACGTGGAGAAAAACATAGTAACGTATAAACTAAGTGTTTTACACTAGTCTTGACTGACTGAAATTCGTTTTAATGGGTGGGTGACGTCAAGGGGAAACACTGAAAAAAATCCCCGGTCTTAGATAAGACATTGAATTCTACCTTTACAGTCGGTTCTTACCACCCTGACTTTCGTGAACGAAATCAACTACAGTGAACGACACATAAAACTCCGAAGAAAGGAGGTGACTAAACACTGAAAACTGTGAATTTAACATATCCTGTAATGGTCAAATAGAATTTACGAAACAACTCTTCTTTTAATGTACCGATTTACAAATTTTTCTAAGTCAGTCCAAATAAGAAACCCCATATCTCAATGTAAATACCAATAATTTTGAATCTTTTACTCTTCTAGGTCAGTAAACTTATAGTCGGACAAACAACATACCTTGAACATTATAACATTGAAATTTCTCTATCTAGTTTTATCACAAGGTCTCACTTCTTTGAATACTGGAATACAATTACAGATACATTTTCTTTCCTCATAAAAAAAAAAATGTTCTTAAACTCACCAAAAAACAAAGCAAAAAATTCAAATACTTTTCAGGTGGTAGTCTTTTAGACGTCGCATGATTCTTCGTGTGTAAAGATTTTCACCACAACTATTCCTAATCCGTAAACATTAAAATGGTAACCGAACCTGAATAATAAACGTAAACAGTCACACAGTTACTTATTACGGATAGGATAGTCTTCGAGGTCATGAGATTAACAATTAAACCACTAAAAAGGGGAGGAAGACCTGTCCAACCACTTTTAACGGGGAGTTATAATACTGTACTCGTTAAAGGGTGTCACACTTCGTTTCTCTGTCAACCTGGCGTAGTAACGGTTTGACGTTAGGTTCCTTATAAGTGTCATGACTTTACGTTACGAATCTTGACTTCAATAAGTCTCCTGTCGAAATTTTCTACTTGCTTGACTTTTCAAGTTCAACACGAGAAGTACAACCAAGTTATTACCGGAAATAAACTTTCGAAAAATTAAAAAGAAATGTCATTTATAAGGTAAGACTAAAGTATTTAATTTGTAAATACGGAGGGAAAACACAACTGTGACATCGAGTATGACCTTTTCAGCTAGTTACAAAACGTCAAATAACTTTCATCAAGATATATATTGTTACAATATTCGTAAAGAAATCTTTACCAACTTTTACGAAGATTTTACACTAATAGCTGGTACCATACGTACTAGCAACATTAACAACTGTAAGGAAAATCTTCAACACTTTACAATGTTGAACACGAATACATCTGTGTTAGAAGACAGAGCCATGTCTCCGTGACTGAAGTTATTTCAGATAAATATGATTAAAACCGGTGTCGTGAAATTATAAAAACAAGATCAGATTCATACCGAAGAAAAGAAGGGTTCACACCCCGAAAAAAACAAAGGAATTTAACATTCACATGACACTGAGGTATAAGTCGCAGAAAGGTGTCCCCGACGAGAATCCAAAATTTCCTGTATGACATCGTGAAACAATCCAATCAATCCTAGACTAGATCACCCTATCTCATACAACAAAAATTGAGTCTTAACCTAGGGGTTTCTGTCTTATTACTATCAAAAGTAGTATTTCAAGTAAGTTATTCTGACTAATAAATAAAACAATGGTTTAAAAATCGTCTAGAAAAACAACATGAATCTGTAAGATACATGAGATCAGAGACTTTGTTTACAAACACAATTTATCTGTTATCCTTCACTATAACATCTACAACCAGTCAAATAACTTAAGAATTACAACCTACAAAACACGTCACATGTTTCAGTACTCATATCACACAATTTTACACTTAAAGGAAGAGACACTGTCCATATCTGATAAAAAAAGGTGTTTACTGGGTAGTCTCCCATCCACACTGGTAGAAATCCCAGTCCACATAAGAAGTCCCACTCAGGATAGTTTCCCAGGGATCATTATTTAGTCAAGGAGTATGAATTTCGTACGTATGACATGAGTAATTACGGGTCTGAGTGGAGAAGATGGAAAGGGTGAGTAATTTTTTTAATTTACAATTTCATTTAATATCCACATGTATCAACCTTAATTTTATGATGAAACTCCGTATTTAGATTATACCAAATTCCCTCAATTAACCCTTTCAATTCTCAAAAAATGCGATGACCCTATGAAGACAATTCACGGATCAAAACAACGACACCTCATTAAATACACGACTTTATTATAAAATCCAAAACAAATTTAAATAGGACCCCAATTGACAACCGTTGTAATACTCGGATACAACAGGTAATTAGTTTAATATGGTGTCATATGTCAACCATTTAGTCAACGTATAGAAATATTTAGATAGACTAAAATATTATTTATCCAAAGATCACATACATAACAAATTGGAACACGAAAAATTTTAGACCTCAAACTGGTAATACAAAAGAATGTCTCTGTTCAATGTCTCGTTACACATCTCGTCACAACCAATAAATAAACCGTCTCAAAGATCCTTACCGATCATAAGAAACATAGCATATTCACCACTTATACACAACCATCACCGATGTACCTTAGTAATCTCGTTGACTCAAAAATAAGAGATAATAGTACGGATGGTTTTATAATTTTAAGGGGGGTATTATAAGTCTTTTTAGAAAAAACTTCTAAAGAACTCTCTAGAGGAATAGAGAGTTTTATCATTTTATCTTGTTAAAAAACAACACTTATATCAAGAGTCATAGACGTTCCCTCACCAAGATCCCGGGGTACACCTATGGTCTTAGGTACCAACGAGTTCAGCGAACATAATTTACCGTACTATGTCAACCGGAGACAATTGGGGCCAGGGTGTAGGGACCTAAGTCTTCGGGATCTATCTCACGTCTGACGCATCGCATTCCTTCCTCCCGGTCGTCGTTTACCTCGGAAACGAACATTTACCACTCTCTTAATTCTGTCGACCCCATATCCTGTCCTATTTTATTTGTAATGGGACATTAGTTAGGTAACTCGATCTTAGGGGGTTTTATTTTCGATATACTAAATCAGGATCCTAAAATCCAAACATTCCATGGACGTTTGTTAACGTGAAGAGAAGAGTTATTAAAATTACCGGTAGGGAAGACGAGTCTATGGAATCTCTGTGGTAATGAAATCTTCTGTAGAATTAACAAGACAAACTTTACGACTCGACTTATGACAAAGAGATTAACAAAAATTAAGGTCTCATTGCAATTGATGTAGACCGACAATGCGTACTACGGTAAATCAATAAACTCAATTGACAGTAGAAATAATAAATCCGACTTATCGGACAAAGGGGAGTCGGAAGAAGAAACTTGTAAGGACGCATTGAAGACCATCCACAAAAGACCTAATATCAGTTATGATGCCAGATTTGACCCGTCTCACATCACCTTAGACTTAAAAAGGTCCCCTGGTCTGTACGGTAACGAAGACAATTACGTTGAATTTTCTAACAATGGGAAAGTACGTTGGTATTGGAAGATCGAAGACACTTAGAGTGATATTTAAATACCACAGATCAGTAATGTACTATCAAAACCTACACCGAGTCCCGAGTGTTACAATTATAAACCTCTGGAGTGGGGTGCAATTTACGTAAATATCGGGTAATTTATTGGTAAATTCCAATCTGTACAATTTTTAACGAAGAATTTATGACGATAGTCAGTATACGATTCAAATTGGGTTTAGACCCTCAATGAACATAAACCGTTCAAAGAACGTAAGAAAATTACACACCCGGATAAAATAAGACAAACTTTTCTACGACCAAAACACACACACACACACACACACACACACCTCAGAAATAAATATCAATTTTTATCTGACATCATTCACCTTGGCCTAACTCTTAAGTACTATTTTTACCATTTTGATGTAAATATTGAACAAAAAAAAAAAATTGTAAAGAGGTATTATCCGTAAAGCACCATAAGGAAGTCTCTTAAAGATATAATTAACGAATCATTATGACTAGTACAAGTAAAATAATTCATGGTTGAGACCTTCCGTAACACACTCAGATATTTTTATCTAAACCATTAAGTCTATAACAGAGCTTAATACCAAACCAACCTCAAAATTTTTACATAAGGTTCTAGATATTATATTTTCGTTCCATATTACTTATACCATTTCTACTTTCTCGATTATCCATAGTCTTTCTTTTCTATCAAATTCCTGATCAGCTCATAACTCCTTTTTCTCCATTTATTCGTCGGGTCATTCAATTTACCAATCCACATTGAGTGACCTTCACCACTTCCGGATCCTATTTATTCGAGTGTAGGGACCGAGACAGAACCTGTCACGGATTACTATAAAATTTAGTTCGACCTTTAAGTTTAAATATACGATTTAGAGATAAAATCTTCAAAATCTAGAAAAAAAAAAAAGGAAGTGAGTTTCGATCTAAGATCCGTCAGTAAGTATTGAAACCCTAATTAGTTTTAAAACACCGCCTGTAAAGTAACACACAGTTTGTTTATGATCCTAAAGTTGTTCGTGACTCATAAAACATCTGTCTAAATGTATTGTCATTTAATAGAAAAAATCCACATCAAACTACTTCGAATTGTTGAGATATGTCAACATATTGGTAGTGGTGTTAGTTATGAGTTATAAAACTAGTGAGGGTTTCACAAGGGGGACAGGGAAACAAGTGATTAGGGGAATAAGTAGAGGGGTTCTCAAAACGTTTGGTTGTCTGAAAGACAGGAAAATCAAATAATCGGAAAAGGTCTTCCAGTATTTGACCAACGGCAAAACCTCGGACCGTCCGATGTTCAGGTACCCCAGCGTTTCTCAACACATGTTGTAATTGTCAGAGGAAGTAACCCGTATTACGAGAATTCCAAGTAGGTACAACACATATAATCATATAAGTCATCAGGTAATACATACATAGTATAAACAAATACGCAAGTGGACAACGACCTTACAACCCAATAAAGGTCGGAAACATAACACTCATTTCGATAAACGTTTATCCACAAACATACCAAAACACACACACACGACTCAACGAAGTCAGTACAGGTTGAGAAACGCTAGGGTACTTGACATCGGGTGGTCCGAGGAGAGAGGTACCTCTAAGAGGTCCGTTCTTATGACCTCACCCAAACGGTACGGGAGGAAGTCCCCTAGCAGGGTTCGGTCCCGAGTTTGGACACAGAGAATCCAGAGGACGTAACCGTTCACCCAAGAAACGGTGATCGCCCCTTCAAAATGGATCCTTTGTAACGATCCAACATGCCATTCACGTACCAATTAAAATACTCTTTGACGATTCGTCAAAAAGCTTCATGAATATTACGATAAAACGATAGGATGGTAGTTACACACAACGAGACGTAAGAACACAAAACATTAATGGACAAATGTAAAATTTAAAATCGGTAAATCCACCCATACATTAGGGAGAAACACCAAAGGTAAACGTAAGGTGATCGTTGGTTAGAAACCTCTTCAACTCATAGAAAGATGTACGGAAAAACGGTAAGTACCCAGAAGGGTCCACCATGTCACCATTTCTCGGTGGACGGTCACGTCCTCTGCGTTTACGTCAGGAACCCAGCTCTGATAGGGGACCTCATTCTTTCTATTTGTCATAAGAACGGACCTTTTAACCGTACCTGTCTCCTCGCACCACCCGTTGGTAGGCACCCCAGTGTCTCTCAGTCTACGTTGACTCGTGTGTGTGCAAACGGAAAGTATAGAGACCACTTTACTAACCAATGTAGTAATCAAGAAAAATTAGTGATTTAAATAACAACTCAAACTCAAGAAATGAATAAGACCTAGGGTCAAGAACTACTCCATATATTAAATGTGCAAAAGGTTCGGATAATTGAAGAGAATACAAGAATTCTCAAAGAAAGCTTTTAGTCGTCTTGAACATTTATAAGTTCGTAAGTGTGTGGAGGGGGTTGGGGGGCGACGGTAAATAGGAGAAAAAAAAGAAGAAAAGTACCAAACACGAGAACCATAAACCCCGGTCAAAGCTGCCACACAATTCCCTTACAAGGTAGAACTGACCTCGTACTACAGACATGGTATCACACTCCTGTCTACTCAGATACTTAAATCCAACCCTCCCGAAGCTTCCGATCCAATCTTCACCTAGGTTCAAGTGATCTCTCCTATCTAACCTTCACCACCCCCTGTGACTTTGGTGAATCTTTTATTATAATATTAGGTTCATTCTTCTAACTTGGGTTTGTCTTTTTAGTCTCACTTTCTCGTGTTCCATTCCATTACTACTTCGTTTCTTTAGTAATGTCTCTCGACCAAATCCCCGAAGGGACTGCCACGAAGGTGACACGATTCTGACACAAAGGTGACGTACCCCGAGGTCAAACTAGGGAACACCTTGATTCTAGAGTTTATGGTACACCATGTGGGGGCATAGGGGATTTTCTCGACCAAGTCCCATGTTCACTTACTTTACCGAGTCACACGATTGACTTAGAGTCGAAGTAAGTCCAGCAAAATAACTCTAGGGTCAACGGTGGATTTCTCTCTTTACTGTTTCTAACGTTCATGTCTTGTAAACTAGTTTCTTAACCCCTCACTCTCTCTTTCTTTCTTTTGTCAAACCTATCACGTCAATGCCCATCTATTCTTAACCCTTAGATCTTCCAACAACCTAATCGGTCAATTGTATGTAAATTCCATTTTCTGACGTTTGACCATCGGTTTTCTCGATCTAAAGACGGACGAGCAGACAAAACACACTGGATCATAAACTTTGGTCGATCTCGGTAACAAGTCTTTCCAAAAAGTTTTATAAGACTTCACTCCGTTCCTGTCCGGGTGGACTCCAAATCGGACCGTGAGTCATTAGACGTTACCCCAACACCGACAAGGGACATCCTTCTGTGTAAAAGACAGTAAACGTGCGGGGTGGACCGGAGACAATCAGTAACAACTTACTCTCTCAAAAACTTAATTCTTAATAAAGGTTTGGTTTCACTTAGTATAAGGGAGGATGTATAAGTGTCGTTTGACGAAAAGGAGTAGTAAACCTCGGTAATACTACTAACAGAAAGGGTAAAGAGGGGAACCTCAGCGCTCATAAAATTCCGACAAGAAGAGACTATATGACACTCACGGAATTCCGGCTCCCGGAACAGTGTACAGTGATAGGGACCGTGGATTGTGATCCGGACCATACGTCATTCCGTAGTCGTCTATAAAATTTTTAGATTGGTGACACCGAGAGAGTACAAACGTAACAAGGAAGGAGTGACTACCACCCCCTTGAGGTATTTGACGGAAGAAAAATTAGTGGTCCGATCTTTAGGTTAACAGGTTCCTTATACCCGACCCCTCATACCACGTTACTCGACTAACCCAAACTTTATTGACCTACACTGAATTGGATTTGACAACGGAGTAAAAAGTCCCCTCTTGACCAATATTATGAAGCGGTTTCCCAACCCAACTGATTTACTTTACGGACATTCCTCGTCGAAAAGGATAGGGTAACGACAATTATGCTGATATTAACCCATAAAACACCCAGGACTCATTTCGAGGGAAGAAATGAACTTGAGACTTTATAAATAACACTAGTGGAAGGTCTCCAGACAGAACGAATCAGGGACTGAGTCCTAAGAATTTTAGTGGACCTTTCTCTAAGGGGAAACATTTGTAACTATGTACACTTACATTGTTCTTCCACATTCATTGTACTTACAACAGAAGAATGTACGGTCTCCTACAAACGTCCCTTCATCGGACTTTCTCACGTAACTTACAAAACCTTCCTTAGTGATTGAAAAGTACCTGTTAGGTGTAATATAAATTATTACGTTACAGACACTGTCACAAAGTCTTGGACACGATAGTAGACTTCAGTCGTAGACTAATGTTTATTTACTGGGTCACATAAACAGATGCTCTCTTGAACTCCTACAACACGTGACACTTATTTACGTCAACTTTACAGGTCCCTTTCCGGAATGAACAAAACTAGAAGGAAAAAAATCAGAGAACTGTCCTAAATCCGTGTCGGTCCGTTCATCCTCTGCCCACAAATCTGAATGTCTTCTGAAAAACTTGACAATCCGTCTTTGGTCAAAAAGAAGAGATCGTAAACGGGGGTCAGGGTATTCCCTTCTCTCCTTTTATTATAAACTTACATATTCATTCCTTTAAAAAAATAAAACATAATTATGAGTATCGAAAACATATACGGAATATAAATTTCTTAGTAGAAAAATTTTGAATTAACACTTTCCCTTATGACACAGTGGTAGAAGTATACATAATAATTTAATACAGACTTGTTATACCACCTTGTTTCTGGATGATCATCACCAGATTTTCAAAAGGCACCGGTAACCCAAAGGGTGTCTAAACGAATTCAGACGATCTAAAAAGAAAAAAAAAGTCAATCACAAAATTCAAATCAAAACGATAAATAAATTTTTATCTTTTGAATTTTTTGTCCATTCACTGTCAAGGAGTTAAGAGGCAGAGGAAAAAATGAAGGTTCAGGACTACATCAAAGATTTACACAGCAACGTTAGAAATAAATAAATAAAATGACAAGACTTGATTCTGAAAACTCTATTCAGGAAGCACTACTCCTATGGGACTTAGGATCACGAACCCCTATCCCCAATTCTTTATGTCTCTGTCCGAGACTTTATCACAACAGTATTGAATAGTCACCGATCATTTATCCCATCAACGGAAGACTGTGGTAAAACTCACTTCCGTCGAATTAACGTAACGAAGACAAATCTATTCGTAAATCTCAGATGACAGTTTACATACTTACGACACGAATTTCATAAAGATAATATTTTCTAAACTAAAGCATTCACTAAAAAGATTCAAGGTGAAATGTAGTTTTCAATAAACCTGTCACAGAAAGTGACATACACATACACCTCTTTGTAACGAATGTTTACATACATTTAGACCACTGATTTTTTAACTTTTAAAACGTTTATGCACTAACTATCAACCACTGAATGTGAGCACAATGGACAGCAAGGGGAGGGGGGTGGCCGGTTTCTTTTTCTTAGGACACTTTTTTGGTAATTTAGAAAACTATTCTTAAACATTAAAAAATCAACACAATAAAAATGAACCTCCTTTGAGGGACAACTTACTTCTAAGATAAGATCAAAGATCCGTCTATGTAAGTACGAAGGTCGGAGTAACGAAAGACGTCGTATTTGTTATTTGTGAATTTTGATGATCCGTAAATGGTCCTATGAGTATCTCCGTCAGACGTCGATAACCTCGATTAAAAACGTACGAAACAGTTAAGTCTAAAAGATGATTCAACTTTTAGGTGAAACCAAACGTCATCACTACCCAAAATAGGAGACTACTAAGTTGGAAAAGCTAAAAACTTTCTCTCAAAATTGGAATCGTCAGTACATCACGAACTTTTAAGTTTTGTTCTTAAACGGAGAACTGAGAATTTTACTATGACACAAAACAAAAACACCTTACCCTCCCTGTTTACCTATCATGAAAGACAACGTTAACATTGTCGACAGTTTTAGTCCTTTACGATCTTTCCTGGAGTTTTCAGTAACTAAAATTTGGGAGTAAAAGTCTCTTTTAGTTCCGGGACTCCATTGGTTCAAACGAAGTTCCCATAAGTCAAACAATAAAAGAAAAGAGTAAGGTTCACTCCCGAAGGGGGAGGTACGTTAATATATGTACGACCAAAATAAAAATATTAATGAAAACTGAAAAAACGAAAAGGGTTTGTTTTTAACAAAAATTTGATACGGACACCGTAATTCTCTTGAAACTACTGTCAATGATTTTGTAAAACACACAAACAATAAAATCATTAAAGTATTACTTCCATCAAAGTTTGGAACCGATTAAAGTCCGACCAAAAAAAGATTAATAAACTAATCGTAGAGTATCCCTACATTTTAGAGACAGGAAATTTCTACCTCAATGGAGGAAGGGTTGAAAGTCTATTACGCATAGAAAAAAAGAAAAATGAATTCCTTTTGACTTTGAGAGCTTCTTTTTGTGTCAAGGTTGTATAAAACTAAAGACTTGTGATGATCGTAAAAACTTGTGATGAAAAAATACATGGTTCATCATACGATTGATTCGCGAATTTGATTTAAATAGTTAGTAAGTGGTTTCGGGTCGGTTCCTCTTATTCCACGATACTCCAATACATTGGACGGGTTCTAAAGTTTGGATTATTCCCTCTCGACTCAAAATTTGGAACTTTCACCTCTACTTTCCATCCCTCTCGTCCGGGGTTACAGAAGAGATGTCGTAACAATAAAGGGCATTATGGAATGGGATGGGGGTCGGTCACGTTTCAACTCGAAGGAACAGAATCTACACGGTGAACTTTGGACGTAAAAACCTCCGGTCCTGAATTACACATTTAGTGTCAACACGAGGTAGGGAGTCAGGGTTAAGGAGGACAGGAACAGAAGGGTTTAAACAGTTTACAGTTTCGATGGGTGAGTACGCTAGAAATGAACTCAACAGTCAGCGAAACAAAGTAGGGTCGGGGTAGGACCCCTAAAGGGGGGAAAGGAGGATTTGAACCAATACGTAACTTTTTCTACAGGAATTTCATGAAAAGAAGACGTAAGGGTCCACAAGACAACGTCCTTCGAAAGGTCAATGGACAGAGATCTTAACGAAGTATATATCTTCAACCGGTGAGGGGAAATCAGAAATTTAGTCCTCTCCTAATTCCAGTATGGTGATACGACAGTGTACTTAATAAACTCGTCTACATCTTTTCTATAAATGACTAAATTAGTCTACTTTTCAAATCACTCGCAAGGGACTGTATAACTGTAGAACCCGGTCGACTAAAAGACAGGAAATCTTTCAGAGTGAACTGAAGATAACCGTATTAATTCACCTCAACTATTTGGTAGAGATAAAAGGAAACGGGGTATTCGGACTATGGGTCACCAGTTCGAAACTCTGGTTTTATGAAGGAACGGTCCTAATTAATTCTTTGCACCTTTAACAAGAATCGAAGGACGGGCAGAAGTCCCATCTGCTCCACCGACTCTAAGATCCGGTTCACCGGTCTGGGTCTCTCGGTGGACCAAGACCTCTACGTCGATTCATCAGGGAAGTGTCTCCTCAACAGAACTTCTCTGCCTAAAAACCTCTCCCTATTTCACCTCAAAGTAGAAAGTGAGTCCCCAGTCTGAGTTCAGTTTGAAATTCCGTTTTTAGTAATGGATCAGGTTTAATTTAGAGAGGTTCAAGTCAAGTCAGCGAGTCAGCACCGGCTGAGAAACGTTGGGGCACTTAGCGTCGTGCGGTCCGGAGGGACAGGTAATGGTTGAGGGCCTCAAGTGAGTCTGAGTCCAGGTAGCTCAGCCACTACGGTAGGTCGGTAAAGTAGGAGCCAGTAGGGGAAGAGGAGGACGGGGGTTAGGGAGGGTCGTAGTCTCAGAAAAAGGTCACTCAGTTGAGAAGAGTACTCCACCGGTTTCATGACCTCAAAGTCGAAATCGTAGTAAGGAAGGTTTCTTTAGGGTCCCAACTAGAGAAAGTCTTACCTGACCAACCTAGAGGAACGTCAGGTTCCCTGAGAGTTTTCAGAGGTTGTGGTGTCAAGTTTTCGTAGTTAAGAAGCTGCGAGTCAGAAGAAGTGTCAGGTTGAGAGTGTAGGTATGTACTGGTGTCCTTTGTGGTATCGGAACTGATCTGCCTGGAATCAGCCGTTTCATTACATAGACGAAAACTTATATGATAGATCCAATCAGTATTGAAAAGAAGGTTTCTCATTCACAGAAAATTGAAATACCGACGTTAGTGGTAGACGTCACTAAAACCTCGGAGGTCTTTATTTCAGACTGTGAGAAAGGTGACAAAGGGGTAGATAAAGGGTACTTCACTACCCTGACCTACGGTACTAGAAGCAAAAGACTTACAACTGGAAATTCAGTTGAAAAAGTCAGAGGAGAAAGTGAAAGTAGTTCTCCGAAAAATCAAGGAGAAGTGAAAGACGGTATTCCCACCACAGTAGACGTATAGACTCCAATAACTATAAAGAGGGCCGTCAGAACTAAGGTCGAACACAAAGAAGGTTAGGTCGCAAAGAGTACTACATGAGACGTATCTTCAATTTATTCGTCCCACTGTTATATGTCGGAGCTGCATGAGGAAAAGGATAAACCTTGGTCAGACAAGGTACAGGTCAAGATTGACAACGAAGGACTGGACGTATGTCTAAAGAGTTCTCCGTCCAGTCCACCAGACCATAAGGGTAGAGACAGTCTTGAAAGGTGTCAAATAACACTAGGTGTGTCAGTTTCCGAAACCGTATCAGTCATTTCGTCTTTAACTACAAAAAGACCTTGAGAACGAAAAAGTTACTAGGTCTTCTACAACCGTCAAACTAGAGAGCAAGGAGACGGAAAAGATTTTGGTCGAACTTGTAGTCCCTCAAGTACCAAGTGTATGACGACTTCGGACCGAACCTCTTAAAACTCGTAATGAAATGATCGTACACTCTACTCACGTTAACACGCCATCAAACTCGTAAGAAACCGAAACGGAAAGAAAGCTTAACCTTACTTTTGACTGGAAAAGGTCAGGACACCGGTGACGACTCAAAAGGTTTAAACGACCGTATAACTCACGTCGTGAAACTGTCGTAATAGAAAGTCCTAAACTTTATCGAGTTGACCTTAAGTAGTGGAGGTAATCGAAACAAATATCACTACGAAAGACTCCGGGTGAACTGAAGTGTAAGGTCCTACAGACCGAGATCTAATCACTAGTGTAGTAGTACTAATAGACCCAGCACTTCTAGAAAAAACATGTCAAGAAGTTCAATGGGACAATCTTTACGTGCGACTCCCTGAACGGACCACCAGGTCATTAATTCTAAAGTAGGAAGTCACATCCCAGTCCCTCGATCCTACGGTGTACGGAGGACCGGTTTTTTTTTTTGGTTTTTGTTTTGTCTTCGTTATGACAATTGTTTAAGTTATTTTCTGAACTTTACGTACGACCCGATGAAGTTCCTCTTTATAACTGGTCAAAAAGGATGTTATAACTTTCTAGTGTTAAAAATTCGATTCTTAACTATACCAACCGGAAGTAAGTCCCCGGTAAATGTTTTGTTATAATTTTATTTTACTCTTAGAGTAATAGTTTCTGTATGAAATTCTCCGTTTGAGAAGAAATCTACCCGTCTGTGGAGAACTCCACTCGTTGTGAAAGGTAAAGTAGACAAGGTCCATGAACTGAGTCTTATCATCCGACTGAACGGGTCTGACAAATAAGACCCAAAAGAGACAAAAACAACCACAAATGACTACCGAATAGTAACTTAATAGTGTGAATTAATTAATTAAAAATGGAACCTATAACACTCTTAACTCATTAGTAACACTACTTTCGAAACATTCTAGGAACACTATCAGTAATTACACCTCGGGATATGGCTCCAGTATCCTGTTTTTATGGACCTTGACTGACTCGGAGTATCGTTGATAACGGTATTAAATTACATACACGAGTCAACACATATTGATAAGACACTGGGACATCTGACACCGGGTAGTCCGAGGAGACAGGTACCTTAAAGGATCCGTTCTTATGACGTCACCCAACGGTACGGGAGGAGATCCCTGAAGGGTCGGGTCCCTACTTCTCGCGGAGAACTCGAAGGACGTGACCGTACATCTAAGAAATGGTCACTCGGTGGACCTTTCGAGGTCAGTAATTACACCAAGAGGTCTATAAAGACCAATGTCAGTCCACCATCAAAAGAAGTAGGGGGAACCTCAATCCAAACCGGTACACTCGTTTTGAACCAGAGAAATCCGGTCCCGTGTTCATTCACGTTGACCTTCGACAATTCTCGTGTCAGCGACGCACTCAGGTAAAAGAAGACGGTGCCGGGACTAAGTCCTACTCCGGAGTGTTTCGTTTTGAGAGTCGACTGGGGTCTACGTCCACTCGTTCTTACTTTAACATTTTCGGTGACCCCATACCCCTGAGAAAGATTAATGGTATATTAAATCGAGGAGGACGATCATAGGTATGTTTTGAGGGTCCAGACCAAAAATGTCCCCCTTTTAGACAAAGAAATTGGACATGAAAGTCAACGATAACAAGTGATTTTCCTATGACACATGTCTTACCGGACGGCGTCCCTTGGGACGGGGAGATGGACTTACAACTGTGTAGGGGAGGGATTCCGAACGGTAAGGTCCTCTATAAACGTTCTAAATTAACGGGAAGAAATTCTTTTTGAAATGAAGGAGTGGTGGAGAGGGAAAGACAAGACATTTTCTTTGACTGTAGGTATTGGGTATTCTGCCCAATAAAACTCTGTAATCAGACGGTAGAAGAACCAGACGGTCGAAATATTTATTTCAACAATGAGGCATGGAGTTGTGGGTTGAAAAACCGGGTAACACGTCACTCGTCTCACTCGAACCTATGTCAGTGGACACTCTGACACATTAAACTACGTGTTCGGATTACGTCAGTTGTTCCGAATACCACTTCGGGACACTAACATAAATTGTTTGAAGACTTGAGAAATTGTCCTTTTCGATCGAGGTCTTAGGAAGTTCCTATATAAACTTAGTACGGGACACAGGTGATTGACTCGTACTGGTAAGCACCCTTTCCACCTCTTGAGGATAAACCACTCCGGGAAGAGACAAGGACGGTGACACGATCTGACTAGACGTGTTTACTTGTGTAACTCAGGGTTGTCGTTGTGACTCTTCTTGGGACTCATAATAAGAATGACGAGTTATGTCTGTCATTCCGACTCTCTATGACTTACCGAACCCAGTGTAGTCGTCCACTATTTTAACGAAAACTCTCATATCTTCTGATTACATGTCACTGTTAAAGTCGAAACAACATCAAGTCAGACACAGCACAGACTGAGAAACACTGGGGTATCTGACGTCGGTCGGTCCGAAGGGACAGGAAGTGGTAGAGGGCCTCGAAGAGTTTGAGTACAGGTAAATCAGTCACTACGGTAGGTTGGTAGAACAGGAGACAAGAGGGGAAGAGGACGGAAGACAGAAAGGGTCGTAGTCCCAGAAAAGGTTACTCAACCGAGAAGGGTAGTCCACTGGTCTCATAACCTCGAAGTCGAAGTCGTACTCAGGAAGGTCACTTGTAAGTCCCAACTAAAGGAAATCCTAACTGACCAAACTAGAACGTCAGGTTCACTAAGAGTTCTCCGAAGAGGTTGTGGTTTCAAACTTTCGCAGTTAAGAAGCCGTGAGTCGGAAGAGACACCAGGGTCGAGAGTGCAGACATGTACTGACAACCTTTGTGACATCGAAACTGACATGTCCGAAAACAACTGTTTCACTAAGAGACGAATAATTATACAACAGATCCAAACAGGAAGGAAAAGAAAGTTCCACCTTCTTCACGAAGGGGTAGATAAACGGTACTTGACTACCCTGACCTACAGTACTAGAATGACAAAACTTGTAACTCAAAATTCGGTCGAAAAAGTGAGAGGAGGAGGTGGAAGTTCTCCAAGAAGTCAAGGAGAAACGAATATTCCCACCACAGTGGACGGACAGACTGCAATAACTATAAAGAGGACCGTTAGAACTCAGGCCGAACACGAAGTACGTCGGGTCGTGAAACTTAAAGCGTACTACATGAGACGTATATTCAATTTATTCGTCCCACTGTTATATGTTGGAATTTGAGATCCAAATTCGGGTTTAAAGTCGAATTTGGATCTTTAACCGATCCACATGGATGAACGGGTTAGATCAACGAGTCGAATTCCCAATTAATGAGAATAAGACCTAAAATTTCCCTTTTACATTCAGAGAGGTGACGTGGAACTGGAAAGAGTGACTGGAAAATTTTTTCAGTGGGACTCCATTTCAAGTTGTATTGTTCTGGGATTTCCCGGTGGGCACGTTAAACCCTGAGGATCTACCCACCCGGACAACCGATCTGAGACAAAAATAGTGTCAGAGAAAAATAACGAATAAAAGAAGTAAATATAATGATATAGAAAGGTTCTCTCAAGGTCTTTTTGTAGAATAAAGACGAAATGACAGATACGGTTTCGGAAACTGACACACCTGGTGTTATTTGACACCTTTTAAGACTTTCTCTACCCTTATAGTCTGGTGGACTGGACGGAGAACTCTTTGGACATACGTCCAGTCCTTCGTTGTCAATCTTGACCTGTACCTTGTTGTGACAAAGGTTTATCCTTTTCCTCATGCAGTTCCGACATATAACAGTGGGACGAATAAATTGAAGATACGTCTCATGTAGTACTCTTTGCGACACGACCTTCTTCGTGTTCGACCTTAGTTCTAACGGTCCTCTTTATAGTTATTGGAGTATATACGTCTACTGTGGTGGGAATACCGTCTTTTACTTCTTCTTGATTTCTCGGAGAACTACTTTGTTTCTCTCACTTTTTCAACCGAATTTCGAGTTGTAAGTCTTTTGTCTAACACCGTAGACCAGGGTAGTGAAGTACCCTTTATCTACCCCTTTGTCACCGACTGAATTAAAAACCCCTCGAAGTCTTAGTGCCGTCTACCACTAAAGTCGGTACTTTAATTTTCTGCGAATGAGGCACTTCCTTTCAATACTGGTTGGATCTATCGTATAATTTTTCGTGTCTGTTATGAAACCGTTGTTTACAGGTACATCAGTTCCGATACCAAAAAGGTCATCAGTGCATACCTACACTCTCAACCTGGTATTTCTTTCGACTCGTGGTTTCTTAACTACGAAAACTTGACACCACAACCTCTTCTGAGAACTCTCAGGGAACCTGACGTTCCTCTAGGTTGGTAAGGTAGGATTTCTAGTCAGGACCCACAAGTAACCTTCCTGACTACAACTTCGACTTTGAGGTTATGAAACCGGTGGACTACGCTTCTCGACTAAGTAAACTTTTCTGGGACTAAGACCCTTTCTAACTCCCGTCCTCTTCCCCTACTGTCTCCTACTCTACCAACCTACCGTAGTGGCTGAGTTACCTGTACCCAAACCCACCTGAGACCCTCTACCACTACCTGTCCCTCCGGACCGTACGACGTCAAGTACCCCAGAGTTTCTCAGTATGTGCTGACCCGTTGACTTGACTCTTTCAGTCCAATAGGACCTAATAAACCACCCAGGTGATTTTGGTATTCTCAGGAATATGTTTCCTCCGTTCTCCCAGTGTCTTGTTATCTAAATTACTGACTCGGTCTACTTCAAACCTCACTAAACTCCTTCCTCGGTCTTCGACCTCTTACGTCCGTCGAAGATCTTCGACCTTCTCAGGTTCTTGTCCAAAAGGGGACCTTGGATACCTTCCCTATGTCTAGACCACTGTGAAACTAAAATCNACCGTAGTGGCTGAGTTACCTGTACCCAAATCCACCTGAGACCCTCTACCACTACCTGTCCCTCCGGACCGTACGACGTCAAGTACCCCAGAGTTTCTCAGTATGTCCTGACCCGTTGACTTGACTCTTCCAGTCCAATAGGACCTAATAAACCACCCAGGTGATTTTGGTATTCTCAGGAATATGTTTCCTCCGTTCTCCCAGTGTCTTGTTATCTAAATTACTGACTCGGTCTACTTCAAACCTCACTAAACTCCTTCCTCGGTCTTCGACCTCTTACGTCCGTCGAAGATCTTCGACCTTCTCAGGTTCTTGTCCAAAAGGGGACCTTGGATACCTTCCCTATGTCTAGACCACTGTGAAACTAAAATCGGACAATTCTGAGTGAAACTTGAAAACTGGAGATCTTGACATTCTACTATTACACAAAGTCCCTCCTACCCCCCCAAAACAAAAATTATAAATAACAAATAAACGGACCCAGTCGGGAATAGATACCGTACGTCCTAGGAGCATACTAAGTACCCGAATCAATGGGACACTGTGCACCCTAATCAAGGGACTGGTCCCTGGTTTGGGTGCAGGGGGAGTACCGTTCCGTCTGAGGGTTGGTGACCTGGTGGTCACTTCAGGATCATTACAGAAATTAAATGATTAAAACATCATTAAACAATGTCGTCGTTATCCTTCGATTATGTTGGTAGTAGTGTACGAAATACATTTTCGATATTTAGTTATATTATTACAGAAGAACAAGGAAGGCGGTCAATGAACGGACCCAAAGAGGAGGTGGAAGACATGGAAGGACCCAGAGATGAGTATACGGTGGACGGGTCTCTTCAGATAAAATTTAATGTGGGAGAATAATGACATAGAGGGGAAAGATACGAAATAAAAAGAAGTATCGTGACTATTTTTCTTTTCTTTCTTTCTTTCTTTTCACTTCAGCGAGTCAACACAGGTTGAGAAACGCTGGGGTACCTGTGGTCTGAGGAGGCAGGTACCCTAAAAGATCCGTTCTCATGACCTCACCCAACGGCAAAGGAAGAGGTCCCTTGAAGGGTTGGGTCCCTAGCTTGGGTCCAGAGGGTGTAACATCTTTCTGCGAAAGACAGACTCGGTGGTGAACTAGAATCGGTTTTCCGGTTCTTCGCTATCGTGACTATTGGACTGTTATATATGTAAGTTTACATATTAAATAAATATATACCCTCGTCTTCGAACAAAACAAGTGAAATGGACCGTGTTTCATCCCTGAGATACTTCGTAAGTAACTTACTTCCCTACTTCCCTTCTAGTACGAATACTATACTTAGGAGAGTTCCCGAAGGATTTACCGCAAGGGGTAAGCGAACAAAAGAATCACATCAAACGCCTAAAGAAGGAACTTAGAAAGGAATTCTACTCCCATGAGACGAATTTAGTTCACGAAATTTGTGTGACACACAAGGGTGTTCTTTAGTCGTCATTAAGATGAAACGTTTACTCTTTCTTCATGGATAGGTTCCGATCGTCGGAACATTTTGGTATTAGCACCCCTAAACCCGGTGACACGACCCGTCTCCTGTTTGTACTTAAGTTACCGTCCACTAGACTACCGAGTGGACCCGAAGGGACCTCTTCGTCTAAACAAAGTAAGATTAAGTGGAAGTCTCTAGTCGTCTCGACCCTCCCTCGACCCCGCCCCACCCCCGTAATAGACTTAAGTGAGGGACGAAAACGGTATACTGAGGACTTTGTAAGGGATCCAAGATCCCAATTTTTTTTATCATGGGGTAAGGGGTGTAGGGAAGAGGGTGAGACTCGACCGGGGTTTGTCGGGTCCAAAGTCGTGCTATGAACTGTCCAAAATACTATGGTGACCCCTGTCTCAGGAGCGACCGGACCGAGCTACGTCTCCGTCAGTCTACCTCACCACCGACAACGTCTGGACACCCCGATGGTGAACACGAGTCGACGGGTCCGACAAGGACCAAAAGGTCGTCGTTCCATTACCGGGGTTCTCGTCGGAACTCGATCATACCCTACCGTTCAAACGTCTATTTATGAAGACAGAGGTGACGTGTCGACCCCACTAAGAGTTTGTACAAAGTGTGACCTATCTCGGGGTCACGGGAACGTCACTACTTGAACTACCACTGGGAAAATGGCCGAAGGAAGGAAAGGGACTGGGGTGAAAGGATGGTCATAAAGGTCCTTAGTAGAAGGTTTATTCTGTGTGCATGACGTAACAGTAGAGTCGCAGACGAAACCCCCAGACGGTGAAGGCAAGAAAGGACGGGTTCAGGATAAGAAAATCGACGTAGAAAGGACACGAGGTTCTGGGTCGGAATGGAAGAGTCCGGTGCGGTCGGGTAAGGAAAGAGTCGTCACTATAGGGTAGAATGTAAGCCATGTATGAGAGACAGAACGTTGCCGAGTTATAATAGCCTGTAGACTACCTCAGTCCCACCTATCCTACCCGCATAGTGAGGGTGACTCTGTCATTCAAGGACCAACCGTCTTTCATACAGAAAAATTTTAAAAATATTTTGTAAATAAATAAAATGAATAAACTAACACGGGTAGAATCACCGACGTGTACCCTAGAAACTAGAAACACCGTACACCCTAGATTAAGGGACTGGTCCTTAGTTTGGAGACCGGGGGACGTAACCCTCGTTCTCAGAACGGTGACCTGACGTTCCCTTCAGGACCATGACACAGGAATGTGAACTATTAAAGGGAAACTCGTATATCAAAACCCGGTCTATGGATAATTCAAGAGTTGTTTATGAGTAAGTTACTAGTTTCATAAGTCTTTTCTCTGACACTAATCTGTAAAAAAATTAATCTTTTTTAAACCAACATCCACTGTCTTGTGGGTCGAGTTTATCCCAATTCATTTTGCCCCTGACAAAACCACGTGTGTCATCTTTTTAGATCCCCATGTAACCGAAATCCGTCCGAGGTCGGTTTCGAGTGTGTTACCGGAGCCTTGAGCCAGAGAGGAGAGGAGAACGAGGACGAAAGGAGAGGGACAACCGAAAAAGTCCGAAAAGAACCCATGTGGTGGCTATAGAGTAGTGGAAGTAACCGTCGACAGAGTTGTCTCCTGTCACCGAGAAGAACCCTCGGGACCGGAGTCCTACGTAGGCGACCCTAGGAGGCATGGGTAGGGACTCGGTCAGCGACACCGGTTCCTCGACTTTGGGACGACTAACAGACCTGTCCCCTCGACCATCTCGTACTCCACCCCCGCCAGTTCGGGACGTACCGAGTGCACGGGAGACTCACACTCCCCGAGGAGCCTCTTTACTCGGGGACTTCGGTCTACGACACTGGTCCACGGACGCGAGTAGCACGGACAAAGGACTAGACGTTTCATCCTTATTGTTGTGACCATAGACCTTGCTTCGTCTCCTAACTACTCAATTGTGTGACACACGAATCTCGTAACGAGCTAGGCACCCTTTGTGAGCTATTTACGAACGACCATAATATCTTCGACTTATATATGTACAAACCGACGCAGTGTACACCCGTAGGGTCGTACACCCTGGAATCAAGGGGTTTGTCCTTAGTCTGGGTGTGGGGGACGTAACCTTTGCACCTCAGAATTGGTGACCTGGTGGTCTTTCAAGAGACTTATGTATAAAAACTAGGACGTCTTCGAGAGAGAAAGGTTGTCTGAGAGGTAAACCTTGAGTCAAGAATTTACTACCTAGAAATTTTTACAATATAGGGTAGTCACAAAATGAAATTTTGTATGTATCTAGACTCTGGTGGACCTCCCTGACCAGGGTCCCCTTCCGTTCACTCTATGAACTTTCACCAGCGAGTCAGCACAGGCTGAGAAACGCTGGGGTACCTGACATCGGATGGTCCGAGGCGGTAGGTACCCTAAGAGGTCCGTTCTTATGACCTCACCCAATCACAAAGGAAGAGGTTTCACTCTATGAATCCCGTGTTTTATTTTCCGCGAGTGACAGTCTACGGTGAGACACGAGCGTGTCACAACTGTCGTTCAGAAGAACACTTAGACGTGGGACCCGAGGAGCGAACGGAGTGGTCACAGGGTGGTCAGGTGCAGACAACCAAGTTCAAAGAACAACAGACAACAGACGTGTTCGGTATGTGACTTCAGTAAGATTGAAGACAAAAGCCAAAGAAATTTCTGGTCGTTCTTGAACTTATGTGGACGTTTCCACTTAGAACCTAAAAGTGGTCAAAGGGATCGTGATAGACTAACAGACCAGGTGTGGTTTAAGTCATCGAAGGGACCACCGAGTCACCATTTCTTAGCTGGACGTTACGTCCTCCATGTTCTCTGTACCCAAGTTAGGGACCCTGCCCTTCTAGGGGACCTCCTCCTGCACCGTTGAGTGAGGTCATAAGAACGGTCCTCTTAGGGTACCTGTCTCCTCGGACCGCCCGATGTCAGGTATGCCAACGGTTCTCTCAGTCTGCGCTGACTTCACTGCATCGTGTAAGAAGATCGTTGAATCAGAGGGTCAGTACCGTTTTGTAAAGTTGACCAAAAGTATCCTTGCTCTTGAAGAAAACGAGTGAACAAAAAGTAATCAAAGGATGAAACACTAAAGTCATACTTTACTTTCTTCATATTAACCTTATCTTCCAAGGACTCCCGTCCGGAAGAGACAGAATGAGTGGTCTCGTCCTTTGTCACGGGTGTGTAGCGTCCACGAGCTCACAGACAACAAACTTATTTAATTTGACGGTAGGTGTCTAGAACCTTTGTTTTCTAACTGAGTCAAACCCCCTTATACACCCACCTGAGTTCGTCTCGTTTGGGTGAGTCGTAAAGTACCCGGGACCCGTAACAGTCGTACGAAATGTCTCCCTGACCAACCGGAGTCAGTTGGACCGTTCAATCCTTTCTTCACCAACTTGTTCTCTCGTCTATGGTGTAATACACATTTATGGATCCCCTTCTCAGATCTTCGTAGACGAACAACGAGTATGTGTCATCCGTCCACGAAGGGACCCGACTGAAGAAAGAAGAGAAGAAGGTCGAGAAATGGGAGACTTCATAGAAGGAGGAGGAGAAGTCTCGAAGACGTAAACTCTCAATTATTACATAGTCGGTCATATTCTCTATACATAATAAAGTAAATTAGGGGTCATTGAGATACCTCAATAGTGAAACGACTGTTTCCAGGTGTATCAGTTTCGATATCAAAAAGGTCATCAGTACATGTCTACACTCTCGACCTGGTATTTTTTCAGACGCTTGACTTCTTGACTACGAAAACTTGACACCACAACCTCTTCTGAGAACTCTCAGGGAACCTGTCGTTTCTCTAGTTTAGTCAGCCAGCATTTCGTTTAGTTGGGACTTGAAAGTAACCTTTCTGACTACGACTTCGAGGTTATGAAACCGGTGGACTACGTTTCTCCTCGACTGAGTAACCTTTTCTTGGACTACGACCCTTTCTAACTCCCGTCCTCTTCCCCCGTTGTCCTACTCTACCAACCTACCGTAGTGGCTGAGTCACCTGTACTCAAACTCGTTTGAGACCCTCTATCACCTCCTGTCCCTTCGGAACGCACGACGTACGCCAGGTACCCCAGTGTTTCTCAACCTGTACTGACTCTCCGAGTTGTTGTTGTTGTTGAGATATGTTCATTATCTTAGAGGTAAACCTTTCCAATTCTGGATCGGGTGTAGTGTACCAGTTATGACATCAGTCCTGACCCACTAAGGTGTCCAGAGTTGAGAAAAATTGGTGAATCTGTATGTCAGGAAGGTAGGAAGGTACGTACGTACGTAGGTAGATAGGTAGGAAGGGTGACTACCACGAACGGGAAGAGGGGTTGGTACCGCGAATCCGAGAAGCATATACGTTCTCTTCGAATATCTGAGTCCTTCCTTTGTACGTATGCGGCAATGTTACGTTCGACAATTGATTCTTTCGTTCTCCTTTAGTCGAGCGATCGTCCCCCTCCCTTCGTTCCTTCCTAGTATAAAGAGATAGTGTATCCACCATGGACTATTTATAATTAATAGACAACTAATTAAACCGAGACAAACGAGGGGTCCTTTTCGTAGACGAGAGTGCTACTTTACTCGTACACCCATTTACATCAAACACTTGAGTTTTCGTGAATGTTTACATTCCTTTACACGGACACCAATGGACTGTCCACTGCGTGGACTTCGCTGCGGATATCCATCATCCACGATTTACGTGCCCACGACAATAATTTCTGTTTGCGGTCCCGTGGCAACCACACGATCAGAACCATTAAATTTCCCCTTTTGCAAACATTATAACACTTTTACAAGAGAGGGAGGTAAAAAGACAAGTCAGCGTCTCGCTACTATTTTGACTTCGGTCTCCCTCGTGTACAAAAGTACTTTTCAGAGGTAACGGATGTTGAAAATAAAATTCCGTCTTGGACTCCACATAAGGAACGCTGGGTGTGTTTGAGTGGTAAGTGACGAACAGAGGGTGGATACTATAGGGATCGTATAAAGTACCCAAGAAGGGGAGTTCTCGAAGGATAGTAAGTTCTAAAAGTTCTGTCTCTTTTGTCCCAAGGACACACTGAGACCCACTCAAAGCATCAAGTGGGTTCCGGTTTCAGAATTAAGACTGTATAAAGACTAATTTATAGACGGAGTGCCTCCGAGATCACTTCTGCCGTCGTTCATTGTGTGTTCTCGTGAACGGACAAAACTAGGGACAGTATATCGTCCTCGAGTTATTTTGACACGAGGCCAATAGACAACGCGAAAATTTTTACCGGAGTTTAAGTCACCGAATTCCGCTGGCAGAATGGTGTAAGGTACACACCGGCCAGTCCAATAAACCTCCCTTCCGAACCGACCCACCCCACACCCCCCCAGGCACCGACTCTTTTGAACTGACCCCGGACGTCTGAGGGAGGTCCCACCGAGAGAGTGCACAGACCTCGAGTCGACCGCGAGGTGCACCGACGTATCATGAGTGTCATCTCCCCGACCCAAGATTCTTCCACAGGGTCCTTTGTGCCCGCGACGTTACGGACCGGAGTCTCCACGGCGTCGTCAGAACGCCGACGTAACAGAACTAGTCCGTCCGGTGATCCCCGTCAAGGCTAAGTGTGTATGACCTTCCTCCCGAATACATACCTTCCTAAATGTGAATCGAGCGGCCGTTGTCGTTCGACATCAATAACATACACGCCTCCGTACGCCAGTCGTATCCGACGACCCAAGACCGCGACTGGCGTCCAGGTGAGCCCCCGTCCGGACGCGCAGGTCGACACGCCGTCGTCGACCAAGGGATGCACAGAGGAGAACGGAGAGTGACTGGACCTCTTCCGTCCCAAGTCCCGGTCGGCGCCCAGAGTGGTAGACAGTGACACCTGAGAATAAAGGAAGGAAGGAGAAAGAAAAAGAGAGAGAATTAAAAGAGGAGCAGGAAAGAGAAAGAACGGAAAAAAGAGAGAAAAACCAAACACAAAACTACTTAAATAAAGTTCAACTGAACTTAAACAAAATGACTCATTAGGGGATATATGACCAAATTTAAGAAAAGTCAAAAGTCAAATCAAGTCAACAAGTCAGTACAGGCTAAGAAACGCTACGGTACCTGACATCACGTGGTCCGGAGGGACAGGTAGTGGTTGAGGGTCTCAAATGGGTTTGAGTACAGGTAGCTCAGCCGCTACGGTAGATTGGTAGAGTACGAAACAGCAGGGGAAGAGGAGGGTGGAAGTTAGAAAGGGTCGTAGTCCCAGAAAAGTTTACTCAGTCGAGAAGCGTACTCCACCGGTTTCATAACCTCAAAGTCGAAGTTGTAGTCAAGAAGGTTACTTGTGAGTCCTGACTAGAGGAAATCCTACCTGACCAACCTAGAGGAACGTCAGGTTCCCTGAGAGTTCTTAGAGAAGGTTGTGGTGTCAAGTTTTCGTAGTCAAGAAACCGTGAGTCGAAAGAAATATCAGGTTGAGAGTGTAGGTATGTACTGATGACCTTTTTGGTATCGAAATTGATCTGTCCGGAAACAACCGTTTCATTACAGAGACGAAAGATTATACGATAGATCGAACCAGTATCGAAAAGAAGGTACCTTGTTCGTAGAAAATTACAGTACTGACGTCAGTGGTAGACGTCACTAAAACCTCGGGGGTTTTCATTTCAGAGAATGACAAAGGTAAACAAAGGAGTAGTAAACGGTACTCCACTACCCTGGTCTACGGTACTAGAATCAAAAGACTTACAACTCAAAGTTCGGTTGAAAAAATGAAAGGAGAAAGTGAACGTAGTTCTCCAAGAAATCAAGAAATGAAAGACGGTATTCCCACCCAGTAGACGTATAGACTCCAATAACGATAAAGAGGACCGACAGAACTAAGGTGGAACACGAAGTCGGTCGGGTCGTAAAGTGTACTATGTGAGACGTATATTCAATTTATTCGTCCCACTGTTATATGTTGGAACTACATGAGGAAAGGGCTGTATAGGTCAAAATTGGCAACGAAGAACTGGACGTATGTCTAAAGAGTCCTCCGTCCATTCCATCAGACATAAGGGGAGAGATTCTGAAAAGGTGTCAAACAAATTAAAAGTCAAAATAACTAGATATTAACTGTCTCGTGACATACTCACATTCCACACGGTGTATTACTGAACTATATGTACATAACACTTTACTAATGGTGCCATTCAAATCTATTATAGGTAATGAAGTATATCAATGTTTTCGAAAAAGGAGTACTATCTCTTGAAAATCCTAAATGAGAATTGTTGAAAGTTTACATGGTGTGTCGTCGTAATTGACATCAATAATACAGTACATGTACTGTAGGGTTATAAATGAATATACGAAGGTCAATGCTGACCTTCAGACATGGAAACCGGTGGAAGTAGGTTAAGGAGGTTAGGTACGGACGAAATGATTGGTGTTTAGAACGTTTTTGACAAAAAGAAACTCAAGATAACAACATAAACAAATAATCTAAGGTGTATGTTTACTTTAGTAC
The DNA here is from genome assembly GCA_006410555.1 of Capra ibex. NCBI lineage: Eukaryota > Metazoa > Chordata > Mammalia > Artiodactyla > Bovidae > Capra > Capra ibex. The sequence continues at coordinate 36,780,592 of SJYO01041852.1, read as the reverse complement.
GTTATAAAGAAAGAGACTGAATGAAATCAATCGTATAAGGGGAGTTCCAGGTTGGTACAACAACGTTTACTATCCTAAAGGAAGGAAGAATACCGATTTACCACCAACAAATCAACGATTCAGTAGTGTTCTGAGAAAACACTAGGGTACCTGACATCGGGTGGTCCAAGAAGACAGGTACCCTAAAAGGTCCGTTCTCATGACCTCACCCAACAGTAAAGGAAGAGGTCCCGTAGAAGAACTGAGTCCTTACCTTGGGTATAGAGGACGAACCGTCCACCTAAGAAATGGTGACTCGTTAGACCCTTCGAAGTCAGTCATTACACTAAGAGGTTTATTACCATAGGGTGATATACATACATACATACACATATATACATATATATGTATGTGTGGTACATAAGAAATAGGTAAGTAGACACCTCCTTGTTGTATGTGTGGTACATAAGAAATAGGTAAGTAGACACCTCCTTGTGTTCAACAAAGACATTAAACCAATAACATTTATCACGGCGTACCTGACTTGAGAAATTCGTTGAGTTACGATTCAGAATCGTTTGTGGACTAGTGAAACTACTTGTGTCGTTGAAATATTTATTTGAGAGTAAGGTACGTTTCTAGAATCGAGACTCGTACTCGATTATTTTTTGTCTAAAACATGGGGTACCATACTTCCTTTGACTGACGGTAAAACAAAACAGAAGACCCGATATAATTATAAATCCTCAGTAGGACTTACGACTTTACCGAAAAAGTATAGTATTTCTGAAATACAAAGAATTACCGAGACCAAGACAAAGTATTAAGTCTGAGAGACACTTGTAGAACGATCCTGTGTAAAAGGAGACAGGAACTCTGTAGATACAGTCAAGTAATAGTGCACCCATTTTAAGGTAAAGAAGTGAAAGTAATACAGAGAATAAACAGAGTGAAAATAATACGGTTTTGGTCGTAAAGAGTTTCACTTGTAATTGTCTACAGTATACATATATTTTTGGGACTACAGTCCATTTGGTCCCCTTACGACTACGAATTTTTTCAGTTTGTTAAAAGAACTGACGTCCTGAATAGTCTTGGAAATTGTTTGATTACACATGACACGTGAAGTCTCTCTTATGGTTTGCGGTGTCTAAACACAATGGGTCTGACAATGATGTCTCGTGGAGGGTCCTGAATTGCAAGGTCCCCTGTGTGAAACCCTTTATCCGGGATAGGACATGAGGAAAATCCTCCTTCTACGTGCACGGGTGATGCGACAGTCGCAGACGTGCGGAAGGGAAGGAAGTCCGTCGTGACCATCTCAGTCTCTTTAGATCCAAGGGAACGTCAAAGAGGAGAGTCGAGAGACGAGGGCCCGTCCATCCGGAGTCTGGAGAGTCCCGATTATACATCAATTATGTTGAGGGACTCAACTCCGTTACCCCCTAGTATCTGTCATCGTGTGTGTCTCTTCCTCGACCTCGGTCACAGTCTTTGTACGGACGAGAGGGAGGGACCAAGACCCTGACTCGGTGGTATCCCTTGTCCTCACTCGCGTGAGCGGGGGATCACCTGTAAAGACGGAGACGGTGGACTCAGCTGGGTAGGAAGCGTGACTACCGAAGATAACCGAACAATCGTTGATAAGTCTTGATCGCCCACCCGCTAAGTAAAATCTACTTGAGTCAACTCTTTAATAAATGTACCTCCACTATCTAGACTCTTGCCCCTAAACCCTACGAAAGGGGTCGTGTTCTGCTGCGTAAGAAGAGTAAAATGTGTACGACCGGAGCTCCAGTGGGTCTCCCCGGGAAGGTGTGGGGACTCAGGAACACATCTTTTGGTCCTGGTTCTAGAATAATAGTACACACCAAGAATTAAAACTCCCCTCCCCTTTCTCTACTAAACGGACTCAGACACTAGATTCCATTAACGCTTAGACTTTCAGAACGTTTATCATCCGTCCGTCACTATTGTTTCCGCGACAAATAAGTCTCGAACGAGTCGGTCCTTGGTAGAATTCACGAAATCAATAAATTAGGAACGTTGTTCGGAACCTTCTACCATCTTACTAAGAAGGTACAATCTCGACTCCTTTGCTTTCGTGTCTGGTAAACTCATTAAACGGACACCAGTGTATCGATTACACCCGATTTTTGGTCATAAGTTTGGTTAGGTACGTTAGTCTAAAACGTGGACACATGAATTTGTACCGGAGTGGGACGGAGAACTTTTTAGCGGACACCTGGTAGGACCGGTGTGGCCCACAAATGTCATAGAGACGACACACGGATAAGGACACAGTTCAACCTCCTATGTTTTCTAAGTACTCTGATAAAATACAGATACTAACGAGGTCTTAACCAAAACTGAAGAATTATTTCCCATTTTAGGGGCTCCTTTTTTGACTTACTACTTTAAATTTTCTCGTTCAAAAAGTTTCATCCTTCTTTGACCAATTATCGTCCGACTTCCCGTTTGTACAATTTTCCTTGGTTGCGTCCCTTTTGGTTGTGACATAATCACTGTGTATACTAAACATACGGACATTCGTCCTTTCACATTTTCCCCCTCTCTCGACAGAAGAACTCATTTACTTCGTATCTTCAAGTAATCCCGATATTTCTTCACAATTTTCTCCTTTGGGACGGAATTCTCGTAGTTACCTAACATTATATTTGGTACAGTCCATCCACGTTTAACCTTTGCCCTCTACGTCTCCGTACTAGACTCCTTATGTAAATGGTTTTATAGTCTATTTATTATTTAATAATTTATACAATTTTCGATTTTCCTAGAAACACAGACGTTCCGAGAATTTAAGTTCTCTTTTTTTTTTTCTGACCGACCAGACCAGGCTCTCCCACTTCCCTCCCGTTACCTCTGCCAGACCGACCTAATCAGGAGGTAAACTTCTGTGTCTTTTTGTGTGGGGACCACCTCAAAAGTGTCTTTTAGTAATCTGGGTTCGGTGTCCGGTCCGGGACCCCTTTAATTCCTTGTTCAATTTTTGTCCTCCCGCCGACTGTCGACCCTCCGGGAGACAGTCCTAGGACACAGGCCCTCGGAGTCCGGACCGCCTCCCAGGGTGACTCGTCCCGTCCCCCCAGACCGGGTGACCCGACAGGACGGGGGAGACCTCACGGGAAGTCGGGGAGACGACGGGCGACGAACCCCGGACCCACCCACACCTGTACCCGGAGGGAGCCTCGAAGACACTGTGAGGACGGTGGAGAGGGTGGACCTGACACCTGAAAGTGGGGTGTCTGCCCTCCTTTCAGGGTTTCCGGTCGTTCCTCACCGGTGCACCCCGTGCGTGTTCTGAGTCTCGGGGAGAGGGTCAACGCACTTGCGCCCGACCTCACACTTTACCCTACCACTAGTGCTGTGGAGCGACGCAAGGGGTCCACGGCCGACACCCGGACGAGGTGGTCCAGAAGGACGGACCCCCCTCGGACGTCATCCCTCCAGCCGGATGACCCGGGAAGGACACTCTGGACACCCCGTAAAAGACGTTTGTCTCCATCGTCGTAACCAAATAAAGTAGTAGTCCTGACAATGGGACACTCCAGTAATAAGGATGCAAGGAGGACAATGTCGGGTCCTTTGACTCCCCCTACCTCCGATTTCTTGAACGGGTCCTACGAACGAAGTCAGGGTGCACGGACTACACGTTTGACCCGAGAATTGGGGTATACCATGTCCTGCGACCACTAGCGTACGTATCACACGTCAGTATCGAGGCTGGCCACCAAACCGCGTGGGTACTATCCCCGTAAAGTGACTCCTTCACTACAGTGACCTTAGACTCACTCCAGTCTCAATTGGTCCCTTTCTGCTTCCCTCAACCAGGGACTTCCCCTGACCAGGGACTCCCCCTACCGACTCGGGGAGCCCACTCCTGGTCGGACACCGACGTTGTGTCTCGATCTACGGACCGACGACACACCGGAACTGGTTCGAGGAATCGGAGAGTCTTGGAGTCAGAGGTGTAGACATTTTACCTGCCTTCTCTAGTCTCCCCCTACTTCGATCCCCTACCGACATCTCACAGACCGGGTGACAACAATCATAATAAATAACAGTTCTCGTCGTTACATATTCCTTCCTAGGGGAGTGGGGGTAGGGGGGTGGTACCTCAGAGATGGAGTCGTTGCTGTGGTGGACTCTCGACTCTCTCTCCAGTGTCCACCAGTCCCCTCGGGTCACTTTGGTTTCAGTTATCGGGTCTAAACTGGGAAGTTGCCCGGTCCGGTCGGTCTGTGAGCCGCAGTTCCAGTCGTCGTCGAGGTCGCAGGACGCGGGCGGTACAATGAGGTAAAGTACAAACGTCGTCTGGGAGGAATCCATTCAAGTGTTTGGGTAAACATCTATCCAGGGTCTATCCGGAGGATTCCGTCGTACCTCTCTGTCCCGACCCGGGAGGTCGAGACGACAGGGAAGAGACGCGAGAGAGTATGTGTGAAGTCCTCTTAAAGCATCGATACCCTATGAGACTCACGGCAAGGGATTCCAACGGTAATTCGAAAATACAACTCTTTAAATTTATTTAGACTGAGATCTACTGACACACTAAGGAAGGGGAACAGTGAACCCATATTGAAGTTTAGAATGGTGGAGGTTGTCAGAAGGATTTTCCAGGGGTGGGAAGGGTGCGCGAGATAGTGTCCCGCCTTAACAAAGAGATCGTTAGTAGAGTGCAGTAGAGTAGGTGCACAAACGAACGACTGAAATGACGCCCCGAGTCGAGTAACCTGCCACTCCCGGTGTTCTCATTCTTGGGACACCCCGGAGGTAAGAGGTCACTCCGGTCACGTAAGGGACGTGCATCATCTACGAGTCACAGGGACACAGATCTGTCGTACCAGTCCTCGTGTCTCGGATCCGGGGGTCCACCCGTACTAACAAGAGGAGTGAGAGACGGGAGATACCTCGTCGGTCCGGAGTGAGCAGGGTAGACATTTTACCCGTCGGTGGATTTTACTACACGTTTTCATACTTTACTGTTGCCTGTCTATAAGTACTACACCATTCACCCCCTGTTTTGGTCCGTCCTTTTGTCACCCAGTCCCACTTGGATGCTTCCCACGTCTTATCTCTTAATTTCCGGGGCGACCCGAAGGGCCCACGGATCAAAGGTTGGACTTAAGGGGTAACTGGTCACATACTGAACACCCTCCATTGTGAGACTCGAAACGAAAGGAGTAGACATTTTATTCCGATGATCCTCAGGTACAGTTTCTCGACAACACTTTTACTTACTTAATTCCTCAACCACACCCTCTCACCACAAACCGTGTATCTTGGATAACGACAACAACTATACTGGTAATAGCAAAGATAATAATGAGACTACATCGTTCACTCTTACTTTCGAACGTTTTACTCTACCTGTTATATTAAGGTAATAAATTTTTTACACACATATGTACTGACCTCCATACCTCTGTCAAGAATAAAACAAGAAAGGAGGAAGGAAGGAGAAGGAAGGAAGGGAGAAGAAGGGAGGAAGAGGGATAGAAGGAGAGAAAGAAATTCATAATGAAAACATTACTCTGTTATTTTAGTTCTTTTCAGTAAATTAGGATTTTTATTATTTCACTCGTCCTGTGTGAAGGACCCCTCACCTCTTCCACCCGAGACCGGAGATAAGGAGTGATACCTGTACGGTCCGTAATGTGAGTCGGGGAGTGGACGTAAGGTGTTAAATTAGGAGAACCGTCTGGACGGACGATCCAACGATAGTAGTGACAATTTGTCTATTCCTTCGGTCTCGGGTCTCTCCAGTTCACTAAACGGGGTCTCACGGGTCGATGGTTTCTCCACCAAGGGTCGGTCCGGATTGACTGAACCTCGGACTCTAGATTTGGAGTAGTAAACTCGACACCCGGACCCGGTTGTGGTAGTTGTACGGGGCCTCGAACGACCTTTTACGTCTTAGAGTCCGGGGTCGGTCAGGACGGTCTGAGACGAGACACTGGGTCAGGGACCCACCAAGTGCCCGTACCAGTTCGGTCTCTTTGGGCCAGGTGGACCCGACAACACGGCACAGGGAGTCCGAAGGGGGTCGTGGACGGACGGGAGGACGGACCGGGACTACGAAGGACGAGGAGTGACCCTAGAGTGAGAGGTCTAGAGTCACCCCCTTCGGTCCTCTTCGCTGAAGGTGTGGTGAGAGAAATGACTGACGAATCGTAGAGACTCTGTTTCCAAACTTCCACCCCCCCGCCCCCCCTTTTACAAACTTAGGTGTCTTGACTAACCTCCTAATAGATCTCATAGACATAGGTACAATAGAGAAAGGTTTATCACCTGACATTTCTCTTATCAAAACCATAAATTTCTTTTTATTTATGACGTCCGAAGTATTGGTCTCCGGGAAGACTATACGAATTTACGCCGGACCCACCGGACTAAATTCCCCGATCGCGATCGTGTCGTTTCCATTTAAGAGGACCGGACGCCGACAAATGTATACTACTACCTTACGTCTGTTCGCAACAAACCGAGACTTTCGTCTCGGCCTCTTTTGAAGTAGATCCATAAATTAATATGTCCCGTCTCACCTTTACCAGAAAACAAAGGAGTGACCGGGTACCAACCTTTGGGTAGCCAGTGAGCCTTAGTTTTCCGTAATTTTACATATCTTTCCTTGACCTTGTATTGCACATCGTCCCCGAAAGACGTAAAGACGAACACAAGAAGTGACGATTCCGACAAATGTGGCACTTTAACCACCTATCTCAGCCCATTGCACCAGACATGTGTACGTATACACGTCCGGGTACGTGCGTGTACGTGCGTGTGTGTGCGTGTGGAGAAATCCTAAATACTCTCTTTTATGTTAGTTCAGACTATTAACCCGTAAATTAAGACGCATCCATCTTCTTCCCAACCTCTACTTGTAAAGAGCACACACACACACACACACACACACACATGTATATACCCAGTGTGTTGGTGTGTGTCAGTTCCAGGACCCGACGTCTAAAACAAAAACGGTCAAAAATTTACTTTATGGGCCCAAAGCTGTGGTCACGATCTCGGTTCCGTCTCTGGATCTTTCTATTTACTAAATTAAGCCCGACAGTCCAAGACACACAAACCTTCGTTCCTAAGTGCCTCCTCTTTTCGCGTAATTAACTTCAGAGTTCCACCACCATCTTGTGTAAAAGAAATAATGACGAGAGACACCTCCCCCAACCCAAAGAAAAATTCGACTAAACCAGAACAAGTCAGTTGAAAATAACTCAACCAGGACCCTTTTAGGTGTACCTATCCCGGACGGACACCCGTCACCCGAGGTCGTCACCGCCCTCGTCCCGACTCTCTCTGTGCGGCAAAGGCACCTCGGGAATGTTTCCCTTATGAGGTCTTCCACTGAGGACCGAGGTACGACTCTTCCACAGCCGGTCCGTCCTTCGACCCTTTCCGTAAGGTCCGTCTACTTTCAAATCCCTCTTTGGTGTCCCTAAAGAGACGGGTGTACCGTATGGTTCCGACGTACACCGACACCCCTCCTCGTCTCCTCTTTCCCCAAACTCTACTCCGACCCCTCCATCCACCATCCTTAGACTAGGGGAAGTCCCGAGGTGACCGAAGAATCCGGTGTACCCTAGTTTCTTTTAGTACGGTCTGAACCTCTACCACTCCTGGCGATCTAACTTCCTCAACCGTCCCCAGAAAAATTCCTAGACCTGAAAATTTTTTTATCATTAAAAATAATTTTTTTTTTAACTTCATAAATGTTAACTTGTTAAATGTTACAACATAATCAAAGTTCACATGTCGCTTCACTAAGTCAATAAGTAATATATATATACACTCACATACACAGACACACACACATATGTGTGTGTATGTATGTATGTATAAGAAAAAGTCTAAGAAAAGTAGTCTCCAATACCGTTCCTAGGACTCACATCAAAGGACACGACATGTGGTCCAGGAACAACGAATCGATAAAATACATATCATCACACACATACAATTCCCTAAACCCCAAACTAGGTTTCTCGTCACCTTCGGTGACTTCCTTCCGACGTTAGTCTGAACACGAAACTTTCGAATGAGATAAACTTACCGTCCATATTCGTGTTCTTACCTCTGTTTTTCTTACCTGTTCACATATGACACTTCAAGACCGTTCTCTCCTTTCATCGGACCGGACCCTCCTTTACCTCTTCTCACCTCCCAAGTGTCCCTCGTGTGTGTCACTTCCGGCCTCAACTTCCCTCTACAGTTCCACCAAAAGTGGTGTTAGGTATGAAGAAAGATTAACGGAGGGCCTCTGTTTGTACTACACGGTAGTAGACAAAAGTCTACTGTGAGTCCTGAACGTCCATACCAGGTCCTCACCAGACTTCTTATGTCCGAAGACACCTGTAGAATGGACAACCGTAGCTCTAAGAGAAAAAAAAAAAAATCATTTACAGTCTTGGTTCAGTCTGTTTGCTCACACTGTCCACTTGACTCAGGTCGGAAAAAGTAGAGAAGAGGGAGACTTGAGGACAGTAGACGAGATACCGTCCATAACGTTTAAGTACGTCATAGGTAACGTTGGGGAGGATTAATTGGAAAACCATGAATCTTCGGTCTTTCATCTTTTGATGTAAAGGGTTTGAGGAAACGTCCATTCCCCGGGGTTCACTTGGACGAGACCTGACTGGTCGCCTTCACTAACCACACACCACCGACGGTCCACGTCCTCTAGTCCGCGAGACCGGTTACTCCACCGTTCTGGAAACAAGAAGACCCTGTCACCCACGAGGTCAAGAGACTACAGGGTCCGGGATGACAGTATAGCGAAGAAAAAAGACCGACGAAACAAGGATAAACATCATAGGCTTGGGTTAAGAGACCGGGAGGGTCCTTACTGTACTTAAAGGAGTCTAACAGACGAAATTCATATCTTTTCACGTAAGGCAACGGACGTTTATTCTTGGATGTCAAGTGAAGTAAATAATAGTGTATAGGAAGCAACAAGATGTACGTCACAAGGAGAGACTTGTGTCGTACCCGAGGAGTTTCTGTTTCTACTCCGACACTCAGGAGAGACCACAGTTGGTGTCACGACGACACCTACGGACGGTAAAGACAGACGACCTGTCGGTTCGTAGTCAGAAGATCGTCTCTTCTAATCATCAAATACAGGGTCGAAAGCAGACCCCTTGGGATAGAAGAGGTCCGAGTCAGGTATACGAAACTATCCCATTGAGGTGGTTCTTTCGGTTCCTACCGACACACTAAGTTTAGACCAGTCAGTCTCGTAACGTAGGACGACCACTGGTACTACTCCCATTTCTACCCACACACTAGGTTAGTCTCGGTCACTGACCTTTAGAGTCCCGAAGACGACCCTACCAACTCTCTCTCCCCGTAGACAGATGAGAGCAAGACAACCCTAATGACTATTTTTTCGTTCTCCACTCGGTCCTCGACTACCTCCGAGACACGTCCTGACTGTTACTCCAGTTGGGTTTCCACTCACTTTGGTTCTCTGACGCCACGACTGTGTCCCACTCGGAACGTCTCTAGGTCGGAAAGGGGTGTGTCGGGATGAGGACCGGAAAAGTCAATCCACTCAGTTATTCCTAAAACAAGTAACCAAAAAAGGAAGTTGGTCACTTCACCCCAAAAACAGCGATTTTTAGTTCTCAGTATTAATTTTGTCATTAACAGGTAATCATCGAGGACTGACCGAGTAGTTTTTTGACTTCCAGAAACCAAGTCAAGTCAAGTCAAGTCAGCGAGTCAGTCCAGACTGAGACGCTGGGGTACTTGGTGTCGTACGGTCCGAGGGACAGATAGTGGTTGAAAACCTCAAGTGGGTTTGGGTACAGGTAACTCAGTCACTACGGTAGGTCGGTAGAGTAGGAGACAGCAGGGGAAGAGGAGGACGGGAGTTAGAAAGGGTCGTAGTCCCAAAAAAGTTTACTCAGTCGAGAAGCGTAATCCACCGGTTTCATGACCTCAAAGTCGAAGTTGTAGTCAGGAAGGTCACTTATAAGTCCTGACTAAAGAAAATCCTACCTGACCAACCTAGAGGAATGTCAGATTAAGAGACAAAAGAGAAATTCGAAAAACAGTGAAAGTGAGGGTCGGAAATTCACTGGTAGTAATTGTGCAACGTGAAAATTACTAAACTACCTTGTTTGTTAAGTTTACGTCGGTTCTATATGGGACTAGGTAATAGGAGAATTTGTTTAACCGTCGACAAAGACCTTCCTTTCTCCAAGGTTCACTCCCGGTCTGTCACTCTTTCCACGACACCGGAACTCGCGACAGGATCCATCTATGATTAACGGCGACATCTCGTACTTACTTCTTGTACCCGGTATCGTGGTGTTCCTTAATCCCACTGAACCCACACTAATAATGGCGGTGTGAGTAATCTCCACACTAGAACCGTTTCGACGAATGGAAGATACTTATATCGGGGTTGACCGAATCTCAAATAACCGAATATGTGAACCTTTCAGGTCCTATCACAGAAACCGAAGTCCGACCCGACCTAGGTCAGCGAGTTTTCTACATTCAGTCTTTTCACACCACAAAGGAAAGTCACGACCGAAAGAAGACGTGACCGAAATAAAAGTTCGTCAACCCAAGTAAGAGCACCTACATTCTACCTTCTCGAGGTCCGAATATAGGAGGGTTGAAACGAGAGGACCGTCTTTCTTGTGTGGAGAGATCGAGGACATCGGGACATCCACGTTACCTTTAGACTCCATCAATCTAAAATAGTCCAGTCGAACCAAGTGGACGTATAGGGACCTCACTCCCTGAATCCAACTGAGTGACTATACCCCCTCCCTTACAAAGAGTTTCCTTTTCGTCCCCCCGACCCGACAACGGTCTTCTCCCCTGACTACGATTGACCCACTCTTGTTGTCTCCGGGGAAGAATGGGAGGATCTGTCACAAGAGAGTCCTTCTTCACCTGTCCGAGGGTGAAGTTTTCCAAAGCCATTTTACTTTACTCAATTACAGACCCCTCGTCTACGAGGATCACGAGGTGGGTATCAGGTTGTCGATACTCCGGGGTCTCAGGTTGTTGTCGGAGGCGTAGGGAAACGGACTCTTGAAAGAGACCGACGGTCTGGAGTGAGGCGGGTACATACGGTGTCCAACCTACACGACCCCCCTCCCACATCAATTGTTGTCGACCCTCGTCGGAAGTCGACGAGTCGGCGGAGTGGGCAACTTACCCCGTTGAGACTTTACACGGGGGTCTCCAGGAGTCTATCCTAATTCGAGGTCAACGGGTGTCCATGTCGGAAATTAGGAAGGAACTGAAGAGTGAAGAAGATAGACACAAAGGATCCTACGGGAGGGTTTATTTGTAGAATATGAACTTACGTGAAGGGAAACCAGTCCCTTCGGGTTTCATTCTGACAGGATGCAAATTGCAGCAAGGACGGCTCAGTGGTCGGAGACTACGCGTAAACAATAATGGTGACAGTATCAATAAACCTCCAAGTGAAAGACGAAGGACGGGAGTAGAAAGACGTGAAGGGTGCCCCAGAGGGAAAGAGAGAGAGCAATATGGTGGGGAGACGGGAGAGTTGAAAAGGAACAGATAAAGGATTAAAATTAGAGAGGGGTCCCATTAATATTAAGACTACTCACTTACATTCAAAAATTTGTTAATGTTTCTTTTAACCGTTGATTGTGTTATCCATCTGGTTTGTTGTACACAACTCTGACAGGTCAAGTACTTCCATCCTTACTACAACCAAAAGTGACACGGACCTTAATTGCGTACTCAAACATAAGTCTCCCGAAAAATTTTTATTCTGTCTAATCGTCCGAAATAAAATTATTTCCTTTTTCTGACTTACTTTAGATGAAGGAGACATGTAATGTAGACGAAGGGTAGACGTCAAAAGCGGTTTTACTAGTAAAAAAAAAAAATTAGGTGTAGGTGTTGTTAAACCGGAGGACGTAGACGTCTCGCCTCGTTGGCAAGCAAGTGATTTACTATGGGATCACCATACTCTCACAATTACGTAGAGTAAATATTTGTTCCTTTTGTGGGGTCGTAGTAGACCTGATAATTGGCTAAAGGTTATACTTTAATTACGTTTTGAATAAAGAATTCCCCTTTCATAAATGTTTCTTTCTACCTAAAAGAGTAATTATCTTTCTATAGTTAAATTGTCAGCATGTAAACGTCACACTGTTTAGCACTGAACCGTCATACTGTCTCCTTACTCACGTCTTCTTTTAAACCAAATAGAACTCTCTGGGGTGGTGTCACCTAAACCTTTAGTTTGCACGACACGAACCCCAAGGGTAGAAGTCTAGAGACTGAAGACGTGTCGTTTCTCGACCGTTCCACCGACCCCGCTAGAGAAGAGTTTCTCGAACACCGAGGGAGTCGAAGGGTTCCCCAACAAAGGTAGACAAGACCCAGGGTCACGCCCATCTTCCCCACCGAACAAAAATACAACGACCCTTGATCGTCTGTTTGCAGACACAATGACGCAAAGACGGACCACTCTTTGGATGACTCCTTCTTAAGAAAATCCCACAGTCCCAACAGGACCTTCTCCTGTTCGACCCGTCTCTCCCTTCCACAAAGTAGTCTTCAGATAGGTCCACCGGAAGGAACCCGGACGGGACAAACTTTTTCTTTCTCGACCTCTAAACTCCCGTCGGTTTACAAACACCGACCTCCGGTCTGAAGTAAATTTGTTCACAAGAGACCAAACGACGAGTCTCCTCTAAGAAAGGTGGACAAGGACTGAGAAGGAGGGGTGGGGGTTACAGACATCCAGAACTCGGACGAGTCACCTAGGGACATGGATGAAAAGACACACAAACTTCAACCCTCTCTGATGAAAAAATTCTCTTTTTTCAGTGCTTGGTCTTTAGAGACCGAGTCCTGGATCGAGACGATACATGATCGAGACCTATCCTATCCCTCATCTCAGAAGAAGAGACTCGGAATCAGGGAAGTAGAGACTTTGTTTTTATTATTATCGAAGGATTGTCGCAAGGATCCCGAAGGGACCACCGAGTCACCATTTCTTAGACGGACGGTTACGTACTCTGAGCCCAAACTAGGGACCCAGTCCTTCTAGGGGCCCTCATCCTTTACCGTTGGGCGGGATCATGAGAATGGACCTTTTAGAGTACCTGTCTCCTCGGATCACCCGATATCAGGTACCCCAGTGTTTCTCAACCTGTACTGAATCGTTGTTGTTGTCCCAGGGGTGTTTCTCACCTACTCGACCACTTGCATGTTAGTTGGAAATTTACTTGTGTAGAGTATCTACATATGTATGGTGTTTAAACCCGTCAATCTCGTTTGTGACTGAAACGAAAGCCCCCCCTACTTTCTATACCAGTACCTTGTCGTCACGAGACTACCCGAGTCTAGAAATACACTCTCCATCCACCCCCAATGTTTCAAACCCAAATTGAGGGTGATGCAACATCGACCCACTAGAACCCGTCCAATAAATCGTGTAGACTCGGATAAAGGTGTAGACACTTTACCCAAATCTCAGAACTAAGAAGGTCCTAACAGTACTCCTTATTTAGATAAGTAAGTTTATCCTTTCCCCTAGTGTCTCTGTCTTAATTGAACAGGATCCCACCTCCACCCTGGCCACGGGTTTGTCCCTTAGTCATTCACCGACGTCCTTGTCTTAAATTTGAACTCGATTTCACATATACTTTTTGTGAAATGTCATGAGACATCTTTATAATAGATTTCCTGAAATAAATCTATCCTTCTGATTCTTTCGGGTCCGTAACCCGGATTAAAGATAAAAGATCGGGGAAATGTAAATTATACCTATTCGTACTCTAACATGTCCCAATTTCCGTCCTCCCGTACTTCTTACAAAGGGAGAAAGAAGGTCAGGTCTCGAGGTCCTTTGTTATCTAACTTACTACTTACAAGATAAGTCATAGAACGGTTATAACTTATCTTCGGGGAGATAAGTTATAACCGTTCTAGTTGTGATTAAAACTATTGACTTATCTGAAAAACTCCCAGATTGTGAAGAATTTTTGTTAATATAAAATACTTCGGTCCAGTAAACCGTAATAAACCTAGACTTCAATCATGTAATTTAAAACAGGGAGTTACAAGTTAGACTGCACTGAAAAATCTTTTTTTTAGAAAAGGGGGAAATAATTTTAGAGATCACCAGTCACACTAATCCATGGTGACTAAACTTTGTGGTAAGAAGTGCTTGTGTCCTTTCTCCTACCACTGAAAAAATTTTTCCTAGTGAACTACAAAGAAACTTTTTGTAAACTACAAAGAAAGTTAGAGTCTTTTTATTTTGTCCATAAATCGGTCTTCAGCTCAGACAAGAGAGTCAGAGATGATCCTCGTTACAATAAAGGTTCTTTTGTCTTAGACAGAAAGGTCTCTCTAGGAGAAGAGAACGAAATAAAGGGGAGACTTTAATCCTCGGTTACAAACACTGTAGTGACCCAACGACACCTTTACAAATAAAGTGTCTCCTAAAGCTGGAGTTCACCCGTTAAATTTTCTCCTTCATACCTTAGAACCGTTTTGTGTTGACCAAACGTATTTTTACCCGTCGTAAAAACTTTCTTTCTAAGACTTTCTTTTGTCAACAAGGTTCAAAAGGACGCTCCTAAGTTTGTGAACAGCCTCATGGAATGTGACTATGCGGCTAAAAATAATCTTAAGATGAATGACATTTATAGACTTTTTTTCAACCTCTCTCGTCCGAAAAACGTCCCCCTTTTGTAACCGATAATAATTTTAACTCTCTTTCCAAACCAAGATTTTACGGTAAAACCCCCGCCCCAATAGCCAAAGGTCAAAATATTGCATGTTATCTGAATTCTTTTATCGAGGTAAATTTCTTGATACTGAGTTCCCCGGACTCAAAGTTACGTCTTTGACGTTTTAGGAAGACGCAAAATTTGACAATTTAGTTGTCTTACGGTTTGATCTTGGAAAGAAGGACGACCCCGTCATAACAGGGGATTTAGGTGAAAGGTCAAGAGAGTCGGATCGGATCAAACTACATCGTAACTGAATCGAATTGATGTCGTTGGCCGTTTTCCTTCACCCAAACGTAAACCCTACCCTCCTCCGCCGGTGCCCACACACACACGGACGCACTAACGCGCGCGCGCGCGCGCGCGCCCTCTGCACCCCGTGGTCCTTTCCTTTTCTTTTTTAGCTCTGCATCGTTGATACACTTTTATTAAAGGGGCACCGACATGCTCACCAGAGACGTTCCCTTTCGTTAAAATCCTTAATTTTTATTTTTTAGAAGTTTCTCCGACCCTCCTTCCGACCTGTCCTCCCACGCCCCGTATCGCCCCCTGTACACGGAGGAGCGGCCGTAGAAAAGAAAAGGACATGTCCGAACCCCGCTGGGGGGAGGGATTGGTGGGTGGATGGCCGGCGGGGGACGACAGGACCCCGGGCGTGCCGGGTCGTCCTTCCCGACCGGCGACCGGCACCCCCCCCGACGTTTCCAGACCGCCGCGCCCGACTAAATCACCGGCCCCGACATCATGTCCGACAGGGGCCGTCGGCCGCCTCAGTCGCGCGGGTGCACTGCCGGGGCCAAGAGGCCACTCGAGGGGTTTGTCTGCGTGTGGGTCGGTGTGCGCGCGCGCGCGTGTATGTGTGTGTGTGTGTGTGTGTGTGCGTGCGTGGGGGCGCGCGTGTGCGGGCGGGCGAGACGGAGACGCGGGAGGTAGGGCCGAGCGAGTAAGAGAGCGGGAGAGCGAAGGGGACGCCAGAGAGCGAGACGCGCGTGTGTGGTGTGTGTCCGTGTGCGTGTGTGTGCGCGCGTGTGTGCGTCGGCCGTGTCCGTCGTCGCCGCCGCCGACGAGTTCAGTCCTGCTTGGAGAGATCCATGGAAGAACTCTTCCGCCGCCGCCGCCGCCGCCGTCGGCCTCGTAGGGAGGAGGCGGCCTCTCCCTCGTGGCGGCTCTCAAAGGCAAGGGAAACGGCAAGGGAAGGGGGAGGAAAATAAAAAGCTCTCTTAAAGAAGAAGCGAATAACCAAATTAAACTAAAACTTTTAAAAACCAACGAACACACACACGAGGGGGGGGGGGGTGGAAAGGAGTAAAATAAACGTAGGTCTCGTACCGCCCGACGCCCGACAGCCTTCTGTGGAAGAAGAGAAGGAAGAAAATGTTGATGCCGAGGAGGCCCCTTTGGGGAAGGTTGGTCCATTCCCCACCGAGCCACGGACCGCCGCAGCGCGGGGCACGGGGAGCGGCACGCGAGTGAACCGTGAGCCGCCCCTCCGTCTCCGAACCCTCCCCCACCCCTCCGACCCCCCGGTTCACCCAGCGTTGCAGACCCAGTCACGGTTGGCCGATCTCCTCCACAGGGGGAAGGGGGTCGTGCTCGAGAAACCAGAGGTCCCAGACAGCGCAGGGAGGGAACAGGTTAGACGGTAGGTTTGGAAGGGGAAGGTTGGAGGGTTGGGTCGCCCTTGGTCTCTCTCTCCGTCCTCGGCCGTGCAATGGGGCTTGTTGAGGTCCGTTTTGGTCCCTTGAGCTCGCGTTGGAAGGGGTTCAGCGGCGCCCGCGGCGCGGGGACACGCGGGCCGCGGACGGGCGGGAGGTCAACGCGGCTCCCCGACGTCTCGACACTCAGGGGGGCGCTGCACGACAAGGGGGAGGTGAAGGGGGCCCCGGGGCTCGGTGGAGAAAGGGATTTTACCGACGTTAGAGTTCACCTCCGCAGGGGACTGGGGCTCCTCCCCCACGTCTCACCTACGAGGCCATGGGTACTGGGGTGCGGAGGGGGCCGCGCGTGTTCGTGGGGTGTTTGTGTGTGTGTGAATTGAAACTACTGACACGTTACGTCAGGCCGACGTAGCACGGGAGCTGCGAGGGGCGGCGGCCGGACGTCCACACGAACAGCCACACTGAACCCCCCGCGGCTCTTCGACCCCCATCTGCGGCCTTCCCCCCCGCACCTTCTACCCACAATCGCCCGGTGCCCATTGGACCTCTCTGTCCGCAGACGAGTCCCAGATCCCCACGTTTTCGATAAGACCCTCGGTCTCGCTCTTTCTCTTTCCCCCCTTTTACGGAAAATTAATTTATTGACAACATCAGACGACGGGGGTGGCGAACAAACCACTTTCAGATGTCCGTAGACAGTAAAGGTTTGATGTGCCCCTTCACCTCGACCTCAGCTCCCTCCCCTCTCCCCACACACACACACATACACACAGACAGACACACATGCTCGTGCTCAGGTCCGACCCCTTTCAATCCCGCCCTCCGCTCCACTTCCTGGTTGCCCCTTTCCGTCGTCGTTGAGCTACCCGCCAGGCCCCGCGCCCCCTAAGGGCCCGGGCGTCTCGCTCTCGACGGCCCCCTCGACCTGGCTCCCCGCCCACGGCCCCGCCCCCGCAGCTTCTTTTCTTGAGCCAAGACGGGCAGAGAGGGCCGGTGGCCCCGCAGAGAAGAGGGGTCGAGCGAGCGGTCGGTGCCGCCGATCGGGCCGACGGGCGGCGTGAGCGGCCGAGACCGCGCGAGGAAGAGCCTGGGCCCCCCCCGTCGCGCGAGGACGCTCGAGACCCGTTTTTTTTTTCGGTTGGGGCGTTTCGTTTTGTTGGCTTTTTACTCGAGGCGGCGGGGGCGTCGTGGGGGTCAAAGGTTTTTCGACTTTAGCGGCTTAAGCATCAGAGGACCGCTTCTGGAGCGTAGAGACCGTACCCGAAAGGTCTTTCGCGGCACCGGTAGCTCACTTATTATGTATTCTCCCCGGGCCCTCGGAGCGTCTCCGAGGACAGCGGCGCCGTCGTCGTCGCCCTCTGCCGCCGCTCGAGACCGGTCTGACGGCCCGGCGGCGGCGCCCACCCCCGTATACCTGTCGAGGCCCCTTCGCGCGCCCAGGGACTGGGCCGCTCCTCGATGCCTTCCGCCTCCCCGCCCCCCGCCGGACCCCTGTGCTTCAACCTCCAAGTCCCACTCCGTCGACCCTTTCCCCTCCGGGGCGACACTCATCTTTGAACCTCCTTGACGGCTCCACCAGCCCGATCGCGGCCCAAACCCGTCGAGCTCCCACCGAGGCGACGGGCTCCGGCCGCGACCCACGAAAGAGGTCCGGTGCGACGGAACAGACCACCCCAAGCCCACGAGAGGCACGGAAGCGCACGACCGAGGCCTAAACGGCTCTCGGTTGCTGGGGAGGCCGAGGCGTTTGAGGTCCAGAGGTCCTCGCCCGCAGGCCCACGGACGAACACACACACACACACACACGCGCGCGCGCTCACACACACACACCAACAGCTACTCAGTCTTTGGCTGCGGTCGACCAGAAACTCCTGGCTCTCCACATCCTTTCCGATCTCGGTGTCACGTAGGGCGTGTTCGGGCCGGCCCTGAGCCCTAAGGAGCCGGCGCGGCGCGGAAGGGGTGGGGGGTGGGGCGGAGGGGGTCAGGACCTCAGTCTACATAATCCTATTCAAAGGTCCGCGCATGTAGGCTGGACGTGGAGGGCCGGCTCTTTGAGTCCGTGAACCAAAAGGAGGTTTCCTTCTCTCTTTCCTCTGAACCCACATCCCTTCGAGTGACACTATGTCGAAATGTCGCTACCCTCCAAACCGTTGTAAAAATTCCTCTATCCTTCGTCCAGCAAACTCTCGCATCGTTTCCCGATGCCGGCCTAAAAAGTTCTGTCCGTCAGTGCACGTTTGAGGAACCTTTGGCTTCCTCCACCCGCTCTCCCCCACCACCACGGCCCGTCCTAACCTCATTTCCTTCCTCTCTTAGTCTCTTCCCCGCCCCCACCGCAAATTTTTTTTTTTTTTATTTTTCTCCTTTTGATAGCCAGAGAAGCCCACTTCAATCAAATTGAATTAAACCTTTTTGGAAAAGGGTTTTCCGTTCTAGAAAGAAGACCTTTCCCTTTGAGTGCAACGATTCTTTTAGCCTTTCTTAAAGACTGTTTCGTAACGTCCCACTAATCGAGCGGCCGGCCATGACCCACCGCACGATGGGAATCACGTCACTTAACGTGCCACCCCTTTCCCTCCAATAGACTTTATAACTAACGAAGAAGGTCACCACGCCATACTTGAAAATTCTATTTCATGTCTTTGTTTACTCTCTACATGTAGTAATCTCTTTCCACGGGAGTTTCACGATGGCTCCGAAATTATAGACCACCATCCCCGTCAATAAGTCCGTCACGTAGGATGGTCCTAAACGACGAAGATAGCGCCGGGATAGTGGCAAAAGTCCCTACTTCTTATACATCCACATTCCTGGATCAGAGAATAACTAGCGATCAAACGTAAAAGTCGTAACCTTGTACCCGTCTCCTGATTCTTTGGACGAGGAACTGACATGGAAGCCTCTTTTTCCTAATCAATTTGATTCCGTTGGGATTGAGGATAGAACCTGAGACCCGTCCTGACGATCCCCCTCCGGACCCGGTTTAAACTTTCTCACTCTGAATAAGTACTAAAAATGGACTTAACGACGGTTTTCCGAATGTTTAGGAGGTAATGGATTTTTATCGTTATAAGAAGTTTATATTAAACAAATGAGGTGGAGTTAATTTATATTTTGGGACAAGGATCACAATTTTGCACGAATACTTCCATTCCCAAGTGACATGATTTTTTTTTACAGTTCGAAAAATAAAGATCTAGTTATACTATACGAGAGTTGTAAATTATGGTACATTTTCCTCGGAAAAATGTTGTAGTTATCGTCCGTCCGTACAGAGGGATTCTTCGAGAAAAGGACCTTAATGTTCCGTAAAACTAACGAAAGTAAAAGTGTTCTTTGTACTAATACTGTGGAGACCAATATTTGTTCGTTCACTTTTTTTATTACTTCTACCCCCAAGAAGTATATCTCTGGACCTTTAAACCCTTGTTGACCCCACAAATAAGTAATGATTTGTGTTTTTGGTTTTGGGCCTTTTAGGTTTGTGCTTAGTGACGACTGACCTTCCAAAAATGAATAGGACACTGTAAAACAATAATTTCGTCCCCCTCCCACCCAACCCCACTTAAAAAACCTCTCTCGGGTTACACATAATCTCGGCTTTGACGTAGACAATGGTAAATTTTTGACCCTTTAAGGTAGAATATAGACTTCTCTGGTACAACGTCTTTAAAACGTGGGTGAACGGTTGCACCTTTTGTATGGTATCACTCTCACCCCCGCCCCCTCGTAGACGAATCCACCTTAAATAAAGAAGTTAATCTTACTTTTGGGGTTAATTTCACACATACACTTTACAGAGACTAAACCGAGTCACATCGTCTGTTGTCTGGTAAGAAATTAAATGTCAAAGTGCGGATCCCTACCGTCATCACGTTCGAAGGTCTTGAGTTGAGACAGAAAGATACAACACGAAAAAGTTGGACGTTCAGAGAGGGTATCAACAAGTCCGAAAGGTCGAGGCAGTACTTCGACTGGCACGTGACCAGTAAGGACGACCGTCGAACCTGGACCCAGTGGAAGAAATCGACAGGACGATATTCGGGTTTAACTCCGTCCGGTCCAGATAATACTATCACTCCGTTAGTTGACTTTCACTTTTTACTTCGGTTAATCGACTGACGAACCCACAGGTGCTCCCGGCTGTAGACTGAAATAAGTGGGCTAACTGGCAAAGAAACCGATGACCCATCGAATTTGGACTCAAACGCTTTTTTCGCAGTAGTGGTCGTCTGAACTGAGACGAAAAATTGAAAAGAAGGAGAGGACAGGGGAGGGGGGTGGTGAGGAAGTTTAACGGTCTGATCTCTATCTTTACCGTAGGAATATTCCTGTGTTTGATAGAAGAGTCTCATCTGTCACTGACAAAACTTAAGTCGGGACCTGAAAACAATCGGTTCTGGACATTAAGAAATATGAGTGAGATAGAAAAGTTCGTCCTATCTACAAAGTCACGTTTTAGTAATTACCTAAACCCATTCAACAACTTGCGAACACGACAGATATAAAACCGACCCCTCCCACGAACCGTAAGGAAGGTACTTATACCTATCGACTTCGTCTTCGATAGGTGACTCCTTGTAAAGAAAATAGGTCAGGTATATAATATTTCTTGAGTTATAAAGGTGGGGTGGGGGGGTGGAGAAAAGACCCACAAAGAATTAAGGACTTCACTATTGTGTCGACCCTAAGTGACTCCACTCGGTCTCGAACCCTTACAGGAGGTAAACGTTATAACAATCTTTCGGTCATAGAATTTCAACTTTTTTACATTTGAGCCGAAGTAGTAGAAGAAAAAAAAAAAAAATTGAATTAAGAGGACTTCTACTTACATACTTGATGTTTGATCAAAAATCAATGTAAAGATATCTAAATGGAATTTATGTGAAAACTTTAGATGGAGATTTAGGACGAGTGGATTAAGGTCAAAAAGGTAGCAACCTACCTAAAGAGGATACATCTGTCTTTTCATTTTCTCCGAACCTTATTGAACTCAAACAACACCTAGAAACTCCTTTTCGTCGAAAAAATTCCGTGGTCAAACTTTTATAACAAGAGAAAAGACCTATTTCAAAACAATCGGATTTTGAACCCTTGGTTTCATGTCACTGTTATCGATGGTAAATAATTATGACAAGAGTTATTTCATACACTGAGTAAATTAGAGGTGTTGTATACTCATTCTACGAAAATAATAACAAGGGTAAAATATCTGCTTCTTTCATTCCGTATCTCAAGTCTTGGAACGGAGTCTGGAGTCACGATCAATCCCTGTTTTGACCCGGTAGAAGACGGACGTCACGTCCTCTGGATCCAAACTACGGACCCAATCCTTGTAGGGATATCGTCCCGTGTCGTTGGATGAGGTAGGTCATAAGAACAGACCTCTTAAGGTACCTGTAACCTCGGACCGTCCGATGTCGGGTACCCCAGTGTCTCAACCTATGCATACTGACTGAAAGTGAATTAATTATATATCGGTCTATGTCAAGACAAACCCTTACTCCACCTCGGAAGAGAAAACCACTTCACCCGACGACAGATACCCCGACGCGTCTCAGTCTGCGCTGACTTCACTAAATCGTCGTCGTCGTCGGTATTGATGGACTACGAAAAAAAAAAAGGGAACCACTACCTGATTTACGAACTCAAATAGTAAGGAAAATCAAACTTATCAACTAGGTCCAACTCTCTATCTGTTCCAGAAGTCTAACAGACGAGGGTGATCGTCTATTAATGCCAAATCACCTCCCGAGGAAAACTTACATACACCCATAGTCCTTTTATATTGAAATACTTCTTTATGTTAAGATTCTATGAACTTATGTTATTAAAAGATCTATTAGTAAATCTACGTGGTTTTGGGATCGAGTATTATATATACATATCAGTACATCCACACACACGTGCATACAAACTCCGTATTGAGAGGAAAATAGTAAAACCCAAACAAGACATATATCAACACGAACTCTAATTCTGACTCTAAATGGAAAGACCAGTGCCGTACAATATTGTCCACAGAAGACATGGTTAAGTACGTGGATTGTAAATACAGGTAGTACTTGATTACGGAAAATCACCAAGTAGGGAACGTAGCACTAGAAGGTTTTATATCAACACCCTTCCCCTCCCTTTTGTAATTTACAGTCATCAATGTCGTTCTGTCAGAGTTGCTTCTCCCGTTTCTCAGAGAGAGATCAAAGTGCTAGGCCGTCGGGACCGCCTTTACATTTTCACGTCCCAAACGTAACCTTACTCTTACCCCAGTGGATGGGAAACATCAGTAGTAGTTCCTTCGTCTTGAAGGAGGGTCTCTCTCTCTCTGGTATCCTTTAGTTACTAGTGTGAAACGACCGCCTCTCCATTTACACCTGTCGTCAACCGTAATTTATTTTTCCGTCGTCTTTTCACTAAATGAGGTCTGCCGTCACACCGAAAAACCAAGGAAGTTTCTTAAGTGTAGAAATTGTATTAATATAATTTTAGAAAGAAAGAAAACTCAATATAAAAATATTCTTTTTTTTTTCCTTTCCTCTTTTATGGTAATCCACTACGATAGCAGAAAAGTGAACTTCTAACAAAAAATTCCTTTCGTCTCACAGACCTTATCCTCTTGAGCAGGGGGGAGGGAAGAAAAAACAAATTCTTAACTGGACTAAATGATCTCAACGGTTTAAAGACAAACAAATCAGGTACATAAGGAACTGTGTCTTTTCTTCAAACGGTAACCCGTTCCGAGTGGAACTGTTCCACAACGTTTCCTACGAATATACCCTCTCCGCGTCTCTTCCCCCACCACTAGTGACCCCATTTCCCGTCACATCTACACCTTCGAATTACTTTATACGTTTTGGTCAACACCCCAAGATTGTACGACCGGGAACAATCGAACACGAAGACTAACGAAACACTCTTGTAAAAGGACATCTAAACTTTATAGCTTGACGTCCATTATCGACACCCCGATTCTTACAGACCGAATATAGACCCTCCTCTACTTTGTAGGTACATTAGAGAACGGACTTTCGCATAACCTTTCACACAATCAACACATTGTGGCTTTGTTTTGTTCAGTTTTTTCGTGTTTCTTTCCCTTTTGAACGTGGTTGTGGGGGATGGTGTAAAACTAGGTTAAATAATAAAGGTCATCGTCAAGTCAGGGATTTCAATTGTTACTTACTAATACTAAGACATCAAAGCAAATGTCGTATTTAATCGTAAAACAAAAGACAATGTCGAAAACTTACTCCTTAATATTACATATTAAACGACTTTTATCTACAATAGTAGAGAATCCTACTCTTGTTGGTGTATTTGAACTTGTTTACTATTTTTACCTTAGTTAATGTAAAGTTTACCTTCATCAAATGTTTGGAGGTTTATGTTTCACCGTCATCATCGACCAATAACATTGTTTATTAATCAAAAAAATTCGTTGTAAATAACTTAAGGTAACTGCTAAACCATTAACAAGTGTCAGTTGCCATCGGGAGGGAGAAGGTTTTACTTTACACCGCACCTTACTGACGTAAAATATTTGGTGTCAAACGAGGTAATAAATCACAACGCTGGTCTTACATATAAATAAACGTCTACATTGGGAAAGACTCATTATTCTTTTGTCACTTAACTGATTTTACTACGGTGGTTCGAACCAACCACCGAATTCTATTTGTGGGTTCCCGAGTACCCACTCTCACAAAACGTAAACGTTTCTTTCTTTTCTTCGTGTGACAGTCTTACCTGAACACACAGAGGCGTACACACACAGAGGCGTACACACACAGAGGCGTACGCACACAGAGGCGTACACACACATATTCCCCTCTGAAAATTTCACTAAATAGTTGATTATCTACTCCGTATTAAAATGTAGTCGTTCTTAAGTAAAAAGACGGGACGAGGGTAGTGACATAAAGGGTACGGAAAAGGTAGGACTGAATAAAAAAGACACATTTAGAGCGGAGGGAACGGCGAAGTCTTCGAGGAACACCCTTCTTTGACACGGAAGAAGTGGAGTCCTAGGGAGTAGTACGGGCCGGACAACATCTGTTTTGTCTACACAATCTTTTACCAACTTTAAAGTCTTTCGAAAATACGGTAATACACAGGGAAGTAAATAAAAAATAAAGTAAAAAATTTTCAAAAATAACTTAAACA
The DNA here is from genome assembly GCA_006410555.1 of Capra ibex. Lineage (NCBI taxonomy): Eukaryota > Metazoa > Chordata > Mammalia > Artiodactyla > Bovidae > Capra > Capra ibex. Next base: position 36,756,012 of record SJYO01041852.1, on the reverse strand, counting down.
ATGTTAACGAAGACAAAATACAAAAACGAAAAACCCACGTTCCGCACATCCTAGAATCGAGGGACCGGTCCTTAGCTTGGACGTGAGGGACTCAACCTTTCACTTCAGGGTTGGCGACCCGGGTAGTCCCTTCAGGGACAGGGAAGTAAATAACAAGAAACGAGGTAGAGAATCCCTACTACTCCTGTTAAGATGTCACAGTAAAAACTTTTACCCTTAAACTGAACCTCTCATTTACTTAGGACGGAAGTAACTTCGTAGGGGTCCCTTCTTCTACTAACCAAATGGCATCCGAGTGATCTGGAGAATTAAAAATTTTACTTTTCAATACTTCATATATGAATTATTTAAGTCTTTTCTATTCCCGTCTTTTGACCCTTAGACTCCGTAACATTAAAATTAAAAAATAAAAAGCCATTGACGATGTACGACTCACCTAGTAAGTAAAAACTAATAAAGATTTTCTAATTAGATAAAGAAATTTCAATTATACGTTTCTTTATACAAGTTGTAGTGAAATAAAAATCTAGGGTGCTAAATCAGACTTTGTTTAGTCACCACGTAATATTTGTGTGTTCTTACATAGATTACTGTCCTCAGTCCGACTTGTCTACGATTTTTTCTACGAAGTACACTTCAGCTCCCTCGACGTCCTCCCTTGCCTTTTTTTAGAGATCTTCAACCTCCCGAACACTCCACTTGCGATACCTCTGAAGAGTGGGTAGTTTATACACGAACACATCAAGTTTCGTCTTCCCTGGGGTAAACGAAGACGTGTTTTCATCCTCACTACTGTAGGTAGGAGATCCTACCAACAATTTTACTTCACTCTGGAACCTGGACCTTTCTGGAAACGATAACTGATTATTTCTCGACTCAGCTACAAGTCAGAATAGGCAGTTAGGAGTTTATAAATATCTCGTGGAAGACTCGTGCGTGACTATACGATCGGGTCGTCACACGGACCGTGTATCACCTCGGAGCTATGTAATCTGACTCAGCTATTATTATCTCAAGAACGTAACTTGTGAATGATATTGTAAAGTCTTTGGAAAGTTTCACGAAATGCATCTGATTGAGTAAAACGGTAGTTTTATTGGGATCTCCATCCATGACAATAGTCATAACGTATAATGGACAATTTTTACTCTCTCGGCTCCAAGTCTCTGCACTTCACTGAATTGGTTCTAGTGTGTCGGTTATTCTCGGTCATCCGCCATGTCAGTCCTAAACATAGATAGGACAGTTCGAAGACTCGGGTACAAAATTAAAATTGGTGGTACGAGCCGACTGAATTCCACCTACTTAGCTACCCACTGTTCCTTTAGTTTTTACTCATTTTTGGACGACGGAAGTCGTACTTACACCCAAAGTCCATCTCGGAGTGAAGATACGGCTCATTCGATCTTCTACCCATCATGAAACTCTTCTCTGATCTGTTGCACGACACCAGTAGACCCACTACTTCTCAAAGAAAAACCGACCTTCTTAGTGTCTTTGAAAACTCCTCCGTAAACCTCTTAAACTCGTCCACTCTTACTCCATCTCCCCTGCAAAGTCCATCTTCCTTTCGTATCCTCCTTAAACAGTTCCAACCCCATAAAAACAACATCAAGAAAAAAGTAAGTTGTTTTAAATAACCCATGGATGTGAAATATAACACGAACAGGGACGGGAGTCCTCGAAATTAAATCATCCTCTCTGCATCTAGTGTACTGTATACTATACATATATAATGTACATTATATATAATGTATATTTAATAAAACATGGATAGAGGCATATATATGTGTATGTAGTCAGATAGTAGATAGGAAGGAAGAAAGGAACGTCGGCAGTTAGTACAGGAAATTTGACACTTCACGGTTCTTTCTTTTTATTTCTTACAATATATATCTCTTCTTCCCCAACCCCCCCCAGACGGGATGAGTAAGCCTCTTCTGTCATCGTGGGGTGAGGTCATGAGAACGGACCTTTTAGGGTACCTGCCACCTCGGACCACCCGACGGTAGATACCCCAGCGCGTCTCAACCTGTGCTGACTTTGCTGAAACGTCGTCGGAATGCGTAATAAAGTTGAAATCTTTAAGCGTTTCGTAGAAGGTTCCCACTTAAGTGGAGGAGGGTGGTCACTAGAGGGAGGTAGAGAGAACGAATCGTTTCCCTGTCCCTCGACCGGCTCAACCCGCCTACACTCAATCATCAGATTTATCCTCTCGACGAAAGGTAAGACAAGACATTCCTCGTTCGTTATTTCGAAAGTTTAAATCAACTTTCAAGTCTAGAAACGTAACCAATTCTAGACGTGACAACTGTTACAGTTCTCTTGTCAAATTAATCATTTAGTTTGTAATTCAAAATAAAATCTAGAATAACGTGAAATGATCTACCGATTTAAAAAAGACCTAATTTTAATTAGTAGGTTCGATCTTTCACTTTATCGGAGACTTCAACCCTTGTGTGAGACTCCGGGTACATCGTCACGATTACTTTAGGAAATGAGAAAGAGGAACACTACGGTTTGATTTTCCCAACGTATCACACGTTTCTCGACTTTTTTTTTTTACATTTTCTCTCACCTTAGTAGAAATGTTACAGTTTACGAACAACAAAATCCTTCATCCTGAGGTAACGATTAACTAGAAAAATGGGACGATCATCGTCTAAGTAATCCTTAGTAAAATTTTAATAAAGGGGGTTAATTTGACTAGAATTTTTTGTTCAAAGATTTTTTTTAAGTCACTCAACTAAGGATGAATACACGTAATTTTATTTATAACCAAGTAGAATGGTTTTAAAAGAAAGGGTTTAAGTAAGAAAATGACATTCATCATTTTGACTCATACTACTACAAAACCCCTCACAAATATTTGACATTTCACAAGAGAATCAGCAATAGTAATACTACCTTCCTCTCGAACGGAAGACTTTGGTAAAGAAAAATAATGTCATCGTAACTTATGTGTGGGTCTTTATTTCATTGACAATTTATTATACGTAACGTAAGTGAATCCATCAATAAAAAATTTACAAACAAATGTCACTATAATTTGTAAACGCAATGCCCCGGAGTGAGGTCCTCATTACTGCTTTAGACAAAATTCAGAGATGGAGAAGAAATTGACTAAGACAGTACACTGGAGACTCCCAAAGAGTCTTTTCGTATATGACTCCAGCAAAATCCGATTACTCAGAAAGGGTATGTAATGTCTCAACAAATTTATTTCATCTCTTGCAGGACGTTATACTCTCGGAAATCTTTATGAGCTTATAGGGAGAAAAGTCCTCTTAAAACCCTTTTACGGATAAAAATATAAACCCGTATATACTATAAATTCTTCAGAAGTATTTATCATTCGTGACGAACTTACGAACAACAAGAATAATCCAGAATATACAGACGACATAAATTTATCGACGTCGAAAAAGAATCAACTAAATATTTACGGAACTCAAAAAAAAATTTTTTGTAATAAACCTATTGGACGTATAATTTATGTCACGTCCCGTGTTTTATACACGATTTTAGAAATAACTAGTAAACTTTTCTTTTTATTGGGAACTGAGGAAGACCCTTAAATGTCTATAGTCGGGGAAAAAGTTTTTCCTAGTCTTGTATCTCCATCCTTGTAAGGAAATTGGTGGTTGGGTTTTTCCTGAAAACGATTTTTCTCTCAAAAGAGAAGTTTTACTCCTGTTTATGAAGAAAACAAGACGTAAAAGTTCTTGTCCCTTATGAAAGAAGGAAATATGAAGTGACGGATTAAATTTTTTATATAAATTTGGACTAAAAGATTCCATGACAAAACCTTATAGAATATAGACCTTTGTCTATTTTCATACCATAATTAAAAAGAATAATGTCTATACTATGTAAAAACAAAACCCCTAAAAAGAATCTAAGTCTCTTTTCTCCTTTTAGTTTTGGTATATATAACGTTTGTAGATTTCTATTAGTGTCTATGCTAAGATTACCTATAGAAAAGTCAGAAACAAAATCCGGATGTATTACAAAGTAAAAATTTAACCATAGTACATATTCTTTAAAAAATAAAAAAACATTTGTTAAAATATCGGACTAAAATCTAGTTATTTAGTATTGATTGAACGGTGTATCATAAAGTGTACGGAGATACAGGGAAAATAACAAAGACATCATAAAGTAACATACTAATAGCCTGGTAAATAAATCGATAGAAAGATTTATAACCCAAAAACCCAACAACCGTTAATACCGATTTGGACCCCGTATAGACACTAATAAAGAAATCCTATTGTGGGTCATTATCTTGACGACCCACTTTCCCGTACAGAAAAAATTCTGAAAACACAATTAACAAAGAACGTTCTCTACGTGATCGAATATGAGGGTCGTCAATACACAGTCTACCTCCGACAATCCTCTACTCAGGAACACACTCTCATAACAGAAACAGGTAAACTTTTGAAGTTTTATTTGGAAAACTTACTGGTACAGTCAGTTCTCCAGTACGACTATTATTACTACTGAAAACAAGTAGAAATCAAAAAGTCTAAGAAACCCGACGATCTTATTTTGAGACCAATAGTCTACTCGTAAACAGGGAGAGAAAGATCCCGTATAATAGAGACATTCTGGAGGACCGAACACAAGACAACACTAGATGTCTCTTTTTAGAAGGAACAAGGTGAGTAATTTGAATTTGAAGTTTTGTTCCTTATTCAGACCTACGATTTCTCATAGAGACCAGTACGGACTTTACTAAGGTTCCTTTCTCCTTACAACTGACATATGAATGCCGTAGTAATAACGACCAGACCAGACCTGGGTTTATACTGTTTAGAATCTCTATAGACACTTTTGTTTTGCGGATATGTTCTCATTATTACTAAGTCAAGGGGTCACTTCCTGTAATAGTATAGAGAGCCTGAGAGGGGTGACGGAAATAGACGACTAGAGGAAGTTGGTAAAAAGGTATCCCAAAGAAACCTGGGAACCAAATAACGTTATATTTAAGAGAAAGCGATTTAGAACGGAAACAATATTCACTTAAGGAGTAATTCTTTTATGTCAAAACCCCCCGTCCTCGATAAATAAACAAGTGTGGGGAATCCGGGTCTCCTTGACACCAGTAACAATGAAGGTCTTGTAATGAACCGGTGACATTGTGTTTTGGTACGTCAAGGATATCGGGGGTCCCTTTAAGGGTCTCTGACATAGGATGGAAAGAAGGACCGGTAGAATAGTAGAAGGACTGGGAAAGGGGAAAGAGGGCTTCCGAGTGTGTGAACCGATTACAAAAGGGAGAGGGGGTCGACAGTAGTCGTCCCACTAGAAGTCGTAAACACGCACCTCCTACCTGGGTCACCGAATCAGAGTCTCGACGTTGTGAAGTGGAGGGTGTTACGAAACCACTGGGTCAATAGAGCGGGTGTGGGACCGGAATAGGAAACCTTATCGAGACGAAGACCTTGGAATTTGAAGTCGTAGTACCATGTACTGTGGTCGGAGTATCGAAAGACGAGGGAGTGGGTAAATAAAGGTTCTAACGACTAGGGTCATGATGGGAGGGAAAGAGGGTCGAGTAGTCAGTATGAAAGGGAGAGAGAGAGAAAAAAAAAATACGGTCGTGTCTTTGGTACTATGTAGTGAAATTGGTGAGAGAACGGTTTTGGAGTTTCGGGAATTAGGGAACAGGAAGATATAAACAGGAGTTTTAGGGTCAGAACCCAGTCAGGTTGGTTGACGGAACAAACGAAGATGTATGCTTGACAACGTCCGACAACCTTTTTGGGTCAGTGTGATTGCTTACACTAAAAATAACAGGAGTTCGAGTCACGGTGAGTGGTTCGAGACAGACCTAATAGTGACAGACATAGACATTGAGGTCTGTAACGGGTGACGAGAGTCGAGGCGGATGGCGACCAAGGGAAGGGTCCACTCCTAAACACCGGTGGGTTACACTTAAGGGAGTCGGAAAACAGAGTATAGACCTGTAGAGGTAGAAAAGTAAAGGAAGAGTAAAAGAGGTCCTGAAACTAGGTATCACACCGAAGCACTAAGGTATGTGAATCCTTATTTAAATAGTGAGGGTAGGACTTTTTAAGGAAGTAGTTGGAAAGTAAAGGGAAATCTGCCACGGACGGAGGAAGAAAACAACCTACCGAACTTCTCGAGTCTACTACACTGACATGTAAAGTTTCAGTACTTAAGTGTACTGATGCTCCAACCAAAGAGAATCACCAAGTATCTAAGGACCTCGTTTCTCCGTTTATCACTAGGTCCCGTCTATTGGATAGACGGTCGGAGTCGTCCTTCGAACATCTAATCGTAACAAAGGTTTAGAAAGAGAAGAGGGGGTGAGAGAAAGATTACTGGAGACCATTCCCGAGGTGGTAGTGATGGTTATAGGGGAGAGGACCCTTATTGAAGTATTAATCGTTTATGACCGTGAGAATAATCAATATACTTCACTTCATTTCACTTTCAGAGAGTCGACGCAGGCTGAGAAACACTGGAGTACTTGATATGTCAGGTACCTTAGGAGGTCCGGTCTTATGACCTCACCCATCGGAAAGGGAAGAGGCCCCCTAGAAGGGTTGGGTCTCTAGTTTGGGTCCAGAGGACGTGACGTCCACCTAAGAAATGGTCCGAGTTCCCTTCAGGTTCTTATGATCTCACCCATCGCATAGGGAAGAGATCGCCTAGAAGGACGGGGTCCTTAGCTTGGTCCCAGAGGACGTAATGTCCTCCTAAGAAATGGTCGACTCCATACTCCCTTCGGGATAATCAATACACACACATATATGTGTGCACATCTATAAAGACACTGAGACAACTCTTCAACGAAACTGAAGACACCGTAGAAGGACAGGAAGTAACGTAGAAGAGGAGAGTAACTGAGAGCTCGAAACGAACTGGAATTTACACTACAAGGACCCTGGGGGTGGGGCCAGAGGGGAGGAAAATGACATAAGGACGAGAGGACACCGTTAGAGGAGTTGGGTACCTTTAGTCAGGCAGAAAGTCTAAAGATAAAGGTCCGGTGTAGAGGAAGGACTTAAGGTATTGACAAATTGGTTAACCAATGAACTGACAGGGTTTGAAAGGACCACCGAGTTTCCATTTCTTAGGTGAACGGTTACGTTCCGTACCCAAACTAGGGACTCAGTCCTTCTAAGGGTCATCTTCCCTTACCGTTAGGTGAAGTCATAAGAACGGACCCTTTAGGGTTCCTGTCTCTTCGGACCACCCGATATCAGGTACCCCAACGTTTTTCTCAGTCTGTACCGAATCACTGATTTGTTCTTGTTGAACTATAAAATTCGTGTCACACAGTTTTCTATCCTAAGAAATAGGTCTAACACAACGAAAACTTAAGGAATAAACCCACTTTCTGTTAATATGAGTAGGAACATATAGTCAATTGAAAACGTCATATGGTTTGGTGGGTTTTGGAACACAGAAGTTTGTTGTTGGTAAAATTTCACGTATTAATATACCTAATCGTTACATCCGACGATAGTCGACCCACCAAGAAGACGACCCAGGTTGATCCAAGTGCATACAGACGTCAGTCGATCGACACCTACCGGAGTGAGTATGTAGCCCGTCTACCGGCCGACAACCAACCCCTATACCTCTATACTCGGCACATAGATAGAAGGTTGTCCGACCGGGTCCGAGTAAGGATATCATCACTGGTGTCCTAAGGGTTCTTTTCCGTCTCTCTCCTTCGACATTCTAGAGATCTACATATCCGAATCTTGAATATCTTGTGTAGTGGAGACAGAACAAGACAACCAGTTTCGTTCAGTCTTCCGGTCGGATCTAAGTCCCTCACCTCTTCATATAAGACGGAGAACTATCCTCCTCAAAGTTCCGGTATAGTTTTCTTGTACGTATACACAACACCGACAACCTCCACCCCACTTATCTTCCCTTAATCTCCGGTGAAATAGTAATGATTAGAGTACTGGGTTCAGTCGGTTGTACAGAACGAAAGGAAGAGGAAAGTCAAGATCAGTCGGTAATCCAATCCGACCAATACGGAATACCATACTATTGTGAGATTACACAAGGATAGAAGTCGACGACCAGATGAATTAAACATTCGAATTGAAGACACAATCAACCGATCCCGACGACATGGTTACATGGTACCCATCCCACCGAATTTGTTGTCTTTGAATAAAAGAGTATCAAAATTTTCAGGTTCTAGTTCGACGGTCGTCCGAACCAACGAAGACTCCTGGTACTCACTTCCTGGACAGAGTCCGGAGAGACGATCCGAAGATCTACCGACTGAAGAGACACAGAGAAGTACGGTAGAAGGGAGCCAAACACAGATACAGGTTTAAAATAAGAATAAAATTTCTGTGGTCTGTATAACCTAGTCCCGGGTGGGACTCCCGGAGTAAATTGAATGAATGTGAACGTTTCCAGGACAAAAGTTTATACAGTGTAAGACTCAAGACCCCCAATCTTAAAGTAGTACTTGAGAAAAACCCACCGTCTGTGTTGAGTAGGGTACAATTAAAGGGGTCGTAGGAGATGGAGTAACATTTTATCGCAATACCATCACGATCCCGACTTCAGAGTCCAGGAAACAATCACGATAATGACGGTTCATTATATAAAAAACGGTAATTTTTTTTTACAGAGAGAATTATCTGATTCGAAGTACTCCCGTCGTCTGGACCAAAAACACACAGGTCGTGAATCTTGTGTCATCTGGGGGGTTAGTTGTCACCATTTAAACTTACATACTGAAAGTCAAATACTTTTTTTAGTCATTTTAATAGAAAATTAAGATATGGGACCCCCTCACCAGGAGGTCTTTGTCACTAGAGGTTAAACATTAAATCTTTTCTTACCACTTACTACACTGAAATCACGAAAAACCAACTGGCACTCGTTCCCTCACTCTGTCAAGATCGGAGGTGGGTCAATTTCAGTACAAAATTACCGACGTCTTACTGACTTCCCACACCAACTCTCCTGCCTTGAACAATCTGGGTACATACACCAATATTATGCAAGACAATTGATTTCTTTTTTCGACTCTGCCATAACGTCTACTGTCGTTACAGTCTGCACAAACTTTGTTATACACAATCCCAAAAGGTCTCTTTGTCTTGTTTGTCTGTTTGTCACAAACATACATACACACACAAAACTCTTTCTCTCTTCATAAAATTCTTTTACCAAGTATGTGCACATCTCCGGACCATTCGGGTTTGAAACACCTCATCCGACCATCGGACCTCTCAACGGTAGCCTTGGGATTCCGGTAGTCTACCGTTTAAGAACATGTTCCTCCAGTCAGAAACAGATAATCCCGACAATTGACTAACCGATCCTGGGTAGGTGTGACACCTCCCATTAGACATAATGAGTACCAATAGTCAAATTTACAATTAGAGTAGGTTTTTCGTGGAAGTGTCTTTGTAGGTCTTATTACAAACCGGTTTATAGACCTGGTCGGTTGGACTGAATATTTTTGATTGGACCAAGGTACTTATATCACTGGTCTTACATCCGTCTCCTAACCTGTTTTTATTCATCATCCTCTCTGAGAACAACTTTTACGGTACTCCCAGAACGGGCTAAATCTACAATCGGTCGTAAACTTTTTCTACAAGACATTAGATTTTTCCTCATCAGTATATTAAAAGACATCGAACTCATCTTTTATACTACTCGGAACTCACAAATTCTTTTGAAATTTTAGGAATAAAATACTACTTAAATTAAGGTCAACTATTCTGTATTGTGTTTATACCGATGACATAAGCAAAAATACGTTTGTACTTTAGTTTCAAATACGACATACGACTCTTCCTCATAATATCTAATTTGTTTTAGTACTTTTAGTTTCATAATAAACGACTCTTTGGGTTCAACCTCACGACTAATAATATCGAATCAATAGTAGGAAATGATAATGAGAATCTAGATAAACACTAAGATTAGTTTAGGGGACATCAAAGAACAGAAATTTGTCTGAGTCTTCTCAATACTTTTCTTTATTAATAAAAGAATCTGTCAAAAACCTAAGACTCTTTCAGAAAGTATTGTCCTCTCCGGAAACACCCACCAGTAAATTCTCCGTTATTGTTCGTACTTCGATATAAAGGTAATTTAGAATTTTTGTAAATGTTCCCACTCCTTAAACCTTGTTCGATAAAAAAAGAAGTTTACCGGTTTATAAGTCTACTACTTTATGACAGAAGTTTCTACAGACATCCGTAGACCGGGTCTGAATTATACGTCACAAATACTTTAGTTCCCTTCGCTCTTTCCAATGAACATTACTACTTAAGGTGTGGCACCAATAATTAAGACAGTAGTAAAAATGATCACTCATATTAAGTCGGAAGTCTAAAGAGGTAAAAATGACCCTTCCTTTCTTAGAGACGTTGTAAACATAGAAGAGTCCCTCTAAACATTTTCCTAAGACACATCGAAGTTTCAAAACTGGAGAGGCCTAACTTTAGATAGGTATATCTTCGAGATTTTCCTTTGGATTCATCTCACCTTACCACTTCCAGACCATAAAATATCAGTCGAGACGTTCAAAAGACTAGACACTTTACCTGTAATATTGTAGACGAGAGGCTCCAATAACATTCTCAATACATTCTATTATGTTTACTTTTCGAATCACGAACACACCCTATGCTGTCTTCGAAGTCACCAGTGCAATCAGAAATTCTTCTGTCTCTGTTCACGTCGTATCCACTTGTCTACGATTGGTCCTAATGTTCTCTGTTAAAGCCCCTTTGGTAGTATAGGTAAACTGGGATAAAAGAGACAGGGGAAGACATAAACAGAGGTGTCTTGTACAACCATTACCATTCAAAGTTATTTTATAAAAGATCTGTGTTTGTATAAATCAGAAAACACCTCACCGGAATACGGGATTATTATGTATGCTCAGTCTAGTCCAGATCTTCAAGACAACAGAAGAAGTCTAAAAGTACAACAAAAAAAAAAAGAGGAACAAACGTTTATTTTACCTTTTTTTAACGAGTAAATAAAAATCCTTTATTTTTGTACATTATGGTTTCTTTTAATCTTCCATTTTGAGGTCTTATTGTACTAAGAAGTCTTTTATGTTAGGTTAATATCCTCTGTCCATTATAGGTCAAGAAAAAAACCAACTGGATATTATTTACGTCTAACGTATCCACAAATTGTGTCTGACCATAAAGTTTGGGTTTACCACTGAGAATAAAGGTAATAGTCCCTTTTTTCATTACAATTTCATCTTTAATCATAAAACTTGAAGATTTACCCTTTTTTTTTAAAAAAACTTGTTTTGATGGACTTTTTGACATTGAGAAAGGTAGAGTTCAATCTCCTAACAAGAACGGTGTCTATAAAAACCTCCGAGCTAGTACAAGGTCTGTGACAAAATCTTGGACTTATCTGTCGTCACTCGCTCTTTCTTTTGTTTTTGGGCCCGAACCTACCGTCAATAGTAGAACGTCCACCTCTGCCTCACTTTTGTTATTTTAATGTACCTCCGTGTTCTATTAAAGACTTTCGCTATTCACGATACTTCTACCATTTCCTCTCTTTCCTGTCATACTACCCAAGTTGTCACTACCCCTGCGTCACACACTCTCTACCTCCCCCACCAGTCCGACACCCAGTAGTTCCCTTCTGGGGACACCTCGAAGACACCCGACCGGAGGGTACCTGTCGTGAAGACTACACCGTCGTCGATCCACTTACCCTACACCGGTCTCTAGTTGTCTCTCCTTCACCTCCGACCTAGGGTGGTCTGACGTCCACCTACACTCAAATCTTAGGTAGGAGTCACTGTCCTCTTAAGTGACCTCTACATATCCGTCCCCTCCCTGTCCCCTCCCCGTCGTACTAAATTCAAAAGTTTTCTAGTGAGACCGGTGAAGCTCCTCCTCCTCTTCGCCAGAGACCGTCTCTACCCACTTAGTCCCCGTTCTTACTTGGCAACCACCAAGAACATTTTCTCTCCACCACCTCCGTCCCTGACTTCTACCTCTCAGTAAAAGAATTTGTTTCTTCTCAAACCCGTCGACGGAGTCAAAGGGTCGTGACATTCCTGTAGTCTCACAGACCATTCATCAACCTACTATTTAGACTTCACCGAGGAGTTTGTGATTTACCACCCGTCTCAAAGTCACCGTGGAAGTCCCGTTTACCTAGAGAGACTAACCGACCTAAGTCTCTCTACTCTTCTCACGTCACCTATGTGAGACATGGGAACACTTGGGTCACCCCTAAAATCCTTGTTCGCAAATTTTACACATTTACTCGTCTGGAGACACGACAACCAAGGACACCTCTCGCTAACGGGTGAAACTTCTTCCCGAACCACGACCTCAGAAATCTTCGACGGTCAGTAACGGATCTACAAGACACCCCTTTCCATAGAAGACCCCGACAAAGTACGGTTACAAAGGAGGAAAACAAACGTACCTTCTTTTGAGTGAGTTGTGTGTGTGTGTGTGTGTGTGTGTGTGTGTGTGTGTGAGAGTGAGTGTGTGCGTATGTTCCGAAATGAACCTTTCGTCTACATACCGTTCCTAGGTCTGTGTAGTACCCTAAGTTCCAGTCTTTCACTTCACTTCGGTACACATCACACTTCGTCCTGACCCGTGACGTCACAACCCCGGTGTACGGGAGCGACAGAATCCTCGGGGAAACAAGGAACTGAATACACCGGATTCTAGGACGGATCTACCGACGGTCCGGACTATGTACTAGCCGTGAGTCGGGGTCACGGCGTAGGGTCAACTACAAGGAAGAAACGGAGAACCAAACCAAAGGGTCCCCGTCAAGACAAACAGAGTCCGGGACCTCAGTAAACGAATCGGGACCAAACACCATCACCGACCCCCGGTCGATTGGACGAGGGCGCAGGTAGATGAGTCACCACGACCCACCCTGTTCCTGTCTACCCAGGTCCGGACGTAAAACCACTTCTCGGTAGAAACCAAAGAGACATAGGAACCCGGTGAACCGTCCTTTCCCTCCTCTAACAAAGGTCAGTACAGTACCTCTCCCACTCTTCCGTCACAACCACGACCCTACCCACCGACGGAGACCTCTTAAGTACTAACAGAGGTTGTCTCCCAACCTCCTTCCACCGTCGCCCCTTGTTGTCCGTCTCTTCTCTAAGGTGGTCACCGACTTCCTGGATGAGATCCCGTCACAAAATATATGTGACCAGTCTCAAGGTAAACATTTCATTCTATTTCTACACTCTATCGACTGATCATTTAAGTCAAAGAGGGTGAACAAAATCACACAACCCAACGGTATTACTTCATGGCATGTGACCTACTGAGTGTTTGCTGTCTTCGAGTAAAGAATGTCAGGACCTCCGACCTTCAGGACCTAGTCTCACGACACACCAATCCATGACCACTCCCGAGTGAGGAACGACGTCTAAAGAGTCACACACGGGTGTACGGCCTTTCTGGGGCTGGAGACCAGAGAAGGAGATCAACGACGACGACGACGATTCAGCGAAGTCAGCACAAGCTGAGACACACTGGGGTATCTGCCGTCGAGTGGTCCGAGGCGGCAGGGACCCTAAGAGGTCCGTTCTTGTGACCTCACCCAACGGTAAAGGAAGAGGTTACGCACTTTCACTTTTCAATGTTCCCGTGACTAAGACAGGACCCCCGAAGTGGGAGTACTGGATTAATGGAGGGTTTCCGGAGTGCAGGAGTACGTCAGTGTGACCCTTAATATAAAGTCGTCCACTTAAAACTCCCCTGTGTTTGTGAGTCAGACATCACGGTGGAACAGATAACCCTCTGAAAAATGGCAGGGGACAGTTATGTTGGGAGAGGAATCGTCAGGAGACACACCAATAATACAACTTTCACAGAAACAGAGCAGGGAAAAGAACTCCTTTAATTTTAGACATTCCTTAAGGATGTTGAGTCATCGTTTTATGGGTACTAGTCTCAAAATTTTTTACCCAATTTCAGAACTTAACTGTAAAGGGGCTTCTTTTGTCTGTTTACTGATAGTCTATATAGTCACCGAGTCACAGTGATTAGTAGTCTCTTTACGTTAAGTTTCGTTGTCAATCTACAATATTGTGTGAAACATCCTACCGATAATAATTTTTTTTATTTCACAACCACTCTTTAAATTGACAAGGGAAAGAATAGGATCCAAACCAAATGAAGTCCAAGGTTTTAGTCTACAACAACCCTGTATCTTCGACACATTCTTTTTCGACAAAATGGCAACGGTAACACGTAAGTCCCTGATGTTGTTTTTATGTTATTTGTCCCTCCGAATTTTTTATAAATAAAGAGTGTCAAAACCTCCGACCTTTAGATCCCAGTACCACGACCTCCCAACCACAGACTATCTCCCTATCCGAACGAGCAAATATGAACCGGTAGGAGAGTTGCACAGGAGTACACTACTTTTGTCACTCTCGCGAGAGACCCCCAGGGTAATATTTCCCGTGATTAGAGTAAGTACTCCCGAGGTGGGAGTAATGGATTAGTGAAAAGTTTCCGGGGTCGAGGTTTACGGTAGTGTAACCCCCAATTCTAAAGTTATATATTTAAAACCCCTCTACGTGTGTAAGTCTAGTATTGTTATACCTGACTTGTTAAAGTCACTATACAATTACTTATAGAAGATTGACCGTTATAAGAGGTCTAATAGTCTTACATAAACCGTTTACACCCGTTAGAAAGAAACGGGTCATTTGAACCTTTGTGTACCACGACTTTAAAGGACTATCAAGGTATAGGGAAAATGAATTGGTCCAAACTCCTGGAATTTTCTCGATGTCTACGTAAGCATGGAGACTTTACGAAATTTAAGTCCCGAATTGCTTATAGTTTTGGAAGAACTCTCCAAACCTTCTCAACTTAAGATACCTACGTTTAATAATACTAAAATATAACTATTTTGGGTGACGACCATAAAACTTGTCTCAGGGGTGCTTTGTATCATTAGGTCATGGTTGTTAGACCAACACAGTAGTTTCTGTTTTTCCTTAACACTTCTATGACTAAAATATAGTTGTACCCAGATGCCTGTGTACTAAGTCCTTTACAAATTTATTTTCCGGTCAGCCTTTTTCCCCTAATATATTTAGAAGTTCTATCTCTGTGAGTCAGAGTTCTAGAATAAATTTGAAGTGTGGACACTTACGGCGACAGACGTGTCCCAAACCTGAAGGTGTCACCCTCGTTTGCAGAATTATACATACCCCCGGAACACATCTCATTCAGCAAACTAGTATCCCACAAAAGACCTCCCCGAGAATCGTCTTCCGAACGACTCGACTGACGACGAGGGTATTCGGAACCACGTCTGGGGCTCTGGACCGACACGTCAGATTTGAGAGGGGAGGATGGAGAGTGGTGAAGACGGGGTAGGAAAGGGGTCACGGCGTCGACAAAGAGTCACAAGGTCACGTCACACTAGAGAATAAGGTGACTCTGAACCGAAAATGAGTAGGGATTGGATCTCGAAGGAAAGGTTGAGTATGACAAGACATTAAAAATCGTATAACATTTTTTTTACTGAATGTGAAACGTTTGATTTTGTCACTGTAAGTTTGACTCCTTCTCTCCGTTTCTTACATACATTATCACTTGCAATAAACTGGTTGGTCTGTTTATATATTAAACACGTCCAATTTTTTCGTATAATTATTGAAGTACTCCAATTGGTTAAATCCTGAGTTAATCTTTACACTAGGGTCCTTGATGTATGTTTAATAATATTAATACCACTGTCCTTTACCGTGAGGATCCTTTACCATCCTCCGTTTTTAAATTTCCCCCTTATATAATAAATTTTCAGTCCGTCGAACAGAAACGTCGGGATTCTCAATTTAACCCTTTTAATTTCTAGAGTCTAGTATTTTGATGGTCGTCTTACTTCATGATTCGATTAGGTGAGTCGTCTTTCGTCAAGTGGTGGTATTAACCTTTATGTCTGAACACCAATGAATTATCTTCACTTGTAAATTAGTACAGTCCCGGTGAGACACGGTGTCTAAATTGGATGGTAACGATTGTATAAAACGGTGAACCTGTTAATTAAGGTGTGGACATGACAGGGAATAGGTCGAAATATTTTGTACAGGAGGGGTATTTTTATTTACAAACACCGTTTATTAGGACAGGGAACAAAGGTTTTTTGTCTAATGATAGTCCTTCCGGTTTTATAGTGGACGACAGTTGTTTGTTTAATGGGTTCAAGTCCAGTAATAGTGACGACAGTAATAGAATGCATACTTTCGACAATATAAACTTGTATCTTTACTTTACCTACTAGAACTTAAATAGACCTCAAAAGTAATCTGGAATATCTTGAAGTAAAACGTACAAACATTCTAATACCGACTTTTAAGACGTACGTCGGGGTGCAAAAATTTTTCTCTTTGACGGAGAAATTTACTTCTTAAAAAAGGAATGGCGATTTCCAAAATCTGTTTGAGTCGGAGGGTACTTGGAAAAGTACAACGGCAGATGACTGTAAAAAGAAAGACCTAAAAATCTTTGTATTATGTTTTATTTTTAAGTGAACCTCCACTTTGTCGTTCGCCATGTCTATTGTTCTTATACATAATTTGCATGAGAAACCGAAAATAAGAGGGGAATAATGAATACATTAAATACAAAGATGAAAAAAAAAGTGGAAATTTCAGACGAAATCACTTACGACTGAAGGAACTAAGACAAAATAAATTAATTTGCAAAACTTCTGAAGAAGGGGGTGAGGTAAAGTTACTTTGTACCGACTCCTCTCTCACTTATATTTGTAGAAACGTATTGACTATGCGACTTTTTACGTACTGGCGAATTTACAGTGTTGAGGTGGTTCGTAAAGAAAAAGTAAGATCACGATGACTTAAAATTCCTGTTCGACTTAAAACGTAAACATCGAAACGATTTTAGTCCATCACGGTGTGACGACCCGAGTGTTGACAGAGGCACTCTTCGTACAAAAACCCTGGAGTCTTAAAGAGGGAGAGAGGAGAAAGGGGTGGAAAGAGGAGAGAGGAAGGAAAAGAGGGAGGGAGGAAGAGAAGGAGGGAGGAAGAGAAAGAAGGAAGGAGGGAAGGGGAGGGAGGAACGAAGGAAGGAGGAAAGGAAACCGTTTATCGGTCCCGACGCCCGTATTGTCTACACTCCGGTGGAACCCGACTTCGTCGTTTCAGGTGTAGGGGTTTCTCGACGGGGAGGAGGGGAAAGGACACGGAGGACCAGGACACTGACTCGCTCCAAGACCAAGACGGTCCAGGGCGTTCGGAGCCCTTAATTAAGACAAGACCCGCCACATCGAGAAGGGACTGACCTGACGAGTAAATGAACGAGAGGTCGCCAGTTCGACGCCATCGACTCTGAGGTTCTTACTCCATTCCAGACTAAGGTCACAGGATGGTCGTCCTAGGGTGTCCGTCTTTCCCCGTCCCCTTATGTTTAGACTGTCCCTTTATTTTCCTGTGTTCTCTTTGTTAATCCAATAACTCTCTGTCTTATTTAGTCTCGATCTTCTGCTTGTATTCCCGTCCCCTTCACCCAGTCCTCTGACGACAAAGGCTTCGTGGATGATTTCTACTCTGTGCGTGCACTGACATCCGCGGTCCGTCCCCACGTGTACGTCGCGCGGTCCACTCACCGCAGATGTCGAACAGGAACAGTCAAACAGTGTCAGAGGTGGTGAGGTGTGACAGAGAGACTGTTTACTCACTACTGCCTAAAATCCTTTGTTCTGAGGAATGCAACAGAGTCTAGAGGTGAATTTTAACAAATCCATGGAACACTTACCACTCCTGGGACACTTGGTTCTTTTAGAGACGAAGAGGTCTCCTCTGACAACGAGGAACGTAAGTACACAGGATTCAGTACAGGCTGAGAACACGCTGGGATACCTGATATCGGGAGGTCAAAGGAGACAGGTACTCTAAGAGGTCAGTTCTTATGAACTCACCCAACGACACGGGAGGAGGTCCCCTAGAAGGACTAAGTCCCTAACTTGGGTGCAGAGAATCCAGATAAACGTAACCGTCCACCCAAGAGTGATCACGGTGGACCCTTTTCGAGTGGTCAACACCGGTCCATCCTTACGTGCATCTCACTACTTAAGACTAAAGAGTTGTTCGTCCGTAAGATACAAACTAACGAATACATACACACACATATGGTCTCTGTAGGGACCTCCAAACTTACGACTGTTGTTTTAAATTTTTAAATTTCAACTAATTGTGACAGTTTACGTAGATACTCTCCTTACACAGACCTCGACCATCAAAGACTGAATGCCGGTCACGACCCGAACTCGACCGGCTGAGTGAGGAGCCGGACCGGGGTGGTCCACCCTTGAAGAGAAGGGAAAGTGTCCTAAATTTCCTTTGACTGTTATTGGAACCTTCGTGCACCTTAAGTCGTTCACAGAAGACCCTTGGAGGAGACACGGTTCACGATACAACAAGGGACACCCTTCTACATTTTCTCAAGGACGAGACGTCTATGAAGATCAGAGGGAGCCCAAAGTCCTTCCCACATACTTTTGAAATGGTGGTGGCGTCATTGTCAAGTCCCGTTGGTAATGTTCCGGAGGGTCCTAATTGACAGTTCACTTAGCGTGTCTATTAGTAACAAGATCCTTGAGGATCTCTGGTGAGAAACTCAAACGAAAACCCGCTCCCTAAACTTGTCCGTAGGTTTCTAACCCTTATACGAGGCTTTGTCTGACCTCTCTTCTCGCCTTCAGTCTCACTCTATGACCTCGTCAAGGAGAAAACCTTCTTAAGGAAGTCCCCTTTTCAGAGGTGCCTCCATGCCCTAAACTGGGTCCCCCGACTCAGTGGACGGGTACTGACCAACCATTTAAGTACCGTTTAGGTCCGAATCTTGCGGTCCCAGACAAAGTCACTTCCCCAGTACAATAACCCCAAATAGAACCTAGAAACTACTCTTTCACTTTCACTTTCAGTGAGTCAGTGTAGGCTGAGACACTGGGGTACCTGATATCAGATGGACCTTAAGCGAGTCAGTGCCGGCTGAGAAACACTGGGGTACCTGATATCAGATGGACTTTAAGAGGTCCGGTCT
Organism: Capra ibex; assembly: GCA_006410555.1. Classification (NCBI taxonomy): domain Eukaryota; kingdom Metazoa; phylum Chordata; class Mammalia; order Artiodactyla; family Bovidae; genus Capra; species Capra ibex. Next base: position 36,736,933 of record SJYO01041852.1, on the reverse strand, counting down.
TATGACTACCCTTTCTAGTCTCGTTACTACTGTCCTAAGAGACTCACTGAAGCCCCAGGAACACGGACGTCCAATCTTAGATAGATTAGGACAGAACCTTTCAAAGCATAAAAGAAGACCTTTAGAAAAAAAAAAGTATACTTTCACCAATACCCTTGGGGGTGCAACAACGACATAGACTGGTGTAAGGATCCAAACTCACAGACGGACTATGGTCAACTTGTGAATTATCCAGTAGTGACCTCCGCCAAAATCACTGAGGTTGGACCTTGGACCTCCTTCAGTTCTCCCTTTGTCCTTATTTACTGTTCATGTCTCTTACCTTCCTGGGTATACCTAATGAACATTGACCACACGGGTTCCTCAGGATCGACGAGACATCTCACCACCGAGAGTTTCAACCAGAATACTTGACGTTTCGGGTCAAGTCAATTTGAAGAGCGAGTTTTTAGAGGGTTAAATCTTGGCTACTTCTACCAGAAGGGTGTAGGGGACGTGGACTCGGCAGGGACTCTCCCACTTCTCCGACTCAGGATTGGTCACCTGGTGGTCCCTTAAGTGTTATAGAAAAATAAAACATAGAATAGGAGAAGTTCAAGAAAAACCAAGTACCCGATATTATATATATCATATAATTACGTCTTCATTACATATTAATTTAATATTTAATTTTTTGTAAGACCCCTAAACACGAGTTAAATTAAGAAAATGAAATGATCACCTTTATTACAAACCTTTGGAGTCAGGACCAGACACTCAAAGTTCGAAGTCATAAAATTAAGAGAAGATGAATACCCCGGTCTAGGGTAACACTATATTTGTCCTACGGGTCGAGAAGACTCTTCTCTCAAATTGACGAGTGTCCGTAAGACGTCAAACAGTAAATACCGTCCAAAACTCCTGTAGTTGTAACGTCACCATAAAAACTCTCCTTTAAAAATAGTAATATCGAGGTTGTGTGTAGTGTTCGTCTTTGTTATTAAAGTAATCGTCGGTTTTTAACATTATTACGACAACTTATATTTAAAGTGACGATACCATTAAGATTTTGTGTTCATACTACTCATTTTTTAACGTCGTCATAATGACCCTTATTTGAAATAACGGCACTCATTCTGTGTTCACCCTCCTAACTACCTCTGAGTCTAAAACCTACTAATAAAAGTCGGTCACCACAAGTCATCCTTGTATCCAATGAAAAGGGAGGTCACGGTATGGGAGTAGAGACCACCTCTTAGGGACGAGGTATCTCTTACCTTATTACGAGGGAAACGAGTTTGACGTTGAGTGTATACAGAAAATGAGTCAGAAAATAATGGAGTCAGTAAGATAGGACAACGAATTCTGTCTTGGGTTCTTAACAGGAGAGAAAGGGACAAAGAGGGTTACGTAGTGGTTCACGATAGTCAAGATTGAGACTCAGTCAAATAAGGAGAGGTAGAAGAGACGGAGGGGGACAAGGTCACGACCTGGAGGATGATTTGATGGGTGAGAGACACGATAAGGGAAGGTTGGTCGATAGACAGAAGGTCTCGGTCTCACTTACAACGGGACACCCTTGACCTAGTTGGTAGAAGGTCAATTGAGGGAGAACACCGAAAGAAATAGCTGTGTAAAGTTAGGTTTGAGGAATGGTACCCAAAGTTCTAGGACGTCCTACAGGTCAGAGTAGGGGACGTCAGGAGTGGGCCCCAGTGATACAGATTGGTGAGTACAGACAGACGATTAAGAATCTGAGACGAGACCGGACTTAACCCAGTGAAATGGGTGACGGGTTCAAGTGTACAACTTCGACATTTGGGGATTTCCACTGTCGCGGAAACCCTCTATTATTCCTGATCTACTTCAGTACTCCCACCCCCCCAGGAGTACTGTCTTAATCACAGGACTATATCTCTGTGGTCTCTTGGACGACGAAAGAGACAGTACACTCCTGTGTCTTTCTTCTACCAGACGACTTTCGACCCTTCTCGTGGGAGTAGTCCTCGGATAGTTGGTCGTGGAACTAAAACCTGAAGAGTCGGAGGTCTTGACACTCTTTATGTACGGACAACAAATTCAGTCTCTCAGACACCATAAAACAATACCGTCATTCTCGACTAATTTTGTCTGTGGTTCACGAACGGTCCGGACCACGCAATCAAGGGAGTCGAGACTCGACGGATGTAGATCTGAAGTTCAATACATACAGGGAAGGAACTTTGTACGGAGGAACTGGTGGATCCATTTCACTGGTGAATACCCGGATCCAATGACGGGTAGAGACGTGGACTCTACACCGGAGGTGAGGAGATCCCCCGTGACAAGTGTATCTGATACCCCATTTTCTACCGGAACCTTCGACACATCACTCTCATCAGGAAGGAGTAGAGGAAAGAAAGGAAGTGTCTATAACTGGATTAGACTGTAGTAGAATGTACAAACACATGACGAAACTATCTGTTTTCGAGTCAGAACTTCATATTTAATTTTATTACTCCATGTGGAGTATAGTCATTTTTACCGGTAGTAATGTTTCAGATGTTTATCGTTTACGACCTCTCCCACACCTCTTTTCCCTTGGGAGGACGTGACCACCACCCTTTCATTTGACCATCTTAGTGATACTTCTTGATATACCTCCAAGGAGTCTTTTGATTGTTATCTCAACGGTATACTAGGACGTTAGGGTAGGAACCCGGATATAGACCTCTTTTGAGAATTAAACTTTTCTATGTACGTGGGGTTACAAGTAACGTCGTGACAAATGATATCACTTCTGTACCTGTGTTCGATTTACAGGAAGTTGTCTCCTTACTTATTTCTTCTATATAATGTATATATGTTACCTTATGATGAGTCGACATTCTTCTTACTTTATTACGGCGTACGGCGTTCTACTTACCTGGATCTCTAATAGTATGGTTCACTTCATTCAGTCTTTCTGCTATGGTATACTATAGTGAATATACACTCAGATTTTATACTGTACTTACTTGAATAGATACATCATCTTTGTCTGAGTGTCTGTATTTCTTGTCTTGACATCAAAGGTTCCGCCACCCCCCTCCCACCCCTTCCCACCTAGCCCTCAAATCCTAATCGTCTACGTTCGACAATATGTCTCTTACCGATCTGTTGTTCCAGGGAGACAAACCGTGTCCCTCGGTACAAGTCATAGGACACCATTTGGTATTACCTTTTCTAATACTTTTTCTTCCATATATACACATATTTACCTAGTGAAACGACATATCATTTTTAATTGTGTTGTAACATTTAGTGGAGATGTAGTTATTTTATTTAAAATTTATTTCTCGGGTCAGAAAATTCTCTCGAGAATATTAAAAGTCCAAACATCAAGGTGCAGACTACCCCTCCTGTCTATGGTAGTGTATAACCGTTTGTTTTACGGTCCACAAGTGCAACGAGACGACTCAAGAGGCACTCCATTCAGTCCGTCTGCAAGGAGCGGTCCGTCTGTGCGACACCCCACCGTTCCTCCACAGTCGAGTAGACGGTGGAGACGAGTGGACACTCTCGACGTCTCTCGCGACGGAACGGTCCGGTGTGACTTCGGACTCCACCTCTTTTTAACCATCGTGGGTAGGACAAGACTGAATTCTAAAATCGAAAAGCGAGTAGTAGTTGAAAAAAAGACAGTCAAAAAAAAAAAATTGTATAACGTAATTTTATAATAGAACCAATGACTCACCCCAAAAAAAAAAAAAAACCGACGTGACGCAGAAATAACGATACGTACCCGAAAGAGGTCAACACCACTCACCCCAGATTAGAGATCAACCACACACGTTCGAAGAGTACGTCACCGAAGAGAAGAACACCTCGTGTCCGAGATTCCGTACACCCGAGTCATCGACACCGGACCTCCAAGTCATTAAAACCGAGGACCCGAGATCTCGTGTGCGAGTCCGCAACACCGTGTCCCAGCATGAACGGAACTCCGTACACCTTAGGAGGGTCTAGTCCTCAGTTTGGGTACAGCGGACGTAACCGTCCGTCTAAAAATTGGACGGAATTAGTGGTCCCTTCAGGTCAATGACTCTATAACTACGAAGGAATTGAAACCGTGGGTTCTTTTCAGACGGGGACAGGATCAGGACCGGGACCGACCCTCGCAACATAGCTAGTACTAATATATCCATATCTATTCCTTAGTTTCCAGAATGAAACGAGTCACCTTCTCACTAACTAACCATGACACCCGTCACCACACGTACCTCAACCTACCTACGTTGGATCCACAGGTGGGACGATTTAACTGGTTCTATACAGTCTTCGATCCTTTAATGGACTCTGAGAGTGTCGGGTCGTAACTGACTCCGGACCCTCGATCCAGTATATGTTACCATCCTTTCTCGTCCCAAACCCTCAGAGTACCGGGGTCCAAGGTTGGAACGAAGGAGAACGAAGACGGTCGAATAATAGACACACCAAATCCGGTTCATGAAATAGAAGAGTCTCGGAGTCGTAGGAGTCATTTTTCCTCAATTTTTTTTAGTGGAGGAGTAACCCAACACTTATAATTTATCCCAGTGACGAAGTAAACTATGTCTGGATCCTCCACGGGTACTGCATAGTCGAGACACGAGTCGGGACCTAAGTCTCCAATTCCCCTCTTTACCTATGACAAAGTGGGACACCCCCAGACACCAGGTCTCCCCCTCCACCTGTGATCGGGTCCAGTGTATACGGTCACAGATACGACATCCCCGTGACCATGCACAACAGGAGGAGTCTCTCCCCTCTCCTCTCCTCTGAGTCACTACATCCACTCTAAACTCCCCTTCTTTGTCCACAAGTCCCCCGTATCCTTCAACCTTCCCGAAGGTTCTTCTCCTTTGTCGAACAGGTTTCTCGGTCGGACCCCTTCCCGTACTGGACGTACGTCTTTACTTGTGTACGGTCCCACCGGTGGCACGTCTCGACGAAATACATTAAATACCACAGTAAAAATAGTCATAGTCGGTGAGAGGACCCAATATGCCCCTCCTACCCTAGGTCTTCCAAGTGACCGGATGAACACGGTGGACGGCCTTTCTGGTTCGACGGAAGTTTCGTCTTTGACTCAAGACCCAGACTCCTTAGAAGATCTCTTCCAAGGTCACTCTCCATTCCCCCCTCCTGTCGAAGAGTCATTCCCACTTCTTTCTCCCGTTTCTCAATTTGGGGTTTCTCGACTGGAGTCCTACCTGTCACCTATTTGTTCTTCCCTGCAAAGACACAGTGGTCGGTATAAAGAAACCTTTATTCTTAACAAGAAGGTCTTTATTGAAGTCATAAGTCGTTCTTTTCCAGGACTCGACTCTTTTAAGGGACCACTGAATTGTAAATACTCGTCTCACACGTCCGTCGAAAGTTCTCGAGACGGGTAAAGGGGATGCACCCTCAACTTAAACCCCCCGTAGAATTTTCAAAGTCGACGATTCGATAAAGGTGTCCGGACAGTGTTTACCTGTTTTTAATCCACTCTCATTTTGACACCTTCACCTTTTTGCCTTTTACAATCAACGATTCAACACAGCTGAGACACTGGGGTACCTTGTGTCTCCGAGGAGACAGATTCCACAAGAGGTTCGTTCTTATGACCTCACCCAACGGAACGCGAGGAAGTCCCCTAGAAGGGTTGAGTCCCTAGCTTGGGTTCAGAGGACGTAACCGTCGGCCTAAGAAATGTCAGACTCGTTGGTTTTGACACCCTGCAATTTCATTAAACTTTTTGCCCACCTCTTCCCTAAACGTAATCCTAGTAAACTACAAAAACCGTTTCTAGTACCTTGTCCACCTTTTCCCGACGATGTCGGAGTCGAAAGTTCGGACACACTGGAGTCTCTCGCACTCAAAGGTTCGAGAAGGGACTCTACGACACGTCACTCACGAACAGTGCGCTCGCAGTAAGCACCGTCGACTATCACGGACTTTTGTGAGGGTCTCAGGTACCCTTCTATTGCCGAGAGGTACCGGAAAACGTAAACTTGGTCACTGGACCTCCACTCTTTAAGGCATAAGGTAATGACTGAGGGAGTCGAGAAGGCCCGTGGGACTACATCGGGCTGTGAGTCTCAGGACACACCGTACGACGTAGCCGAGCACTACTTTTTGATGTGGCTGTCTTTCGCTCAGGAGGTACGTTTAGGGTGCTCCGGTTGAAGCGTTAATTGTCGAGACTGAAAGGACTCTCACCGACGACTCTCGAAGTAGTGACGGTTTAGCAAGTTTTAGGGCTTTCTCCCCGTCACTCAAGGATCGTTCGGGGTGAGACATCAGACAACAAATACGAAGAGTAATCGAAACTCACGAACGAAACCGAAAGAAAGGAAAACACCCCCTCTCTTACCAAGAATAGTTACGGGACGTTCCCTAACCTCCCTGTGTTCACTTCTAAGTCTCCAGTTCTCTATAAAACTGTTGTTACTGTTCGTGTCGTTAGTTGTCCAGCAGGAGGGTAGGTCCCAGAAGGCACCCTCCCTTTTCCGGCAGTAATACCTCCGGTCACTCCGAACCACAGTAAAACAATTATTTCCGAAATATTCTTAGCCCTCTTGTGGTAGACCAGGACCCCGAGACGGTCCAACTCCTCTGAAATTATCGAAGAACTCAAAGTCGTCATCTTTAACCCGATAGGTCCCTTGTCTTGTGCACGAGTCCCTATCCTCCTCAATCTTGAATAAATTTTTCACTCCCCCGGGATTCTAGCGGGAGACATAACCGTGTTCTCTCTCTGCCCGACACACCAGTCTCGTCGACGAGGTTACTACGTTTTTCCTTATTAAGTCCCACGTTGAATCACAGGGTCCACTGGGACAGCAAACCTTAGACACTTAGTTGTCTCCTCCTCTGAGCAATACATTTTCCAACGGTCATTAGGAAAAACGTTTCTGTGGAGTAAGTATTTGAGTCACAAATGTCTGTCCTTGTAAATTCCACTCCCAAATATTCAAGGAAAACATCTACTATCACTAGTCGTGACCAATTTCCTCTATACCTAAAGGATCAAATACTTTGAACACTCGGTTTGACTTTGGGTCATTGGATAAAGTACTTCATTTGACAACTTCTCAACGGTACTTGTAAGGTCTCTTAGTGAACAGGGGGAGGATCTCACTTCCGTTTATTATAAATAAGTACCATAATTTTAAAATTTAATTCAATAGGTCATCGTCGGAGGACTCTTTCTTTTTACATGTCCCTGTGACCAATCTTTACAATGATATCTAATTCTGACACCTCCGTTAATTATAATTCTTTTTCAGTTAGATCGTTCCATTCTTTGACTTTATAAATATATTTTGCAATTTTTTTTTAAGGTACTCGATAATGGGTCCACCTGTGTAGAGGTACATTAATACCTCAAGCGATTGTTTTCGTTTAAAGAGAGAGGAAGTAACACAGAGATTCCGTAATCTCAACCGACTTCAAGACAAGTACCCCTTCATTAAATTTATCTATGACTTACTCAATTCTCAGATGATACATTTAACAGGTATAAAAGATATCCAGTTTCCCGAAGGGTCCACCACGATCACCATTTCTTAGGTGGACGCTTACGTCCTCTACGTTCAACCTAGGCACCGACCTCTTCTAGGGAACCTCATCCTTTACCGTTGGGTGAGATCACAAGAACGGACCTTTTGGGGTACCTGACACCTCGGACCACCCCATGTCAGGAATCCTAACGTCTCTACCTGTGTTGACTCGTTGACTCGTAACTCGTGTGTATCTAGTTTTTATCCTGAGGGTTTTCCGTCCCCTTTATCTCTCTTTCTCCGACAGTCCACGGGTCACCCACAAGTTACGTAGGAACGAGTCGACATAATTTTTTCTACCATGTTCTGAATAAGGTTTTTTGTCGTTCCAACTACTGGAGTCATAATGAATCCTCAACCGTTTTCAAGTCTATTTAAAAGGATCAATCCGGGGAAGTATGCAACCACTCTGATCTTGTTATGATACTAGGTGTCAATAACCATTCTTCGAGTGTCTCCACACTACTACACACCTCCTGGGTCGTTGGAACTTCCCTGTCACTCTGATTCTGTCCCTGACGAGGACAACCATCTCTTCCTATCCGAAAGAAGGTCTTGTCAGGAGTGATCAGACGGGACACCTACGTACCACTTGGGTTAAAAAAAGACGAAGACGAGACCCGAAAGCCGTAGTGTTTTCCCTCTAGGTTTTGGTACAACTACCCGTGACATTGGCACTGTACTACCAAAGGTCAAAACCAATCTAGAAGTCACGAAGGACTTTAGAGAAACGAAAGGGGTTTAAACCTGAGGGGTTTAGACCTAAGGGGTACATTCGGGTAAGTTTTGTTCGATAAGGAGTGGAATACGTCTAATACGTCAATTAGAATGGAGTAGAAAGTATTTCCTTTTTACTCGGGTTGATCCCCAAGGGAGTAAAAGAAACGTATATAGACTTATAAATGGATACCGTTGGGTGAGGAAGAGGAGAGGAAAAGACATTGTCTATTCTGAATGATTTCGGTTGAAGACGATACCAGACTTACAAACACAGGTGAGTTTTAAGTATACGACGTTAGGATTTTGGTGACACTATCATCATCCGGTACCCCGGAAACCCTCCACTAAACCAGTCCTCCCACCCCGGGAATCCTTACCCTAACCACGGGAACACACCCCCTGGGGTGTCTCTAGGGAATGAGGAAGATGGTACACTCCAGTGTCGATCGTCTGTGCCTGATACTTGGTCTTTTACCCGAGAATGGTGTGTGACTTGGACTACCACGGAACTAGACTTTGAATAAGCTGAAGTCTTGACATACCTTACATAAAGACAACAAATATTCGGTGGACTTGATATCGTAAAATAATACCGTCGATATTACTTGATTCTGTCGGAGAAATGAACATACGGACAGAGGGATTAGGGAAGATGGAAAAGGTGACCGAATAAGGCAAAGAAAAAAGAAAGAAATAGAAGTCAAAGAAGGGAGACCGAATAAGTGGATTCGGATATGTACTAGAGTATAACGAAGGTAGAGGAGAGGGTTTGACTTGAAGAGAACTATAACGGAAGATAAGGGAACGGGAGTGGGGGTAAAAGAAACTTCGGTATGATTAAATCGAAAATAGGGTTGAGAAATAATTTTCCCGAAAACGATTCTAATGGTTACTGGATTAAAAGTTTGATTACTGGATAAAAGTCAGAAGAAAGAACTAAGAAAATTCATTAACGGGCACAACTGTTAAGGGTATAAAACCCTATGAAAGAAAGGAACTGAACACAAGGAAAGAAATAAGTAAGTCAGGATTATACACGACTCCTGTGAGAAGATCCAAGACCTCTATTGTCTTCATATAGTATAAGATCACCTCCTCCGTCTGTTATCTATTTATACCTTTCCCTATATTTCATATTGTGACCTATTATACTCCGGCACTACTATTGGTAGAAAAGGACTGACCGGTGACTAGAAAGAAGGTCACAGAAACTACCAGAGAGACCAAGAAGTCAAACCATAAAGGTACAAACAAGAGGAGAAACGACAAAGTTTCTGTCACGTAGGGGGAGACGTTCCGAAATTACTAGTATAGAGACGATTAATGTAGAAAAAGGTACAAAGGTAGAGGTCTGTATCGAAGACTTTAAACCTCCGTAGAAACGTCGACAAAGGACCTGTAAAGGTGGCCCCTTAGTAGGGTAGTCGGAAAGGTAGAGCTTCAAAAAGAGAACAGGGACATTATTCAGTGAGTCCCACCAACTAAAACACTGAGTCTCCGAGGTCTTGAAACAGGATGAAAGACAGAAGTCCCAGTAATGGAATCAAGTCTGAGCCTAGTACAGAAAATACCCGAGACCAAAGATCGTCCGAAGGGATTAGGGTTCCACGGGTTGAGGTCAGGTGGAGGGTGGAACGACGGGTTTAATGGTAGGATATATATAGACTAAAACAGTCAAGGGTCACAATTTTTGGGAGAAGGAAGGGACACCGGACATCGTCACAAATTTTTACCATCCTATTTTGAGGACACATCGAATCCTTCGGTAAAATACACCAAACGTTGTTTGTAAATTTTTATATTTCTCCTTGTTACTTAAAGTGTATCTTTTCCATGCATAACGGAACATTTTGTAAATAAAGTCGACGTCTAGACCAGTCCTTCCTGAATCAACACTATCTTTTACACATAGAATAGACCCGTCGGGGTCTTTTTCACTTTTGCTTTTCTTCATGTCCGAAAATCCCATAGTACACTTAAGGAAACGAATCGGATACTTCGAAAAGAGTCAGGGCGGAGGTAGAGGGAGACGTCCCAGAGTGTGTTCCGGGCAGTGTCCTTTTGGAAGGAGTTGAGTGTACATTCCTTTTTGTAGAGTGACAGAAACTCGTCCAGACCAAGACAGCTAGGGTAGGAAACAGGTACGACAGAGACATGACGAGAGGAAAGGGTACCCGTTTGGAGAGGAACGGAAAAAAAAAAAAAAAAAATTACAAAGGCGAAGGCCCAGCGAGGAGATCCTCCCCGGGAAAGAGGTACCCCGTTAGGGGTTCGAACGACTAGAAGGCCACACCACGACCAGAGAAATCTATCACTGAGTGAACAAGTTTGCAGACTAAAGGGTGTAATCCGGGGTACTTCCTACTTACAGTCCGGTCAAGTAGAAACACAGAAACGACGGAGCGTGTCCCAGACCCTGTGCTTTCTTAAGTCCTCCACCCCCTCTTACATACACATAATTAATAAGCCGTCAATACTTGTATACTCACGCACACGGGTGTCGACTGAAAGCTCAAGAAACCGATGACAACACACAAATGGTGGAGTCGGGTCACGGGGACTCCGGTCTGTGACTGGTGTGCACACGACACGGTAGCCGGGTCCGAGTCGCCACCCGTAAACGCCACTTTCAGGTACGCATAAAACAGTACAGGACGTCGTCCACACCGTGACCAGAGACAGGAACACGACCCAGAAAGGTATGACTTCTCCAGTCACAGAATCACAAGCCTAGAGTATTCCGGACCCTAATGGGGTACCAAACTCCGTAAACACATTGATTACTATTCCTTCTGTACGCAAGTAAAAAAATCGGGGACTTGCGTAAACCGAATGTTGGTGGGGTCCAATCTCCGCCCTCCACAACCAGACTTCACCTCAACCGGATAAAGGACAGTGTAGTAAGAAGAAGGGACTAATGAATCCTTATAAAACCTCAAGTAGAATCTGGTGCCCAGTCGAAGGCGAGACATCGTACCGGCCATCATGGGATCGGACAGGAAACGACCCTCTCGTGAGAGTTTCGACCTATGTGTAGGCCAAAGAAGAAATGTCACTTCACTGGACTCACTGAAAACTGTTTAATGAACATAGGACCCTCGAAATGACAATGGGACATGACTCATTCCTACAGTATGGTGGGAACAACCCAACAGAACCTCTAGTGTATTCGATTCGACGAAACCGTTGACACTTCGTGAGACGTGTACATCGACACGTTTCTCTTTCTTGTCTCTTATCTTGTTGCCTTTTCTTGACCCTGTATCTTTCTTCTGTCTTCTTTGACCTCGTAACCCACCCTACCTTCGCTCCCCGGGTGCCGAGCCGAGAAAACGGTACCTAACGGACGTAGAGATGCTCACTCCCACCTCCTGGAAGACACACAAACAATGACCCCTTCACGACCCCGACGTACATACTCAGTCCCCCTGGGGACAAGATATGTCGTTCCGTAGATCTGGGCCCAAAGGGTTGGAGCCGTGACAACGGTAACCCCTGACCTATTAAGAAAGATTACACACACACACACAGAAAGGACACACAAAGAACCGGAGATTGGTGAGCTACGGTCCTTATCGGTCGGGGGCAAAGAGGTCAATACTGTTGGGTTTCACAGAGGTCTGGTTACTGGTTACCGGGGACACCTGTTTCAGTGGAGACAACTCTTGGTGACAGGATCTGTCCATAAACGGGTGGAGGGATACCGGATAAGTCGACACTCCGTCGGGACTGTCGCAACCTGTCTTATGGTGACCGTAGTCGTCTCTGGGACTCGAGAGGTGACCTTTCTACTTCGGTTATCTCGAAGTTTTCTCTCAACTGCGAGTCGAAGAAGTTATTTCTGGGATGGTTTTTAGTCGACTCACTCTAACAACACGTCCTCCCGTTCCTCTCTCGCTCTGACGATCGTAATTCTTTTGAACCTTGTTTTCTCCGGGACACAAAGTAATCACTCGACCAAGAGTCGAAATCCGTACTGTAACACTAGTTCCCCACTCTTGGCACCGAGTCTCCTTGGACCCGTCTACAGGGGAAACCTCCTTGATCGAGGAACCTCATTTACCTCTCCTCCTCTCTTCTGTCCCAGTGACAAAAGGAAGAAAACACGATGACTTTTTTGTTTTTTGGACGATATTGATCAAAGTTAAGTACAAAAGATCCTGCACGGGTTAAAAGACATGAGAGGGGTGATGACGAAACGGTTCTTTATTGGTCCCCATTAAGAACTATTTCGTACTTTGAGAAAAGAGTTCAATACGCTACCTTACAGGCTCTTCCGAAATCTCGTTGGTGCCAGGGATCTATCATGTCAAAGAAGACACAACCGGTGTCTACGCAGACGTTTCTAATGACTACAATTTTTTTTTAATAACTTGTCTTTTTAATGTTTCTTCTTTTGTCTACGTTGTAAGGGGTATGCAGGTTTTATTTAAAAAAAGTACACGTATTAAGGGAGTAAATATCCGTCGTCCTTCCTTTATGTTTATCTAAACACTACTTGCGTAAGTTTTAACACTTTTTAAATGGAATTACATCCTTGGGTCCGGACACGATACTTCGTCAATTAAGAGTATCGGTAATGGAACGTAGGAGGGGATTGTCTGGTAAACCAAATGGAGCCGGAGTCACAAATCTGGACGTCTTACCCTTATGATTATGATGTGGTAAAGTATCTCCGCTACTTATATAATTGATTCCAGGAACGTCCAAAGGACTGTCGACTCTGAATTTTTCCAGTCTCATAAGAGGGGTTCTGAAGCACAATATTTTTGTAAGTGGACGTAATGTCCTTTCGACAAAAGACACATACAAAAGCTAATGCAGCCAGACCCATAAATAGAGAAGTCATAGCGTGATAATGGGATTCCATGTATAAAAAGTCTAGTAATACTCTAAGGACCACACTATTACGACCCCTCCCCTTTTAGGTACGTACGTTCCGTCGGAACCTCGTCAAGCTCGTAAACGATAAATAAAGATTCGATGTGTAGACGTTACTCGTGATCTGGTATGAATTTGGTATTACATACCAAACTTCCAGTGACGGCCAATAATAGACTGGCCATTACTGGCGTCTTCATATGTAATAACGATAATCCTCGGTAAAAACATGATAAAAGTCAAAAGGAAAAATAACTCATCGACGACTGTGGGGGTCTCGAAGCGTCTTAACCCAATACCAGTGCCTCTTAAGAGTCAGTAAAGTGCCCCAAAACAAACCCCCCTCTTCGACCATACATCGACGACGAAAACAAACACACGGTAGTTCCCCTAACTTCAAATATACTTTACAAGGAAAATAAAACTCTTCCGCGAACCCTGAAGGGTAGGACACTTGGGAATAAAAGAGGAAATTTAATCCCTAATTCCAACCTCCTCAACCTAACCAAATAAAAGAACGAGAAGGATTTATTCAATCAATACTACAGAGATTTTATTAGCGTCACAGTTATAATATATAAGACCTTAGTATTCCGTAATATATTCCCCGAAATGAAGGGATCCTATTCTGTATTCTTACCTCAGGTTTCAATTGACTGACAAAGGGGTCTCAACATTAAAATAAAATATTAAAAGACTACTTAGATACTCTATCGTAAAAGGAAAGCTATCCTTTTACCCATGTTTCTTCAATTTAGTGACATGTTGTAGTATGTTACTAGTACACACCATCTCGACGCTTTGAAGATTCTGACACGAAATTTATAAATATGGGCCCAACATTAGAATTTAGTGTAAATACTAACAAAGACAACACCAGAATGACTCTTTTGACATCAAGACGACAAACTTGACCACTCTAGAAATAAAAAGGTTACGAATTTGTAAGGAAAGACTTTATAAATGACAATCTCTTTTGTGGTGCCTCACCGAAAAGACACACATCTTCGAACAATAAAACACCAATCAAAGTCAGTTGAAAGTAAAAGACACCTCTAAGTTTATTAATAAGTCTTTTATTATGGTCCCCTTCCTTAGTCTTTACGCCGTGGTACTGTTAAACTAGGGTCTACACTTAAGAGAGGGACTTTCACGTGTTCACTATACTTTCTAAAATAAGTCTACTTGTCAACCTATATTTCCAGAATTATTACTTTGGAGTAAAACTGTCGAAAATGACAACCTGTCGTCCGAAGTAATATAAACGGTACAACTAAATAATAAAAATCAAAGAAAATGTATACATACGTAAGATACATCGTCCAAGTAGACATAGAAAAAGGGGTAGTGATACACCGGAATACTTTCCTACATAATTGTAAAAATTACTCTTTAAAATACAACCTTATTCTTTGTTGTTTGATTGTAATTAATAATATGAACAGGTTTCATCCTTTCTTAGAGGCGGTATATAGAAACAGATAAATACATTGACAGATTACCACCTATTTAATATGGGAACAACGGCGTCATTTAATTTTTTATATTATTAGGCTCGATCTCTTCGTCAAAATATTTAGACACCAAGATGTCTTTATAAAGTCCTCTACTACTTCAAAGGGGTTCTGAAACAATAAAACCGTGCATGTTTGGAAACGATTACCCACAGTAACACCAGGTCAATAACTCTATTATTAATACCGGACACTATAAAATTCCATAGTAAATATTAGAATGGTAGTATCAAAAAGAAGGTACTCTCTTTACTCTACCCACCCCTAACTACGAGGGACACTAAGGAACAGTTCGATCTCGCAAAAACTCACAAACCTCCTACTGTCTTACTAGAGAAAATATGAGAATTTATGTATTAGGGTTCTTCCAAATTTAGTTACACAATTAACCATTCACTATGACATTAATATACGTATTAGTCCCTTTAAAACTTAGGTCTAATAAATGAACGAGAGTCCTTTAATTAGACGTCTCCGGTATAGTATCTAACGAACAAATAATTCACCCTGGGGACATCAATGTGTCACGGCTGACCGACACGGGAGGTACTTCGTAAGAGGATCTACAAGGGTCGTCCACAGTTGCCGTGTCTCGGAGCTCACGAATAACTAGGTCTAAGTTTGTCAAGTAATTAGATTCGCGTGTAATATATCTAAAAAGTTACATTAAAACTTTCCCAACTTTTTGATATAACTTACTACTCTCTACTATGAGTTTAATACGAAAAATATCGTGAAGAGGGAACCCTAACACCGTAAGATTGACCCTACTTATGACCTTATGTATCATATATCAAGGGAGACCCGAATTGTAAAGAAGACGAGGGGATAATGATCCGCCAATGAATTTATCCAACAGGTCGGTCGTGTTGAGTAACTATCAAAAAAGAGGCCAGAAAGAATAAACCGTATTAGTCACTCCGAAGAGGGTTTTATAGAATTTTTTTTTTTTTCTTTTTTTTGTCGATATCTACACATTTCCGACTTTTTTTAATGTATCTCTTGTAAAATCCTACAAAAACAGAAAGAGTATTTTTAAGGAACCATTTTAAAAGGAACGAGAGATAAGTTCCAGAGATGAAAATTTGTGTATGGTCTATCAAAGTTTGTTATATCATAACATAAGACTTTATTTGTTTAACTGAGGTTCTAGGTATTAATTACGATTTTTAGTAGTAACATACATAAACTTAGAGGTCAGTAGTAAAACATTTAGAGACAAACTCGGTTCCATCGTAAGTGAACACGACCTCTTCTGAGAACTCTCAGGGAACCTGACGTTCCGCTAGTTTGGTCAGTCAGGATTTCCTTTAGTTGGCACTGATAAGTAACCTTCCTGACAACGACTTCGACTTCATGTCTTACATGATTTCGTATGTTATGAAACCGGTGGACTACGTTTCTCGGATGAGCAATCTTTTCTGGGACTACGACCCTTACTCACTTCCGTCCTCCTCTTCCCTTGCTGTATCCTGCTCTATTGACCGATCATAGTGGTTGAGTTGCCTGTACTTAAACTCGTTTGAGATCCTCTGTCACCTTCTGTTCCTCTCCGACCATACGACGACAGGTACCCCAGTGTTTTCCAGCCTGTGTTGAGTCTCTGACTTGTTGTTGTAAGGTAGCTTTGTCCGAACTGAACATCCGTCTCAACCCAACACTAACTGAAAAGGAACCGGACAACGTGTAGAAGGGTCAAGGAAATTAAACCCTATCACTGAAATGAAGGAAACAATCTTCACTCCGACCCTCTCCATTGATTAATAGAATAAGTATGATCACACGTTTACTGACTATGACCGAATAAAAAGATTCTCTTTTTCTCGTCGTTATCCGTTTACTTCTCTTGAACTGTCCTTCTCTTTCGTATGTTTTTCCCTTTCGGATCTCCAGTAACTAGGTCGGAAAGAGGTTGTACTGAATAACACATAGAACGGAACTATCAGTTGAACAGTTGGTTTGACCCAATGTTTATCTCACAAAGAAACTAATGATGTCTTCATAAATGAATCCACACGAGATAAGACGATCAAATCTTCTTTGAATAATATAAAAGGAACCTAGAGTAAACCTTGTAGAAACTACCAAAGTAGGGAAATCGGTCTTGAATTTTTGGAATAGTACACAATTCGACCTCTTTCGTTCAATTCATATCCGGTACTGTTGGTCCAGTGACTGAATAGTAGTCCACGTACTAATGCCGTGCAACCACTGATGACCTGAAAACTCTCGTTAGTCTCACTTATCTATAAGTCTCCCTTACCCGGTCGTACCTTTTCAAATAGCTCCTCTACTGTAACTCGACCTTAAGTAAAGAGATAGATAGATAGACGTAAAAGATTCCGACCCTTTGAAAGATCTTTACAAGTCACAGATATTGTCGTGTCATCCCCGTCATAAAATAAAATAAAGTTTGGATTCCACAGACAGAATAGTAGAATCACTTAACCGAAGTCCACGAGGTTATGACGACTGGACATTCTAGTCTTACGATAGTACGAATTCCTACGAATTGAATCACCCCACGTCAATACGAATGAGTCTGTAAACATCGACTAATTTCGAAATAAAGGTCTCGGATGGGTAACAAAGTCTTCATTAAACACGTACTAATACCTTCAATGACACAATGGATAAATCCGATTGAAATTGTGTAAGACATGATTTCATAACTCAACAACTCAATAATTTTTCCCAAAAGGAATATACCGGTATCAAGGGATATCCTTGTCTACCGAAAAAAAAAGGAAAAACGTAAAATTCTTCTTGGCTTATTTTCCGGACAACCACATAAAGTGAATGGTAATGGATCAAGTCTCACATCCACCCAGACTCAATTATTCCCTTCCGAATGACCTTCTTCGTCTATAATAAGACTCAGAATTCGTACTCTTACTTCCTACTTTCGGAGGGGTCTAGGTTCGTATCCTTCCTCCAATTATTTTTCTTGGACTTTACCCTTTACCTCATGGTACAGCCGAAATCCGACCTAACACGGTATATATGCGAGACAGGTTTTTATAGAGACAGTACCCCTGAAACTTTCAACATAGAAAAGGATACAGAGAGAACCTACTGAACTATAAAATCCCGTCCCTAGGGTTTGAAAAAAAACATTTCCCGGTCTCTCATTTATCAAATCCGGAATACTCACGATACCAGAGAAAACGTTGACGAGTCGAGACGACAACAACGTACTTTCGTCGGTATCCGGTATGTATTTACTCACTGAGACTAACACAGGGTTATTTTGAAATAAATGTTGTGCCCGAAGTCCAGTAACAAAGGGTTTACAGGCTGGAAGTCAACGACGACAACACTATATGACAGGACTATGGTGAAGTGGAACTCGTCGTAGACACGACAACAAATAAATTAAAAGAGAGAAGATAACAAATGGAAAAACAAAATTAAAAAGTTAAATAAAATTTTCCTTGAAACATAGTGCTGGTATTTACCCTTTCGTCATCATTTAAAAAAAAAAACCAACAAGTCTTTATGTATATAATTTTTAAAAATATAATACAACTTCACATTTCGGACAATCCCGAAGGGTCCACCGAGTCACCATTTCTTGGGTGGACGGTTACATCCTTTACGTACAAACTAGGGACCCAGTCCTTCTAGGGGACCTCTTCCTTTACCGTTGGGTGAGGTCATAAGAACAGACCCTTTAGGGTACCTGTCTCCTAGGACCAACCTATATCAGGTACCCTCACCGTTTTCTCAACCTGTGTTGAATCACTGATTTCTTGTTATCGGCTAATTGTTACGACGTCATTAAAGTCCACATTCACAATGATTACTCCCTAGTGGTTTTTTCATTTATGTTACCTTTACTCTTTTGTTTTTTATATTTTCATAAGTCAGTACATGATGACTAACGTGTACGTGATACAAAACCCTTGATAACTAACTCCGACGACAGTCTTGGTTCATTCCCTCGAATTGTAATCGGAGACTAACCTTCTGACCAGTGAACCTGCAAAATCTTCTTACATCTGGATATCCGAAGTAGTCCTTCTGTCCCGACTCCTTTTCTAAGAACGTAACTTCTGGTCTAGTGATACTCTGTGTGGTTCTTCCGAGGATTGGACCCCTACACTTAGTTTATGTCTTGTGGGTAATGTAGATTTGAAGTTCATTTGTTGTGTATTATAAAATCATATTCTGATTTACGGAATGGGAAGAAAGGAAATGGGACCAGGTTTCGTACCCCAGTCACGTTCCCGTACACTTACCACCCTCCACCTACCATGCCACCCCCTTTTTTCCAAAAGTCCTTTCTTCAGTGAATAGGAAGCCTTTTAAACGAGACACCCTCCAGAGTCGTCTCCTGTCACTCAACCAGACTGGTCCTCCAGACCCAGTCTTTCCCCGTAGGGTCGGTCCTCAAAAGTGTACTAGGTAAAGACGTGGTCTTTTTGGTGACTTCTTGTGTACCCTGTCCCGTCTTTTATTAGAACGTCTCTTTGAAATGACAATCGGATAAAGACATCGATATAATACGGATGTTACGACCTTTTTTTAGTAGTTTCCTATTAAATCTTCACAAGAGCCTAACAGTCCAAAAGTAGATTTTTACAATTACATGTAATTTGAAAATTAATTTTTTTCGTATAGGGTAGTGTTTGATAAAAATTATACCTTATAAGTCGCCGTCTCGTGTGTAAGACAAGACACGAGGTAGTCCCGTAATTGACCTTATCAAACCCAAATTTTACTTGACTTGATCCAACGTATAGGGGTCCAAGTCAGGATTTGTTTAATACAATCAATTTGACGGTAGAGACGTCATAAGTCCGCACAAAAAGCAACAAGAGACGTCCCATTTCAACGTTAAGTCAACAGTCAAAGACTACCGTAGACTTTACAGTCGTCGGCTGTCTCGGTAAACACCTTCTCTCTTTTCTCCTTATAGTAATGTCCGGAAATCTCTGGATAAAAAGTAGAAGGAAAAACAAAATTTTTCTAAAACAGATATTAACGTCCGGAAATTCTGAAACGTCCGGTGTTTCTACGGACCTAAATCTGATTTATAAACACGTTCAAACACTCAAACATACTCAAACGTAAACCTGTACTTTTAGATTACGATCGTCCTTAAAAGATAAAAGACCAGAGAAGAGTCACTAAACCTATACTAATATTAGTCCTTTATTAAACTTACACTATCTTGGGACCACTAAGGATTAAGATCGGCAGGACACTTCGTCGGTGAAAACAAAAAGAGACTTTTCCTGCCTTCAACGAAAAAGTGTAACTACTCTTAATCACGTGCGGAACGAGTGGACCGGTGTTCCACCGCGACGTCAGTAATCCTTCACACCAGTGTCAATGTATCAAACCGACACCGTAATTCCTTCAAGGGGTTCCGACCTTAACCCTCTCTTATTCGAAACCATAGAGACTGAAGAGACCCAACATTCGAGAAACCTAAGAGGACGTATGAAACACATAGATCCTACGACGACTTTCTCTCTCCTAAAAGACTAATCCTACGCCACAAAAGACGTAAACACCAACTTCTAAACAATCTCTAACGACAACCAACACCTCATCTTTCACTTTCCTTTATAGTATGAAGGTACCAAAGATCCGTCATATCAAACAAGGTCGACTCGTTGTTTACCACAGGGCTCACTCTTCCTTACGGGAAAAGAAACCACAAGTAGACGAGTTCCCCCTTCACAAGAGAATCATCTTTGTGCTGGGTTGAAGACCTGTTAACAGTCAGAGTATCGTAGAGAGAAATGTGGTCAGAGAGAGAAAAAAAAACAAGAAAGGAGAGACACAAATTGGTGGCCCCTTTTCTTTAGTAACAGGTTTTCTTATCTATCAATAAATAACAACAAGAACAAAAAGGAGGTTGTCTTCGGTTCATAAACTTTTGATCTGTGGGGAGATACCGGAGTTTCTTCTTTTTTTTGGTTCATACTCACAGTTTCTCACTTTTGACTTAATGTGTTGGGTTTAACGAGAGATTTTATTCTTAAGACCGTTTCTTAATCGTTTTGATTAAGGATTTCTCACTTTGTACGCCATAACTAGTTTTAACTTCACACGGATCACTTTAATTTAAACAATAGCTACTGAAGTTCTGTAAAAGAGTCCTATATAACCGTTAATTTAGTCGTTTGTTACCTTAAGTAGTACTTCATTATCGATACAAAAAACTCCAGGATGAGACACAGTCCAGGATACGGTCTGTGAAAACATATTAACGCACCAGAAATCCAAAACTTTCAAAGTAGATAGGATAAACGAATAAAAGCAGAGGCGACGCAGAAGTAACGACTCACACCCGAAAGAGACCAACATCACTCGTCCCCGACGTGAGAAGAACGCCACGCACCCAAAGAGTAACTCCACCGAAGACGACAACGTGTGTCAGTTTCCGAAACCGTATCAGTTATTTCGTCTTTATCTACAAAAAGACCTTGAGAGAACGAAAAAGGTACTAGGTCACCTACAACCGTTAAACTAGAGACCAAGGAGATGGAAAAGATTTTGGTCGAACTTGTAGTCCTTCAAGTGCCAAGTGGATAACGACTTCGGACCGAACCTCTTAAAACTCGTAATGAAATGATCGTACACTCTACTCACGTCAACACACCATCAAACTCGTAAGAAACCGTAACGGAAAGAAACCTTAACCTTACTTTTGATTGGAAAAGGTCAGGACACCGGTGACGACTCAAAAGGTTTAAACGACCGTATAACTCACGTCGCGAAAGTGTCGCAGTAGAAAGTCCTAAACTTTGTCCGCGTACGAATTGGTGACCTGGTGGTCCCTTCGGGATCTTATCCAAAAACCTTACCTATAATAGTGAGAATAAACCGTGTATTTCTTTACCGTTACACCGAGCCAATTCATGGACCGGACACAGGATTGTGGAAATTCTCGAGAGTAATCTTAAGTCATACAACCCGAAGTTGTGACATAGAACCACAGATCCCCTCACTGAACTATTATAGTGTAATTGTACCTGTCTTGCAGAGACGGTGAAGGGTAACGTATGGATCCTGGACCGTATCACGGGTCACGGATCATCCTGAAACCTTAAGTAAACGAGTTGGTTGTCTATTTATGGTCTCCTGACTCTCATCAGGTGTCACAACTTAATCCTTTGGTACACAGGGAACTTCAAGTTCTACATTATTATTGAAGGATAAACCTACCGGGAAATGTCAAATCCCGACCCAACGAAGTGTGGGAACCTGGAAGGGTACCATTTTAGACTTTGACAAGGACATGTGGTTCCCGTTCCTCTCTACCTACTCTCTCTTTGGGTGGGGTCTACCCAGCCACCACCCAAAATATCTTCTCCTTTGAATGTTTTTTCTAACAGAACCCGTCGTGTTCTACCATTTAAAGACGGGGGTGGGTGGGTGGTCTTAGAATTTTCAAATGTTTCTCCAGAAGTGACCACAAGTCAGTGTGTGTGTCAAGTCTACCAGAGTCACTACGAAATGAAAAGTTCCGACGTAGGAACTTTGTTGAGGATCACCCCTTACCACCCACCTTCCATATAAGGTACCTGCCCCTCCCCCACTCCGTGGAGACCAACGGACCCAGGTCGGACCCAGTCGACCGTCTCCACGGCTGAGTCACTGACGGAGGTTGTCGGACTGTATATGAAATAAAGTGAGTCGATTAGAGTCTGAGACTCAAGTGACCTTACAACCAAATCAACGATTCAACACAGGCTGAGAACACTGAGGTACCCTGACACCGGGTGGTCCGAGGAGACAGGTGCCTTAAGAGGTCCGTTCTTATGACCTTATCTAACCGTAAGGGAAGAGGTCCCCTAGAAGGACTGGATCCCTAGCTTGGGTGCAGAGGACATAATGTCCGGTTAAAAAAAAAAAAATGGTCAACTCGGTGGTCCCTTCGGAGTGATCCCATCCTTCATAGTATCTTAAAATGACTTTCTTCTTCAATCTAGGGACCCCTATTCGTTTGAAGAACTCAAGTCTGAGAGACGAACTCTGGTTTCCTAGAAATGACATCGGAGTATGAGGTGCCTACCGGTGTATTCAAAAATACTTAATTTTAGTACATATTCCTCATTATAAGGACAATAAAAAATAATACACATATACTCATTCGTAAAGATGTCTTTTGAACTTTGTTCATCAGACTCCCTCTCCCCATCACAATATTGATATATCTTCGTTAAAGTGAATTTTTATAGAAAATTTTTTGATAATGGATATTATTTATGAACAAGATGTTTTGAATCTTTTGTGTCTATTCGTTTTACTTTAGGCCACTGTTAGTAGGCAGTAAAGACATGAAGTCACTATCTCTGTCGTGCAGTAGATAGGACAAAAAGATGCGTATATACAAAAAATTTTTCGTCAGAGTATTAAAGAAAACTTCAAATTATACCATGTGTAGAAATATACAGTTATTTAATAAAGATATAGTAGTGAAAATTACCGATGTTTCACTAGACGACATACTTGTCTGGTATTACATAAAATGGTTGGAGAATACCAACCTGTAAACCCAACGAAGGTTTAAAAATGACATTGTTTCGTTATAACGTCACTTGCGGGAACTGGTAAATATATATATATAGAAACACGTTAACTAGAACTGGCTAGTAAAGTATCTACTTAGATGTCTCTGGTCTCTCCAATACTTTAAATAGACTCTCCGTCTTGGTCCGTCTCGGTCCTGGTCTAAAGGTCCTAAAATCCAGGGGCGGATCCTCCTGGACAAAGGGACAATGTAGTCGTCTCCGACGACCTGAACAGGTCACCGGTACAGATGTGGGAGGACACTTTTCCCTCCTTAGACACCGGCCACGACCCCTAGTACGTCGTAGTCCCGATTCGATGGGGGTCTTCCTCTTTCAGTTTAATTTTTGTCTGTCTATTGTAAGGAAATAACGAAGTTGTGACAATCATGTTAAGAAATTCAGGAAAGAAGGAAAGAAGATAATACAACATAAGGGACTCAAAGAGAGGAAGAAGAGACTAGAAGACAGAGGGGCTGAGGAAGGGAGGTAAGGCAAGGGGAGGGGAGGGAAGGTGAGAAGAAAGGAAATAGGGAGATAGACTGTTCATAACCATAATGAGCTCAAAGATAGAAGTGTAAAGAAAAGATGATAAAGGGACAAAATTACCGAGGTAGATGGTGAAGATCTGTTTACTAAGGGTTTAAACTTCGTAGAGTACTACAGAGAGGGTTTCCGGCCAGGATCTGAAGGACGGGTGACAATCTTGAAACATAGGGACCTGGGGTGTGAAGATTACTTTCGGCGAGCAAAGGGGTCCGACCTTGGAACTAAGGAGGGAACGGAAACAGATTGGAGGGTGGAGGACGGTTCAGAGTGGTCGAGATAAAGACCGTGAGTCGGAGAGAGGCGTAAGGGTGAGGAAGACGGGACTAAGACTCCGTATAATGGGGAACGGACCTGACACTGGCACCGGAGAATGTACCAGGGGGCCGGAAAGAAGAGAGGGACCTATTAAGTAGGACGGACCCGAACCACGCACTTAGATGACCCCAGTGACGAGACTGGACGTGATAGATGACTTATCTAAGGTTTTGACAATCGGACCGGAAGTTCTGAAACACATTAAACTGGGATTTGAGGGAAGGATCGGAGTAAATTGGAGAAAGAGAGTTTACCTGTAACACAAAATCAGGTTAACCCGAGGGACAATTGTGTGAATGGATTATTGACTGAAACTCGGAACTAACCCGGTCAAGGACCTGGACTTCAAGGACAAGGACAGCCGGAGAACTCTAGAATTTTTCTACTTACGGTGGAGAAGGTGCTTCGGAAGGGACCAAGGAACTCAGTATCCATTAGGATAGGAAGAAACTAACTAGTGTTGCGAAACACCCGTTGCGATTCGTCGGTGACATCGATAAGTACATGTAGAATACAGGGTGAACCTAAAAGTCGAGGAGTACCCCTTCTTGTACACAGAAGGAGATTTGGGATGAAAGAGTTTGGTAAAAGGATATTTTAATCACAGAGGAAATATCATCCAAGAGTCTTTCATAAACAACTTATTTCTTAAACCCCAAATTCTTTAAAATGTATGTAAATAGTCTTTATATCGGTGTCATGTTTTGTTTAAAATTCCCGAATGACAAAAATTTCGTTTTGTTCGACACACACACACACACACACACACACACACACACACACACACGAGTCAACGAGTCGACACAAACTGAAAATCGACGACGACAACGACGACGACGATTCAACGAAGTCAGCACAGGCTGAGACACGCTGGGGTATCTACCGTCGGGTGGTCCGAGGGGGCAGGGACCCTAAGAGGTCCGTTCTTGTGACCTCACCTGAAAATCGACGATGAATAGTTTAGAAGAGGAAAAAGTCACAAGACCTTTATGTATACTAACCCTAAGTTTTTATTCACCAGTCTTATAGTCATCTCAACAGACCTATCTATGTGAAAACTTTCACTCTTGGGAAAAGAGACTAGGATTTTATATGAGACGAGGTAAGGAAGATCGTCTTTCCAGTGTCCTAACTTCAGTAATGTGAACTGAAGACAATGAACATTTGACACACTGGGACTCGTTGAAAAGAGTAAACACTGTATCACTACGGATGACATAATGAATTCTCAATGTAAACCGACAACCATTGTCTGTAAACTATACCACCGAACTCTTTTTTAAAAGTACAAGATATCGACGGCTACTGGGGTCGACGACGAGAGACAAAAGGGAGAACCACACACCACAAGTAAAGGTTCCATCGGAGTCTCTGGTTTTACCGACGAACTCGAGGTCGAAGGAATAGTTGTAAGGGTCGTTCCTCCTCCTTCCCTGGTTCCGGTGGAGAAGGATCAACTCATTCGAGGGAAATTTATCAAATTTCCTCAAAAAATCTTCAATGTGAGTTGTTACCACCGAATCTCGATCATGTCATGAAAAGTCGACGTCAATATATAAACTTTGTGTTCTCCTGAAAATTTTTCATGGATACGGTCACGGAGTGACGTTTACTTAGTCTTGGAAGTACCAAACCCAGTCCTGAGTTGTAAATTTTTATTAGAGTCCACTAGGTCAACGTATTGAGTCCAACTCCTAGGGACTCCATCCCACTGATATATTAACTATTAGGTTTACCCCTGTGAACTCGTACTTTCTCCCTGTTGATCGAATTTGACTCGGACAGGACCCGTGCGGCCTCCATGTCACTATAATATCAAATAGGAGATGGGAATAGACGATACACCGATCCGTACATAAAAGGATGAGTAGACCTTCCTCTTTTACCTTCGCCTCTTTTCTATAATTTCCGAGAGTCCCAAGAGAGGATAAGGATGAGTTCAAAAAGCCGTCCCAATTACTCTACTTACATGTATTTCAGTGAAACATTCCATGTCCTAAAGTCTCTACACCAATATTTATTTTACTAGTATTACATCCTGTGTATAAAGTACCGATCTTCCTTGTGACAAACCTAACTGAGTCGTATACAAATTAAATCTCGGAATTCTGGTAAAAGAATCAAGTGACCCTCAGTCACGAAGTACCTCCAAAATTAAAAAATAAAAAACTGGCGTCACACGTCGTATACCCCAGAATCAAGGGGTTGGTCCCTGACTTGGGAGTGGGGACGTAACATTCACGTCTCAGAATACTTGACGGTCCCTTCAGGAGTGTCTCGAAAAACTCACACCGGAAACCTCCGACTATTTTGGTGACATCCAAGCTTAGGGTCGAAGAAGGGTCGGAGCAGTAATCTGCAGAGATTTGGAGAAGTCAGAGGTCTTATAATGAATCGAGTTTCCCAACAATGTCCCTAATTTCTTCAATTATGCTTCTTTCCTAAGTTAAACTCCGGACCGAATATCATTTGCAAGTTATTAACCGGTAAGAGATAATAAGTTTTCTAATGAAACCTCCTACGTTTTTTTTTTTTTTTTTTTTTCGGGTAGAAAAGACGGAAAGTTCTCGGATTTCACGACTTCACAGTCCCCACAAAAATCCACTAGTGACGGGGACTCGGGAAAGAGACGAGGGGAGACCGACCCTCCAATCGCCGTCTTTCTTCGTTAACGTTTCGTTTGGCAGAAAGGGGAGGGACACCGGAGCAGAAAATTGACTGGGGGGTCGTTCCCAGACCTAACTTGGTGGTCCCCCCGAGGGTCGACTGATCTCGTCGATTAGCGGTCCTAATTTAAGTAATAAAGTCGCTGACCTAGGTGCGTAACCCTCTAAACACGTAAACTTTATTGGAAACGGACACCGCTAAAACAGAGGTCACTAAGAAGGAAGACCGGTGACACAAGGTCTATATTAGAGGGAAAGGTAGGTGAGTCACGATTGAACATTTGAAAGAAGGGACGCCGAGCAAGGAGATTAGAACGGAAGAGACACAAAACGACATCGGAACAGAAGGAAATAAGTAAGACGTAACGAAAATAGAGGAATGGAAAGGAGGACGACTCACATTTGTTTGGAATTCCGTTTTTTTTTTTTTCTTTTTTTTCTTTTTTTTTTACTTCCGCTCGTCCTACAACAAGGGAACTTCCCCTTTTCTCAGATTTAGAATCTCTACCACGTGGAATGACAACCGTCAGTTTTAAGGTATGAAAGATGAACATCGTAGTGGCGGGTTTGTTACTATTTTACAGACCTTCTTCATCGTTCCCCTCAAGATACCCCTCCTCTCGACTCATATCTTTGATAAAAACTTATTTAAAAACTCAAACAACTATCTTTTGGAAATGTTTCGGACTAACAGAAAAAAAAAAAAAAAGGACACAATGACCTATACGAAATTAGTGAACAAAAGGGCTGACGAAAAAAAAAAAAAGGACTAACAGAATTCTCTGTACTATGAACATTAACCCAGACTAAGAAGACCCGTCTCCAACCGTTTAAAAAAAGACATTTTCCGGTCGATCACACGCCTCCTCGGACCATCCAACGTCAGGTACCCCAGTGCTTCTCAGCCTGTGTTGACTTACTGAAGTGAAAGTGAAAAGTGAAAGGACGTAACCTCTTCCTTTACCGTTGGGTGAGGTTACAAGAACGGACCTCTTAGGGTCCCTGTCCTCTCGGACCACCCGACGACAGATACCCCAGCGTGTCTCAGCCTGTGCTGACTTCGTTGAATCGTCGTCGTCGTCGTCGTCGTCATTTATAAAATCCGAGACGACCGGTAAGAGAGAGACCGTTGATGAACTGAGACGACCGTTCCACGTTTTCGTCGGTGTCTATTACCCTTTTGTTGTCCACACTGATACATAGTTATTTTGAAATAATTTATCTGTGTTTAATCTTAAGACATATTAAAAGTGTCTAGTACCATAAGAAAAAGAAAAAAGAAAAGGAGATTAATAAACTTTTACACTTTTGTTAAGAATCGAATGTCCGACACCTCATTGTCTACCACCCACCCTAAACCGAGACCCCCAATCGAAAATCTGAGGACGATATTATTTAATCTATTTTGTGTTCCTAACCTGAACACGAACCAAGGTCAGTGAAGTAAACCTCAGATCTGAGTCAAAGAAGTAAATTTTTTTAAGTCCAATTTACTATGGTGGACGATCTCTCCTACACCCGAAGGACCCACCGAGTCTACCATTTCGTAGATGGATGTTCATGTCCTCTACACCCAAACTAGAGACCCAACCTTCTATGGGGCCTCTTCCCTTACTGATGAGTGTAGTCACAAGAACAGACCTTTTAAGGTACCTGTCTCCTCGGACCACCCGATGTCAGGTACCTCAACGTTTCTTGACCTGTACTGACTCGTTGATTTGTGTGTGACTCTTCTACACCCCGTTGTTCTTGAGAGTGAGTAATGACCACTCTTACGTTTTACCATGTCGGTAAATTCTTCTGTCAAACCGTCCAAGAATGTTTTGTATAAGAATGGTATGTTAGATCGTTCAGTACCAAAAACCATAAAAGAGTTTACTAAACTTTTGAATGTAGATGTGGATGTGTTGTTTTATGGGACATGTACTACAAATATCGCCGAAATAAGTATCAACGGGTTTGAACCTTCGTTGGTTCTACAGGAAGTGAACCACTCACCTATTTATTTGACACCTTGTAGGTCCGTTAGTTTATAATAAATCACGATTTTTCTTAACTCGGTAGTTCGATACTTTTCTGTACCTCCTTATCATTCACTGAAACGATATACTTTCTTCGGTTACACTTTTCACAAATATGACATACTAAGGTTGATATACTGTAAGACCTTTTCCCTTTTGGTACCTCTGTCATTTTTCTGCCCACCAACGGTCCCAATCTCCTCTCGCTCGTCTTCTGCGTGTCTCAAAATCCGGACTCTTAATAAGATATACGATTTCGGAAACTGACACACCTAGTGTTATTTGACACCTTTTAAGACTTTCTCTACCCTTATGGCCTGGTGGATTGGACGGAGAACTCTTTAGACATACGTCCAGTCCTTCGTTGTCAATCTTGACCTGTACCTTGTTGTCTGACCAAAGTTTATCCTTTTCCTCATGTAGTTCCGACATATAACAGTGGGACGAATAAATTGCATATACGTCTCATGTAGTACTCTTTGCGACCTAACCTTCTTTGTGTTCGACCTTAGTTCTAACGACCCTCTTTATAGTTATTGGAGTCCATACGTCTACTGTGGTGGGAATACCGTCTTTCACTTCTCCTTGATTTTTCGGAGAACTACTTTCACTTTCTCCTCTCACTTTTTGAACCGAATTTCGAGTTGTAAGTCTTTTGCTTCTAGTACCGTAGACCAGGGTAGTGAATTACCCTTTATCTAACCTTTTGTCACTTTTGTCACAGTCTGAAATAAAAAAACCCGAGGTTTTAGTGACGTCTACCACTGACGTCGGTACTTTAATTTTCTACGAACGAGGAACCTTCTTTTCAATACTGGTTGGATCTATCATATAAGTTTTCGTCTCTGTAATGAAACGGTTGATTCCAGGCAGATCAGTTCCGATACCAAAAAGGACACCAGTACATACCCACACTCTCAACCTGACACTTCTTCCGACTCGCGGTTTCTTACCTACGAAGACTTGACACCACAACCTCTTCTGAGAACTCTCAGGGAACCTGACGTTCCTCTAGGTTGGTCAGGTAAGACTTCCTCTAGT
>SJYO01041852.1:36524585-36701056 GCA_006410555.1 Capra ibex | reverse complement strand
CCCCTTTTATGTAATTAAAAACCCCTTTACTGTGTCTTTGAAAGATATGTCAAAATTTATAAAACTGCTGCATAAATCACACTGTACCGTGAACTACCTACGAAGTGTCAAAAGTTATACGAAAAATCAAGTTATTTGAAAATTATATAAATTTTAAAAATAAAACTTACCTGTATCCGGGACCCCTGTATTTTTACTTACCGGAAATGAAAACGTTTCGAATAAAATAAACTAAGTACCCCTTTTAATACACTTTATTTATTTCATAATCCAGGTAATCCAGGTAAAACGTATACTCCTTTGACTCCGAGTCTCTTCAAAAACTTTCACACGAGTTGACTTCTTACTTTCTAACTCTTGTCCAGAAGTCTCAAAGCAAACCTGAACAAACCCCATGGTACTACAGTGAGTCCTCCCCTTTCCAACGACAACGTTTGACCGTCGAATCTCCACAACCGGTTTGAAAATTAAACAGAAACTTTTTAGTCTTTCAAAATGGGGACGTAGAAGGTGGGGAGTTTTCTTTCCTGAAGACCGAAGAAAAATTTATATAGAATTGTAGACTATTGTGGTTCGGACATAAGGTAGTTCCATTAAGACGAGGTAGTCTGACCCATACCGAGTGTAGGAATACGGGTTCAACGAGTGTATTCAATGGTCGAAACCCGTTTCTTTCCAGACTCAACGAGGGAGACGACTTAGACCGTCTCTGGTCCCTACACCCACGTAACGGGACCCTCATAGTAAGAACGTGAACAAAAATTTTATTAGAAAAGTAAAAAGGTAACGGAGTTAAAAAGTCGAAATTTTCTTTCAACCATTAAAAAGTCGAAAAAGTTTTTTCTAATAGAGGACATCCGCGGGTTAGAACTACTAAATCCTAAACCTCTGAGTACTCTCTAAAAATGAGACAATCGGTGACATCCGTCTATAAGATGAACATAAGAAATTTTCCGAAAAAAAAAAATAAGACAACACAAGACAAAAGACTCGACAAAATTCGATAGAAAACCCTCTATTTCTCACACTTCCATCTTCAGATAGATTGGAAATGAAACCGTGCACCCGAAATTAAAAGACTAAAACAACTCGTTTAAAGATACGACTTATAGGTTAAGAAACGCTGGGATACCTGACATCGGACGGTCCGAGGAGACAGGTACCTTAAGAGGTCCGTTCTTATGGCCTCACCTCATCGGCAAGGGAAGAGGTCCCGTAGAATGGTTGGGTCCCTAGTCTGGGTCCTTAGTTTCGGTCCAGAGGACGTAACGTCCACCTAAGAAATGACGGACTCGGTGGTCCCTTCGGGAGTACGACTTATATCCAAGAATAATTCTTTTACTCCTATTCCGATGACATTCTTTATTTAACTCTCTATTAGTACCACAACTTGTGAATCTATATTCCACAACGATTTAAGACGAAATGACGTCTTCACATTAATTTAGTGAACTAAATTGGTACCTTCGATGTCCAATCTGTTTAGTAGGTCCTTAGATTTTTGTCGAGACGCGTCCTCTGGAAGACCCTTCCCTAACATACGTCGTCCGACTTATATATTTCACCCGAGACCCGGTGCGGGGGTCATATCGAGAAGGACACACTACGACAGTGGAAGAACAAGGTAGTACTAACTCCACTGTTAGACAACTCCCAGGGTGTAACCCACCTTCCAACAAACGCACGGGAAACGTATTGAAGCGTTGAGATGTTAAGGTTTAGACCCAAAGACGGGTGGCGGGTGGAGGACTCTTCCACAACCATACGGACGTCATACCAGACTGAAGGTTCGATCACTGTCAAGTGAACAGGGAGTTTATATTGAGTAAAGAAGAGTGACGAATTTTAAGGTAAATTCAACACGACAAAACCGAAATCCGAAAACTAAAATACAATTTTTAATCAATAGTTGGAAAAGTTCACGTCTCAACCGTTTTGTATAAGGATGTGGAATAGGTACACTGGAAGGAGTTTCGGGACACTTCATCCTCTCACCGTAACAGAGGAAACCCCTTTTTTCTTTATTGTCTCCTTTCTGATACTAAACCCTCGATCTCTACGACCAAAACTCGGCATCGATATTGAGTCTTTGGCACACCAGAACTTGTCCTGAAGTCATAGAGACTTTCACTAAAGAGAGGGATGTACGTCTGTTAATTTTATAATGAAATATCTCACTAATATTCCTAATCTCTCTTATAAAAGGAGGTAAGTGGGTAGGTAGTAAATAAATAAATAAATAAGATGTTTATAAAAAAGTCGAGGGGGACTCTCGGTCCGAGACATGACCGAGACCCCTATGTGACCACTTATACTGTCTGGGAATGACCCGAATGCCAGATTGTGGTTCATGTTGCACCTCGTGTGTCATTGAAGAGTTATTTGCCACCAACAAAGTTTTGTCGGTCGGATCACGAAGGGATCGCTCACGTCTCGTCTCCCCCTCGACTCGGGTCTAAAGCCTCAGAAACCGAGGCAGGTCAGGAACCCCTTTCCTTCGAGTGACACCGACACTGGACTCGGTGAAATAAGACCGGTAGTAGCGACCACACGGGACAGTCTCTCCTCGCAGTCGTTGTCTGTAAACAAAGAAGGTCAAGACCTCAGACCCTTCAAATTCTAGTTCCGTGACAGTCTACCCTACAAACGATTTTCGGGTAAAGGCTCAAGTACTTGTCGGAAAGGTTCACTCAGGAGAGAACCGTCCTCCCTACTCCCTTGAGAGAATGTTAGAGTGAGAACTCCTGAGGTAGGAATGCTGGAGGGTTTCCGGGGTCACGGTAGTCCAAAGTCGTATACTTAGAACCCCCGCCCCAGTGTTTGTAAGTCAGATGTCGTCTCACATCACTCCACCTAATACTGGGTGACTGATACCCGTTAAATGAAGTAGAGTGCTTAGGAGTTCAAGGATTAAACGTCTCTCCCGTGGTACTGTCGTGGACGGAGTCGTCCAACAGTACCTCTAGTCTACTTCAAAGACCATTCGTGGCTCGAGTCATGGACGGTGTAGCCCTGCACAAATAATGTGTCACCTACAATAACAACCAACCCGAGAGTTTACCGTATACGTACCCACCCCTCCTGTATAAGCGAGGACAAAGAGTAAGAACCGACAGGAAAGACACCGGTCCCCTAGTCTTGTGTCGGCGTCTACGACTCAGGTTCTCCGAACACAGGAGAAAGGTGGACGGACGATAAACAGGTATAGCAGACAAATTTTTGACACGACCCAACTCCGACCAATGCTCCGCACGTCCGGTAATCCTGTCCAGAAGGAAACCAGATAAGACAGGGGAGAGTTGGTTTGTCAAGACAAATTGTCAGGACGGGAACCGACCACCCCACTCTGGTGAACATAAACTCCTTCTCCGAAGTCTCGACGATACCTCTCCCACGACATACAGTTCAAAGACGGAATACAGTTCACAGACTTCAGTCCGACGGACTCAAGTTCAGGGTCGAGATAAAGAATACTCGATTCATTAAACGGACGACAGTTGGGGTCAAAGAAGTAGACTTTTCATCCCCATTATTATCGATTCTGAATCTCTTGTAAATGACACAAGTTCCGTGGAGGGTATATGGTTAAGTAGGTAGGGGTTGGTCGAGACTCAATCGACAATGACCATGTGGACAAACTTCTGGTCCTGCGACTCCGAATCTCTCTAATTAATTGATCCAAACGAGTTCCATTTACTGTCTGGACCCCAAACCTGGGTCCGTCAATTTTGGGTCTCAAAACACCCGAATTGGTGGGATGACAGAGGAAGGGACTACCCTACCCTATTATTCGTACTTCGAACCGTGTGTCATACACGAGTCATTTAAAAAAAAAGGTTCACTTTGTAAAATTAAAACACAATAGTTCACACATGAAGAAAGAAATATTAAAGAAGGATAGTAAATTTGAACCTTTAGTCAATGGGAAAATGTAAAATCGATATAAATTTTTAAGTAAAAAGATTGACTACAAAATTAGAGAACTTACAAATATAAATAAAAATATAAAATTTTAAAGAAAAAAGATTGATTACAAAATTAGAGAACTTACAAATATAAATTAATAAAACCGGTGTTTTTCGTTTAATTTTAAAATCAATTAATAAACAATAACACATTATCATTCTTGTCAATTCTAAATGGGTGAATTGTTTGAAAAATTCACACATTATACAATACTAACTAATATCCATATTACGACATCTCCTCTAGAGATCTCGAATCAGTACAAGAATAAAAAATTAAATAAAAAAGTAGAAATTAAAAAATAAATAAAACAAGTCAAATTTCAAAAATTTGACTTCGTATCAACTAAATGTTACACAATTAAAGACGACATGTCACTTCACTTAGTCAATATGTGTATATATAAGAAAAAGATTATAAGAAAAGGTAATACCAAATAGTATTCCATAACTTATATGAGCCACGATATGTCATCCTGTAACAAAAAAAAGGTAAGACATATATATTTTCGAAATGTAGACGATTGGGGTTGGAGGGTGAGTAGGGAGGGGGTCGGAGGAGGGGGAACCACTGGTGATCAGACAAATCTCGAATCAGTAGAACGAACTGATCTTGAAATATGGATAACTAATTGTAGAGGGGTAAGGGAGAGGGGGTCGAGGACCATTATCATACACGTCTCATCTATTATTGGTAGTGGGAGGCGAGACTTCCACTCACACCCAGAGAGAAAGACCTCGTCATCCCTCGTCCCGGCATCCTGTGACCGACCACCCGTGAGAAGTCTCTAGAGTCTGACTGACCACGGACACAAGTAGAACCGGAACACTATCTTTAAACTTTGGATTAAAATTTTGTAAATAAATAAATCAATCAATCAAAACCGACAGGACCCGGAACGACGTACCCTAGAGAGATCTACACCGTTCGCCCCCGGTTAGAGATCAACACCACGTACTGCGTACAACACCGAGATCAACACCAGAGTAACATCGCCGAAGAGAACATCGTCTCCTGTCCGACCTCCCCCGCACCCGAAGTCGTCGACAACGTGTACCGAGCCATCAACACCGAGGACCCATCTCGTGTCTGAGTCAGCAACTCCACGCACCCAAATCAACGAGGCACCGTGCACCCTAGAAGGACCTAATCCCTAGCTTGAACACAGAGGGTGTAACCGTCCACTAAGAAATGACGACTTGGTGGTCCCTTTGGACTTTGGATTAAGAATACTCAACGGGAGTACTCTGACACTATGGGAGTGTCGTTGTGATTGTAATGGCATGTATACCCCATAAATAATTCACAGATGAATGTGGACTACGTAAAAGTCTACGAGGTCTATATCCACTCGTTGGGACTTAGTACGGGGAGAACCTCAAAATTCTGGTTTTGTTTCTTACGAGGTGAACAAAACGTGATTAAATCAAAAGTCAGTCAACCACATAGATGGAGTTTAAATGTACTTACGAAAATTTTGAGTAATAATAGGAGTAGTAATAGTAGTCGGAGGGGTGGTAGTAGTATTGTTCAAGAATGATACACGATTGACGATACACGAGACGGACTTAGTAGAGTAAATTAAGAGTGTAATCTCGTACTTTACTTCTAAAGACAATTCAATCAGTGGATGTTTAATTCCGTTTACAACACCTTTATAGTCAACGAATCACTATCAATTTTGTCTTCCTTCCCCTCTATTTACATAGAGTCGAAAACCTTATAAATTCTTAACGTTGTTTTTGTAAACTTCTCTAAGGAAACCACATTTATAGATATACGAATCTTTTTATTCTATGCTGTTTATATTTTAATAATTGTTTTGACCATCATAGGTAAAGGTTTTATAACGGGTCACCCGTATCCAGAAAAGTCAAACATTGTCTTAATACATTACTCACGGATGATACAAGACCGTGGAACCATAAGGGGATGTGGTACGAAAGAGACGAATGAACACCTTGAAGAACTAAATATATATTACAGAGTACAATCATTACTTAATTGTCAATTAAAGTCAGAGTAGCTCCATGTCCCTAAAAGGATCACGACGCAGAGTCACGGTTTATTAAAAATCGTCGAAGGAAACATTCCTTTCAAAGGTCCTATCAGTTATCCCTTCTGAGAGGGGTAAAATATCCTATCTAAGAAAACATGAATTAAAAAAAAAAAAAAAACCTAGTACTTTCATCATAGTCGGGTGTGAAGGTTAAGATCGATGTACAACCCATCTGGTCTACGAGATTATTTAGAAGGACGAGTTTATTGGATTCTTACTACCCATTTCATATTGATTGTAGAAGATTACTATAGACGTTTCTTTCCCTCGTCTCAAAGGTCCCGTATTTTTATTTCTCTCTCTACCTTTCACCCACATTTCTTATTTGACTCTGAGACGGGACTCTCACAAACGACTCTTGTCTTTGAATCTAAGAGTTCGAGACTCATGACATGACCCCGAAAGGTCCACCGTGATCGCCATTTCTTCGGTGGACGGTTACGTCCTCTGTGTCTTCTACGTCCAAACTAGGGACCCAACCCTTCTAACGGACCTCCTCCGTTGGGTGACGTCATAAGAACGGACCTCTTAAGGTACCTGTCTCCTCGGACCACCCGGGGTCAGGTGTCCTAGTGTCAGTCTATAGTGACTTCACTGAATAGTGTATTCCTGTAGACACGACCCCTGTTCTTTGGTCAGAAACCCGGTCACATTACACCCTTCAACTTTGACTCTCGGAGGACATTTCGAACCCGTGACTTTCCTGTTGTGTGAGGTACTTTTTCCCTCAATCCCTTTCTTTTAGGAGGAAAACCGGTTCTCTTTCGGAATCGAGAGTGATCCCCCTTTTACAGAAGAAGGGGTGTAAAATTGTTGTCAGAACGGGAGGAAACCGAAACCCTCGACTTAAATCTGAACGACTCACTAGAATTTAAATCTCCAGGAGTCACGGACCTTCTACACACTGTTTACGAAAGACCTCTTTACGTGGAATTAGGATCTGGGACACCGTAGAAGTGTCAAAGTCCAAGTCAAGTCGAGTCAGCACAGGTTGAGAAAGTCAAGTCAAGTCAAGTCAGCGGGTCAGTACAGGCTGAGAAACGCTGGGGTACTTAACGTCGTGCGGTCCGGAGGGACAGGTAGTGGTTGAGGGCCTCAAGTGAGTCTGAGTACAGGTAGCTCAGCTACTACGGTAGGTCGGTAGCGTAGGAGAAAGTAGGGGAAGAGGAGGACGGGGGTTAGGGATGGTCTTAGTCCCAGAAAAGGTTACTCAGTTGAGAAGTGTACTCCACCGGTTTCCTGACCTCAAAGTCGAAGTCGTAGTTAGGAAGGTTACTTGTGGACCCTGACTAGAGGAAATTCTACCTGACCGACCTAGAGGAACGTCAGGTTCCCTGAACGTTCTCAGAAGAGGTTGTGGTGTCAAGTTTTCGTAGTCAAGAAACCACGAGTCCAAAGAAGTGTCAGGTTAAGAGTGTAGGTATGTACTGGCGACCTTTTTGGTATCGGAACTGATCTACCTGGAATTAACCGTTACAGAGACGAAAAGTTATACGACAGATCCAACCAGTATTGAAAGGAAGGTTCCTCGTTCGCAGAAAATTAAAGTACCGACGTCAGTGGTAGACGTCACTAAAACCTCGGGGGTTTTTATTTCAGACTCTGACAAAGGTGATAAAAGGATAGATAAAGGGTACTTCACAACCCTGGTCTACGGTACTAGAAGCAAAAGACTTACAACTCGAAATTCGGTGGAAAAAGTGAAAGGAGTTCTCCGAAAAATCAAGGAGAAGCGAAAGACGGTATTCCTACCACAGTAGACGTATAGACTCCAATAACTATAAAGAGGACCGTCAGAACTAAGGTCGAACACGAAGAAGATCGGGTCACAAAGAGTATTACATGAGACGTCAATAGAGTGTTAGGTCTCAATGTTTGTGTACTTCTTACATCTACAATACATAAATTCTCAGTCCCCTTTTTCGTTTGTCTCACTCTAGAAGTTCACGAAGTTTATAACCTGGACACTACTATATCTTTTTTATAAGTCTTTATTCAATTTCTACAAGTTAATTTACTATCTTGACTTTTGTACTCTTTTCTCGTTTGACGGACGTACGATTCAGTGAAGTCAACACAGACTGAGAAACGCTGGGATCCCTGATATCGGGTGGTCTGAGGAGACAGGTACCCAAGAGGTCCGTTCTTATGACCTTAGCAAACGGTACAGGAGGAGGATCCCTAGAAGGACTGGGTCCCTTTCTTGGATGTAGAGGGTACCGAGGACATAACGTCCGTCTAAGAAATGACGACTCGGTGGTCCCTTGTCAATAGGGGGTAATAGGTAAACAACAAGTTCATCGAGTCAGTACAGGCTGAGGAACAGTAGGGTACCTGACGTCGTCCGGTGCGAAGGGACAGAAAGTGATTGAGGGTCTCAAACACGTTTGATTACAGGTAACTCAACTACTACGTTAGGTTGGTAGAGTAGGAGACAGTAGGGTAAGAGGAGGACGGGCGTTAGAAAGGGTCGTAGTTCCAGAAAAGGTCATTCAGCCCAGAAACGTAGTTTACCGGTTTCTTAACTTCGAAGTCGTAGTCAGGAAGGTTTCTTATAAGTCCCAACTAAAGTAAATCCTAACTGACCAAACTAGAGGAACGACAGGTCCTCTGAGAGTTCTTATAAGAGATCGTGGTCTCAAGTTTCGTAGTCAAGAAACCACGAGTCGGAAGAAATATCAGATTGAGAGTGTAGGTATATACCACCGAACTTTTTGGTATCGAAACTGGTATGTCTGGAAAAAGTCGTTTCACTACAGATATGAAAAATTATGTGAGGTCCTGTAGGGAATAGGTACCCCCTTACGTAAGGTTCTGGGCGGTCACTTACGGACTTCGATGTTTATAATAACTTGGAATATATATGATACGAAAAGGACATGATTAATCGTCCATAGGGAATGTCACACTTATACCACCTGTTTCCCTACTAAGTACAAGACTCGTCCTACCTCGACCCATCACGTTCTAAAGTCTTTCCGTACGTCAAATTTTGAATATTTAACAAATAAAGACTTTTAAAAGTCAGTTATAAAAACTGTCACCTATTGACTTTGGTGCCTTTCGTTTTGACGTCTATTCCCTGAAGACATAGTTTTCAAATAACTTTTTGGATCTTTCTAAAAATTTTTCGGGTTCATCTTGCAGATCTTCACTTTTATCTTAATAACTTTAATTTTCATTTTGTACGAGAAACATTCTTTAAACCTTTCTTATTTCCTGAGAGGTATTTAATTTGTATTAAGATAGTACTTCCGTGTTTGTCATAATTATGAGAGGTACATTAAGTAAGTAGTAAAAGATACGTAAAAATGTTTTATCTGTAATATATACTCATCTGTAAGGTATACTCCTAATAAAATACGGTAGTAAAAGAAAGATATATTCGTAAAAGGTTAGTAACACGATATATTATATACACTCATTCCTTTACGGTATTACATTTACCAGGAGACAT
Source organism: Capra ibex (assembly GCA_006410555.1). Classification (NCBI taxonomy): domain Eukaryota; kingdom Metazoa; phylum Chordata; class Mammalia; order Artiodactyla; family Bovidae; genus Capra; species Capra ibex. The sequence continues at coordinate 36,691,574 of SJYO01041852.1, read as the reverse complement.
CAACCTAAACCCGAAGGTGTCACCAAGTCGTCATTTCTTAGACGGACATTGTGTCCTCTATTGTCCTATGTATCCAAACTAAGGACCCAACCCTTCAAGGGGACCTCTTCCCTCTTGACATAAGAACTCTAGGACATAAGAACGGCCCTCTAGGGTACCTGTTTCCTCGGACCACCCGATGCCAGAAACCTCAACGTTTCTCATCCTGTACTGACTTCGTTGCTTCGTCCGTGTATCAACCTAAATAAAATAAAAAAATTAAACATTTTTTGTAGAACCGTCTTCGACGGTCCGGAAGAATTACGAATCCGATCCTTGACCGTGTCACAGTGAAAAAAGGTACAAGATGAACCTTGTACATTGGACAGTAGATTGGACAGTACACCGTCCAATTCTAAGTTACACCCCTTTTAGATACATTCCCACACCTATACTTCCCTTACCAAGTAATCCCTGGATCTAAGGTACATATATTACAAAAACAAAAGGAAATATTATGTCACCATCCCATAATGTGTGACAAGACATAGAATATAAAAAAAGTCAGTTTATAAAACGTCATGTAAACCATTCAAGTGACCACCGAGTCTGCCATTTTCGTAGACAGATGTTACGCCCTCTGGGCCCAAGCTAGAGACCCAATCCTTCTAGGCGACCTCTTCCTTTACCGTTAGGTGAGGTCATGATAACGGACCTTTTAGGGTACCTGTCTCCTCGGACCATCCGATGTCAGGTACCCCAGCGTTTCTCAGCCTGTGCTGACTCACTACAAGGACAAGGACAACCATAATTATGTATATAATAAACCCTAATCTTAACCGGCGTTTATTTTGAGGTTTAATATCATCGAATTTGTTTTATCTTTAAACAGAAGACTTAAATATCTACAAACCGTCACCAACCAGGTTGAGATAAAACAACGGGGTGGTCTACACTGAAGGTAAGAGTTTGGTGGAGTTATACATTTTACTTCAAAATGTAAAATGTTATACATTTTACTTCAAGTCGACTTAAGATTGGTCATCCTTCCTTCCTATTCACCACTTCTTTATAAAGAAATGGACCCTAAACATAATTAGTAAAGGTAAAGAATCCGTCCTGGTGTGGATCGACGTTCCTTACAACTCTATATATTAGAAATAATGTTCACCTGTACACGGATCGATTTGTTTGACCCCCAAGGTAAGAATTTCTCCCTCCCTTCTTACCTATAGTCTCCTGGTAACATGTAATTATTAAAAGAGTACAAAAAATGTATACTCAAGTTTACTCTGAAAAATTATATAAGATGATATAACAAAAGTCCTACTGAGATGGTTAATCTCACACGATCTCATCCCCTTACGGACAGAATACAGTGAGAGAAGTCGTGACTTATATTACTTAAAATATTATAACCGTCAGTCAATTCTAATCCAGTACAAAATTAAATAAGAAGAAACTAATGATCGTATTTAACTGTAAAAATAAGATAACAAATGATCGGTAAATATAAAATAGAAGGACTTGAAAAACAAGTACAGAGTTCAGGTCCCTCGTTAAACTAAACAAAAAGAATTGACAAGTAATTCGTAAATATAATTCCAATAACTAGGACGATTAATATTTCGTCTTTATGACAGAGACTGTCAGGACCTTATTCCCTATATACTCTCGTAGTAAAAGACTAACACCACCCATCACTTCTTGAGAGAAGAAGTATGACATACCCCTTACCCTAAACGTGTTCAAGGTACAAACTCAATTATAGTAAGAAGACGTCGCAAAAAAAAAATTTTTAATAAAATAAATAAAATTAACCGTCTATCAATGAAATGTTGCAACATTACCGAAAACCGTATGTAGTCACACTTAGTCGACACCCATATGTACACAGGGGGGTAGGACTTGGGGGAATGGTGGAGGGAAGGGAGGAATAGGGAGGTCCAACAGGGTCTCGTGACCGAAACCCACGGGACGAAGTACGCAGCTTGAACGTGACCAGTAGACAAAATGTATACTATTATATATACAAAGTTACGATAAGAGAGTTCAGTGGGGAGACGAAGAGAATTTCTCAAATTTTCAGACAAGAAATGTAGACACAGAGAAAACGACGGGACGTACATCCTAGCAGTAATGACAGAAAGATTTAAGGTATATATACGGAATTGTATGTCATAAACACAAAGAGAAAGACTGAATGAAGTGAGACATATTATCCGAAGTCAAAGTAGGTGGAATAATCTTGACTGAGTTTACACAAGGAAAAACATCGACTCATTATAAGACAACACATATACATGGTGTTGAAGGAATAGGTAAGTAGACGGTTACCTGTAGATCCAACGAAGATACAGGATCGATAAAATTTATCACGAAGACGTCACAAAATTAACGGTTTTATCTCATAGAAAGATACACCCTTATCCTTTTTGGTCCTTCCCGTACCTCTTTCCTCACTGTCCCTCTCAATATACGCGACAAACTTCGTACTCGACACCTTTACTTACGTCCCGAGAGACTGGAGATTTTCCTAACGGTCCCGAAGGACTTAGGACGTAACAATCCTGAATCTCCCTTTTTGTATGATTCTATACATAAAAGAGTAACAAAGTTCCATCTCCTTCGACATTACTATGGTGGATAGGTAATCTCCCGCGTGATGTCTATCGGTAGAACCGAGAGATAGGTAACTCTCGTAAAACATTTTTGACAGAGACAGTGGAAATTGGACGTATCCGTGAGTTGTGTGACATTCTTACGATAGTCCCACGAAATCGCGATCTGACATCTCCAACACTCAGTTGTCGAATATTTCTCACAGACAAGAATCTCTACTGATCTAGTCTGTAATGGGGGGACTGTGGGGAGGGGGGGTTGGGGGGTGCGGTGGGGTAGATTGTCTGTTCCCTTCGTTGACTGGATTATAAGGGGGCGAACCACCGACACCTTCGTTTACATCTTGAGACACAAACACTGAGCGTATATTCGAGAGTGTAACAGGTACGATCGACGGAGACGTGGAAGTGGTCCCAGGACGTGGACGGGATTTCGAAAACTCACGTGGCAACAAGACCTCGTTAGGTGGAACGGACTACAAGGTCCTTAAGGTCCGCACCGACGTAGGACTCAGTAGACGGGGGACACCGAAATGGACTCTTGTCGTGAGAGGACGGGTGATTCCAGGGGACTCGTCGTAGACGGGACGAGTCGGAGTCTTTCGCGACCTTACGAGTTTCAAACTCAGAGGATCTTTGAACGAAGTAGAGGTCGTGTGATTGTCTTTCTATCGCTCTATAAATCCTCGTCACATCCTCGAACCTCTTGGTTACTTCTTGTTCAATACTCGGTTTCTTCTCTTCTATCTTACGTCTACTTCTCGTTTCACCACACCAATGAAAAATTTTTTACAACAAAAATACTACACTCTCGTACCTCACTCATCTTGTAAACCTCGGTCTGAACCCGAAGGAAGGTAGGAATAATGAATGTTGCCACACTGGAATGCGTCCAGGACGACACTGGAGAGACTCAGATTGAAAACAACAAGTCAGTGAGTCAGCACAGACTGAGAAACACTGGGAAACTAGACGTCGTGTGGTCCAAAGGGTCAGGTAGTCATAGACGGTCTCAAACGAGTTTAAGTACAGATAACTCAACCACTCCGGTAGGTTGGTAGAGTAGGAGACAGCGGGTGAAGAGGACGGGAGTTAGAAAGGGTCGTAGTCCCAGAGAATAAAAAAAATTAACCTTATATTAACGAAATACTACAACACAATCAAAGACGACATATTGTTTCACTTAGTTTATATATACATATATATAGGAGAGGGAGAACCTGGAGGGAGGGGTCACAAATAACGTCGTGATAAATGTTATCGGTCCTGCACCTTTGTCAGATTCACAGGTAGTTGTCTACTTACTTATTTCTTCTAAACCATGTATATATGTTACTTTATAATGAGTCGGTATTTGTCATTACTTTGACCCAGTAAACATCTCTACACCTACCTGAACAGACTCAGAGTTAAAACTGAAGGTACTAAACGTCGTTATTGTAGACAGGACAAATTTCAGGTCCAAACTATACTCCAAGTCTGACATGACATCAAATTCCACAGCAGTGAGTCAACACAGACTGAGAAACACTGGGGTACCTGACATCGGATGGTCCGAGGAGGCAGGTACCCTAAAAGGTCCGTTCTCATGACCTCACCCCACGGTAAAGGAAGAGGTCCCCTAGAAGTGCTGGGTCCCTAGTTTGGGCCCGGAGGACGTAACGTTCGTCTACGAAATGGGAGATTCGGTGGTCCCTTCGGGGATGTTCGTGGATTAATTTATTACGTATTTGATTCCTCTACGACGAGACTGTTATCCTCTTCGTGGAACGACAAGAGTCCTCAACGTAACCTCTTCTAGTAAGGTGTAGAAAAGAACTCCTGTTAAGTGTAAATGTCTGAACCACAGAACCTTCTCGGAACCTTCTCTTCTGGTGTTCCTTGACCTTAGACCCCAACACATTATTTAACTGGTTGAGTTTCCTTGGACGGAGATACGTCGGGTTGTGACAAACACTACTGGTCAGTAGTCCATGACAACATACATTCACTCGTAGTCATTTCACACGTTTACTACTAGATTTTGATCGGACCGTGGTGCCAAGAAACCTAGATTATTTACTCTCCTTTTTAAAAAAATGATTCATATAACATGACTATGATAATCAATGTCTACTAAGAATCGAAAATAATTTTTAGTTAAGACTGTGTAGACCCGTCCTTTTATAAGTCCCAAGAATAAAATTTAAAAGACAATCCCTTTAACAACAAGTCAACGAGTCAGTACAGGCTGACAGGTTGTCGGGTGGTCCTAAGGGACAGGAAATGGTAGAGGACCTCGAACGAGTTTGAGTACAGGTAATTCAACCACTACGGTACGTTGGTAGAGTAGGAGACAGTAGGGGAAGAGGAGGACGGAAGTCAGAAAGGGTCGTAGTCCCAGAAAAGATTACTCAACTGAGAAACGTAGTCCACCGACTTCATAACCTTGAAGTCAAAGTCATAGTCGGGAAGGTTACTTATAAGTTCCAACTAAAGGAAATGCTGACCGACCAAACTAGAGGTACGACAGGTTCCCTAAGAGTTCTCAGAAGAGGTTGTGGTGTCAAGTTTTCGTGGTTAAGAAGCCACAAGTCGAAAGAAATAGTAGGTTGAGAGTGTAGGTATGTACTGATGACCTTTTTGGTATCGAAACTGATATACCTGTAAACAGTCGTTTCATTACAGAGACGAAAAATTATGTGACAGATCCAACCAGTATCGAAAAGAAGGTTCCTCGTTCGTAGAAAATTAAAGTACCAACATCAGTGGTAGACGTCACTAAAACCTCGGGTTCTTTTATTTTAGACAATGACAAAGGTGAAAAAAGGATGGATAAACGGTACTGTACTACCCTGGTCTACGGTACTAGAATCAAAAAACTTACAACTCAAAATTCGGTCGAAAAAGTGAGGAGAAAGTGGAAGTAGTTCTCCCGAAAAACCAAGGAGAAACGAAAGACGGTATTCCCTTTACAATTTTATAACTTTTATGTACCTCATAAAATGTCTACTTGGTTACCCTCGAAAGTCTCAAATAATGAGTAAATTACACAGTGAAGATCATTCACTCTCTTTGCCCTAAATTTGGGTCCCAGAAGGTCCGAGACGAGACTTAGTGACAAGATATAACAGAACAGGATTTTCCTACTGTTAAACGATAAGATCAATGTAGTTCATCCTGTAACATGGTCTATACGAAAAAGTAACAAAAGACTTTTGGTTAATTGAAGGTTCGAGATATAATAAACGAAGATTTGTTATCACTAATTATTACACAGAGTAACTAATGTTTTGTTCGTAAAGGGGGGTGTAAAATCGTAGAGACTTTGACCTACGAAGAATATTCACTACCACATAACAAATTAACTGTCGTAAAAACAAAGAGTCACCGCGTATTTTATTACCACGTAGAGTGTTAACTATAATAGAATCTAAACTACTTTACGTCATTACTACTGAATCGCATATATTTCCCGTCTCGTCACACCTCTTTGTATCTCTATTGGTGTCCCAGAAACAGATGAAGTCACAAAGGGTCCCACGTCCTGTTACTAAGTTTTACTGAAATCCACCATGGGTGATTGTACCCACTTTTGGGACTCGATTGGGTACTCACTAAGGGGTTGCGGCGAGGGGTGGTGCGGGGTGGGGGGGTCTTAAATCTTACAACTTCTCAAATCTCGAGAAAGTTGGGAAGTCTCTTGGTACTCCTCTTTCAAACACAAATTACGACTCCGTAGAAATTGTAGAACAGTGTGATTGGAGGGAAACACTATCACTCTCCCGTCCAAGGTCGTCATAAATCGATCTTAAATTAACAAAACAAAAGTAAATAAATGAAAACATCAATAGAACAGGAACCCCGTTCGTCGTGACCAAAAGGTTAATATCATCCTTGTCTTTTTAAAGGAAACTTTTTCTATTTAAATAAAGTCATTTTCACCTCGGTTAATTTCTTATAATTCGTTTATGATCATGTCTACCATACATCTATACCCTTCTTAACACTTACACCGGAGTACACTGTTTTGCTCACGTCGCACTAGGCAAGACTAATGAAGTGAAGAGAAACACAGACACGTACGACAAGGAATCCACATCCCTGAGAAAAGGGATGAGTGATTACTACCTAGAGGAAACGAAAGAGGACCTTCGGAAGGGACTAAAGATATCAGTCTTAATTAACACGCACGGGTATTCTGGAACAAATTTTGAGCTAAATCAAGAAAACAATAAGATTAGAAGAATAGTATCTATAAGTGTACTGGTAGAAACAACATTAACCTTCGGAAAATACCCATCCTTGGTGAAGAATTAAGTAGAGGTACCGAAGAATTTCCGGAATATACGTCAATATCCTTTCTTACTTACCTACCTAAGTTTTAAGTACAATCGTTAATAAAATACGTTAAAGGGGGTAAGACGTCTTTGGATCGGACCAAAATCTGTCGAGTAAACAAGTCGAATGGAAAGTCGAAGTCACATTCATCATCAATGACTCCGTGAGCATCTTGAACGTAACAAAAAGTCGTATTTATAAAACGTTTCCTTCAGTATCTTAGTAGACTTTGATAAGTACGACGACGACGACGATTCAGCGAAGTCAGCACAGGCTGAGACACACTGGGGTATCTGCCGTCGTGTGGTCCGAGACGGCAGGGACCCTAAGAGGTCCGTTCTTGTGACCTCACCCAACGGTAAAGGAAGAGGTTACGTCCTTTCACTTTTCANTCTTAGTAGACTTTGATAAGTACGACGACGACGACGATTCAGCGAAGTCAGCACAGGCTGAGACACACTGGGATATCTGCCGTCGTGTGGTCCGAGGCGGCAGGGACCCTAAGAGGTCCGTTCTTGTGACCTCACCCAACGGTAAAGGAAGAGGTTACGTCCTTTCACTTTTCACTTTCGCTTCAGCGAGTCAGCACAGGCTGAGAATCGCTGGGGTACCTGACATCGGATGCTCCGATGAGAGAGGTACCCTAAGAGGTCCGGTCTTGTGACCTCACCCCACGGTAACGGAAGAGACGTACTCCTCTAATTCGGATCTCATTTCGGTTTCTTTCTAACCTTCCTCCACACGGACACACACACACACACACACACACAGACAGACAGACAGACAGACACACTGAGACACACATACACAGACACACACACGTACCCACGGCTACCTCGTCAGTAGGCAACTGAACTCTCGACATGGAAGACCAACTGAAACGAGAGGTAAACTTCGGGTTTTCTGTTTTAAGTCACTGGTTTCTATTACCATTAGATTCGTCTTTCTATTTATTTTATGAACGTCAAAAATATGAACTCGTCAGGACAATAGGAAAAGTCTCAGAATCTATTCTTCGAAACGAGTCGGACGTACTCGGTTCCGTTACCCTTTCACATGTCTTAATGTTTCTATCCACGACAAAGACCTTCCTTCAGGTTAAGGAGATGATTACAAGAGAAGACTTTTCTCTCTCGTCTTTTTCTGGCCCATGGTGACGTGGTAGTTAGTTCAACCTAAGTAACTGAAAGATTTGTCGAGGATTATTTTGGGTGACAAACGATTAGAATAGAGACACTTCCTTCTTACTCCGGTCTCACGTAGTCTCCTTCCCCTCCAACTATTTTTACCCTCCGTCGAGAGACCCTGTGTAAAACATAGGTTCTGAAATTTTCGCATGGACCGATAAAGGTAGTTTTTATCGAGACGAATCAAGGACGACGACGATTCAAGGAAGTCAACACAGGCTGAGATACGCTGGGGTATCTGCCGTCGGGTGGTCCGAGGGGGTAGGGACCCTAAGAGGTCCGTTCTTGTGACCTCACCCACAGGTTGAGAATCGCTGGGGTACCTGACGTCGGGTGGTCCGAGGAGGCAGGTACTCTAAACGGTCCGTTCTCATGACCTCACCCCACGGTAACGGAAGAGGCCGAATCAAGGATCATATAAGGATCATATAAGAATTTCTCATATTGCTCCCTCCGTCACCGCGGTCGGAGAAACAATTGGTAGACCGGAAAGAATAGGAGGAAAATCCGAAGTTGTAGTAACTCCACGTTAGTCGTACTATTAAATTAACATGAGGTCCTTACGAGATCAAGTCAGTACTGACTGTGTACTACTAGAGACCTGACTCTTAGAAATAATTTTTTTTTAGAAGTAGATCAACAGTCAGTAAATGTTTTCTCTCAGGTCTTAGAAGTAGAAGTCAGTAAATGTTTTCTCTCAGGTCAAAATTACTAACTACCGTTAACCTGTGTAGAGTGACAGGAAGGACCCGACTGAAAAGAAACCCAAAGTCAACCGTCCATCCCTTCTTCCCTTGTTATTCTTTGCTTGTTTGAGAATCCGATAGTCCAAAAGGTTCCCATAGAGATCACAAGACCGTTTGACTTAACCTTATCATTAATTAAACTAGTTAAAATGTAATTTTCGATTAAAGACGAACATAGAAGACATAGGAAACGTCCCATACTGGGACACCAGACGACTAGAAACTTTCTTAAATATCGTCTAGACAAAGTCTCAGGTAACTTTCGTTAAATGATAAGTGTACAATTTATATACCCTGTCAACCAGAACGATGTCGTTATGTTAATAAGACCTTTTCTTAAAAGTTACTACTTTTACTTTTTTTCAATTTTATCAGTATTAAATGACGAGACCTCACGGCCCGTCGACAAAAGACGGAGCTAGACATAAGATTATTCAGAAAATTTACTTCTCTAAATACTCTAATAAAATTAAAACTACAGAAAAATTACGAAGTACGTAAAATTTATGTTGGAAAATTATCAAAAACTCTAACTTCTTAAATTAAAACAAAATACGACGTCTTTATTTACATAAGAGTCCTCTGGTGTGGTAATAACATCAAGAAAACGAAAGGAAAAAAAAAATTTAGTCGTATAGAAGATGTGTATCGAGCTTACGGTTGGTCTAACCGTTTCCGAAAGGAATCAACCCCTCGGTCCTTAATCTTCTTTTCACAAGTAATCACACAAGTTTGTATTGACCACGATTGTCTTAAAAACATCCTAATCTACACATAAACTGGGGTAATCCCTCTACTAAGGACCACTTCTACTGGGTCGAAATGAACCTACTTATCAGTCTCTACATACATTTGACTTACGGACACATTACGTGGAGAACACTACTCCGTACCGGTTCAGTTTGAGTTTAAAATCTCACTAGGAACAAGACACATATATGGACAAATGACCAAAATTTCATGTCATAAAACCTGTTATAAGTGGGTCTTAACATAAAATCTTTTCATTATTGTTAGACCACGTTAAGTAAAAAATTTCGTAACCTCTTCAATATCTCTACCTAACTCTTCACCAGAGACAGGATTTTCGGTGGGTCAGTGTTATTTATTTCCGTATACTTGAAGTATTATTATACAACGAAAATGGAAATGAAAGATCCGTCCCTTTTTGTATTTCGACTCCTCTCGACAATATGGGCTTTCTAGACTTTATCAGTTTTCTCCAGCCAATTTTCCGTTGTATTCCTCAATGTGGATTCGAAAAGGGTCTATAAAATTCTATTTTACTAATTTAAGGATTCAACGAAATCTGTTAAATTGTAAACAATTAACTTCAATCGTCCTTCAGTACTTTGAATCTAGAGGTGTAGTACAGTCTCTCCAAACTTGACGTCTTGTAAGTACTTAGATATACGATAAAAAAATACACGATAAAAATTTTCCACCGTATAGGTTTAGGTTTTTTAGTCATTTTCATGTTAAAGTTTGTCACAACTTATTGTATCTTTTACGAGAACTATATTACAATTTACTTTTCGTTCGGTCTTTTTTGACGTATATATCATGTGGTTGTTGTCTTCCTCGTCAAAAACACACTATAATCTTTCAATATTATACTCGACGTCCTTCAACCTTTATTTTAAAATATAACTCCCGTACAGTTCTTCACCAACATGTGTATACGTATAGTGTGTCGATGTTTTGTAATGTCGTAGCTCCTAAATAAATATTCAAACACCTTAAATCTTACTAAAAAAGTCGAAGAAAAAGTATTAAAAGGTATCATTTGTACACAAAAATACACCCTGGTTTGTGATTATTTTTATGTAGACCAACACATTTCATTACGTATTTTCCTCGGTCTTAAATAATATATTTAACGATTTTTACGATGGAAGAACAACGTTCGTACTAATAAAAACTTATCGTCAGAAGAGAATTAAGTATAAACTCCCCTTTTTTCCGGATTTGAAGGACACAACACTGAGATTAGAGTAAGACTTCGACCTTTGTACCTGAACAGACTCCTTACTAGTATAAGGTACTTGAAAATCCCATAACGACGATTTTATGTCACGAAATATATTTCACGACTAAAGTCGTCGAAAAAAGTAAAAAGACTTTTTTATTCAATGAACATTAAGTATGAAACACATTACTAATCAGTTCAAAATGATATGATAAATTTTGACATTTCGATAGATTTAACGAAACAGTTGTTTTTCCGTCTGGTATTTGAGAGTTGTTCAGGGAAGGTGGGGGACCCAGTATAACATTCCCAACTATGAAGATCAGACGTCGAAATCTTGGTCAGGATGTAGGTGGGAATAATTGGAGGAATAGACACCCGTCAGAACAGTCAACATAACGAAAGGACCTGAAGACAAACAACTCAAAATACTACCTAGATTCTGGACAGAATCTCTCAACATCACTTTAGTCTTCTCAATTATCTACCTCCACTACTGTACGGATACTTTCCCCTCGTCTCGTCTGGGAATAGACAACAAATCAGTGATTTAGGACAGGATAAGAAACGTTGACATACCTGATATCGGGTGGTCCGAGGACGTAGACACCCTAAAAAGGTCCGTTCATATGACCTCACCCGACGGTAAAGGAAGAGGTCCCCTAGAAAGGCTGGGTCCCCGACTTGGGTTCAGAGGACGTAACGTCCTTCTAAAATCACTGACATTAATATCTCAATCCTAATACTTCTTTTGTCCCAATATATGGTTGTTTCGGTTATTTTCGTATACAAGACAAACTGGTCAAACTAAATACATTGGTGTCACTTCGACCCCTACCCTAATAGAAGTGATTTTTATGGTTACAAACGTGTGCAGTGATCACCTTTTTACTTCACTATAACGACACTGGAGTGACTTTTGTGATCTTGCCCAGTCATCGTTCCTTAGGCGTAAACACGAAAAACTGCGTTTTTCGACTAAATACAGTAGTAATAATTATAATTATTCTCGTGTAAGGGAGTACTGGTCTCGTGGCTACGACGACGTATAGCAACGTCGTAGATTATTATTATTACCGATTATAATAGATACACGAATAATACAAGGTCCGTATAGAGATTCACGAAACACATGTAATTAGAGTGAATTATAAGTGTTTTGGAGTACTCTCTCGATGATGATAGTAGGGGTAAAACATTTACTCCTTGGTTACCGTGTCTCGTAAGACCATTAAGCGACTCCCAGAGGTTCGATTATTACAACCTCGACTTTAAGTTTGGGGAAACTGAGACCTCAGGGGGAATATTGATAATGTCAGAAACTTTAGTATTCGTTTTACTTATTACCAATAGACTTCGTCATTATATCCGACATTCTTCAAGTCAAGAGTACCTTCACAACCCTTTATCGGAAACAATTAGATTTAACGAATTTTAACTTCGTTCCGGACACTCGTTGAAGTTCGACTGGGATGAGACGGAATCACAATAAACTCGTATAAGTTTTAAAATGACTTTTATAGATTTTTTATTTTAATTCAAACAACATCTATCATAAGCTGATTCTTTCTCTTTGAACCATTGAAATCGTGAAGTAGTTGTTAAATGAATACGACCTTGACAGACAGTAGAAAGAAGTGAAAGTCATTTTAACCAGTTTTTTTTATATAAATTGTAAAGATCTGAACTGACATCTCTACTGTCACATGGGTAGCCATAGTAAATTTACTCAGTATGAACGTTCACCCATTGAGACAAATTGGAACATATTCAAGATCTGTCGCGAAGTCGTAGATGTTTACTCAGTGTCAGCTGTTTGTCAGACGTTTGTACAGTTCTATACAAAATCTTAAGAAAAAAAGAGTAAATTGAAAAGAAAGGTGACCAAAACTAAAAACCAATGAAGGAGGGAAAGAAGGAAGGAAGAAGGGAGGGGAGGACAGAAGGAAGGAAAATTGAAAACTTTCAAGAATATCCTTGAAATTTCCTTTTAAACTTCTTTCTTTGTTTTTAGAAACAAAAGGATGAAACACACACTCACACACATAATATAATGGGAATTCCTAAAAAAAAACCAAACGTGTGTATTAAATATTAATATACTAACGTCAGTTCACTTGTTAAAATAAGTCGAAACAAAGTGCGTTAATTACTGACATATACTAAGGTAATTCGTCTACAGGCATTAACTACATCAAAAGAGGGGTAACAACTTAAAAATCCAACAAAGGTACAAAAGCAAGAAGACCTATTATAGGATCACTCGCGTAGACACGTTTATCGTAGGGAAGGAGTAATATAGTATACTATTTAAGGATTCTCGTCTTAATGACCCAATCTTTATTACTTAGTACTTAGAAAAAACACCTAGAATACGTATATTACTTAAACTATAAAAATCTACTTGACTTCCTTTCTTGCCATTTGTGAAACTGGGGCTATACCCGGTTTCAAGGATTGTGATTTAATTGGGTCATTCTTGGTGTCACTTTTACTCCAAAGAATTTAAAGATACGTTTGAAGAAGTTGATGTGTTTACCTAAAAATAGATTAGTTGGAGTTCAGATGAATTACAACTTTCTCGATAAGTCAATTAGGTTTTGTAGAACCAGTAAATCATCTATTAAATCGGGGTTTACTTAAGTAACGACCAGGGTCTAATAAATATCGATGGTCAACATAAGGAGTACCATCGTTTGAGAAGGTTACTGGACTCATTGTCTTTTTAAATTCCACTCTGAAATCTTTACTCTAGAGTCCTTAAAAAGTGTGACTGTTTTCTAGAACGGTCACACTTACAATCGACTTATTACAATACAAAATCTCGTTTGTAAACCTGTACATAACAGTATCGAAACAAAACACCGACATACTGATATTATAGATAAAAAATCAAATTTTTACAAAATGACCACATGTCAACTACATGTCATAACACCTCCTCTTCCCTCACTGTCTCCTACTCTACCAACCTACCGTAGTAGTTGAGGAACCTGGACTCAAACTCGTTTGAATTCCTCTATCGCTTCTTGTCCCTTCGGACCACATCACGTCACGTGTCCCAGTGTTTCTCAACCTGTGTTGACTGCTGAATTGTTGTTGTTGTTTTGACTTCCAAAGCCCATATATCGTGTCGTTAAGTCAATGTGTATGTATGTGTATATATAAGAAGAATATTCAACAATGTATTATAACTCATATCAAGGGACATGTTATGTCATCCAAGAATAACCAATAAATAAAATATGAACTATCACACGTGTGTATCCTGAGAGGTCCACCGAATCACCATTTCTTAGACGGACGTTTACGTCCTTTGTGTCCTCTGTGTCGAAACTAAGGACCCAGCGCTTCTAGGGGACCTCTTCCTTTACCGTTGACTGAGGTCACAAGAACGGGTTTTTTAGTGTACCTGTCTCCTCGGACCATCCGATGTCAGGTATCCCAACGTTTCTTAACCCGTGTTCACTCGTTGACTCGTGTGTGTGTCACACGTATAGACTGAGAAGCCCTGAGGTCCCTGACATCGGATGGTCCGAAGAGTCAGATGCCCTAAAAGGTCCGTTCTCATGACCTCACCCAACGGTAAAGAAAGAGGTCCCCTAGAAGGGTTGGATCCCTAGCTTGGGCCCAGAGGACGTAACCTCCGTCTGTGAAATGGGTGACTCGGTGGTCCCTTCGGGGGTTACAATTAGGATCGGAGGATCAAATAGGTAGGAAGGAGAGAGGAAAGGGAAAACAAAAGACACAGATACTCAGCGAAAGACAAAATCTTTATTCAAGTGAACACATAAAAAAAAAACAAAATCTAAGGCACAAATTCACCATAGTATATTATAAACAGAAAGAGAAAGACTGAAGTAAGTGAATCATACTATTAGACACCCAGGTAGGTACAACAACGTTTACCGTAATAAAACAAGAAAAAATACCTCCTCCTTATAAAGTAACATAAATACATTGTGTAGAAATAAGTAGACAACTACCTGGAAATCCAACGAAGGTACAGGACCAATAACATTTATCACAACGTCACTTGTGACCCCATGTACCTAGAAAGACTTCATACTAAAAGAGGTCTATTGGACGGGTCCTCACCCTGACGTCCTAACGTCCTATACTATCAAAACCACAAGATTCCTTTGAGGTATGACAAACAGTATCACCGACGTGGCTAAATGTAAGAGTAGTTACCACATCCTTCCAAGGAGAAAAAGGTGTGGAAGAGGGGGTAAACAATGAACATCCGAAAGACTACCGACCGGTAAGACTGAACATACTCTACTATAGAGTAACATCAAAACTAAACGTAAAGAGATTGTTAATCGCCACAACTCGTAGAAAAGTACACAGAGAACCGGTAGACATATGTTTACTGACATAAACATAATCTACTTTTTTTTCTGATATAAAGGACCTATCAGTACAGACGTCGACCACATCAGTGGATAGGTACTTCGTAGTCACAGGAGAGGACCAGGACGGAAGTAGAGACCAAAATCTCGAGGAAAAGAAGAAGTTCAGTACCGACTCAAACGACTTCTTCAAGGATAGGAGTCCGAGAAAACTGTAGACTTAGTAAAGAACTAGACAATATTTTAAGACAGGCATGGTGGGTGACTTTGACGACGTTGTCACCAGTTCACTGGTAAGAATAACAATTTGGATTTACTACGGAAAATCGGAAAAAGACAAACTACAAACATCGGAAAGTGAGGACAAGGAGTCTCAGAGAGAAGGAGTCGAAGGTACTGGTAGGTAGAACCAATAAAAACGACTGACGCACAAGAACAGGGGTTCATAACTACAAGAGGTTTAAAGATCCGAGGTGTTAAACTGGTCAGAAGATCCCTTTAAGGTAGGTAAGGATTAAAAAATTCGGACCTTGTTGTACGACTCACAAAAGTTCAGACAAGGAGATAGGAAGTGGACACTGAACTTATACTTAGGTAACTCGGAAGATAAACAAGAATAGACTTATAGGTCTCAGTGGAAATTAAGATATACAGGGTTTATTTTGAGTGATCGAAAAACATCCAGTTGAAACAAATCTATTACCATGGTAGGTGAATAAGGTGGATCTTAAGACCCTTAATGGTGTCTGTGAAAAGAAGTGAGTCAGTGTAGACAGAACCGACGATTTAATATAACTAAGATAAGGGATTGAGAAAGACCTTGGGGACGAGAGGAAAGAAAAGATGCCAACAAACTCCCTTTTCGGATAGTCTTAGAGGAAAGGACCTGGGGACTGAGATCAGAACGGAAGGAGCTCCGGAGGCTAACGCTATCGGTCACTGGATCTTCTCGAGGAGATAAGAAGTCCGAACGAAAGAAGAAAAAAAAAAACTATCCGAAAGAACTGAATGAGAGAGAGGTGTAGAAGAGGTCGTCCGAGATAGGTAGTACACACTTCTGACTTCACCCTAGGAAAAGGTATCATGAGTTTCAGAAGACACTAGATCGGACACGGTAGAGGTAGTAGTAGAAGACACTAAGGACCGACATAAGAAACGGGGGTATTTCAAGAAACAAAAAGAACAACAAAGGTTCACAGAGTATAAAGACCTTCACCTTCACAATTAGTGAGTCACCACAGGCTGAGAAACGTTGGGATACCTAACATCGTGCGATTCGACGAAACAGGTACCTCAAGAGGTTCGTTCTTATAACCTCACCTAACGGTAAGGGAAGGGGTCTCCTAGAAGGGTTAGATTCCCATCTTGGGCCCAGAGGACGTGACGTCCGTTTAAGAAATGACAGACTCGGTGGTCCCTTCGGAGAGAGTATGAAGATCCGGAAACATATACAAGATATATCTGACGAAAGAGACAATAATAATTTATGGACGAATGGAAAGTTCTCGGTCAAGTTCTAAGAGGAGAAGGATAAGACTTACAGATGGATCCCGATGAGGATACCAAGAGACTCGACAGATGAGAATTTCTCTACTAGTGTAACTGAATATTAAAGATGGAGAGGCCACCTCACACTCAAGAACTTCCGTCCCTAACACCAAAACAAAACGAAATTTATTGTATATACAGGGTAATTTTTATATAGAATAACAGTTTTAGATTTATTATTTCAGGTTCCCTCCCTGATTTTGGTGTCACGGGGTAGTGAGTAAAAATAAAGTAGGTTAAACGCATACACGGATACATGTTAATAAAGAAAATATTTTGACCGTACTATCATAAATCTATTAGAACATCGGAAATTTTATGATTATATAACACGTTTAAAGGAGTACATAAATTTATAAGAAGTTTTTATATTAAAATTAAAATTACCGACATAACATAAACTATTATAATATAGGATATTTGTATGGTATTAAATAAATTAGTAAGAGGTTTTACACACAAATGAAAAAAAGTCAAAATAACATAATATCGTAACAGTTTGTAACGAAAAATGACTATAAATTGTCTAAACCACCCTCTTCCTTTACCGTTGGGTGAGGTCACAAGAACGGACCTCTTACGGTCCCTGCCCCCTCGGACCATCCGACGGTAGATACCCCCAGCGTGTCTCAGTCTGTACTGACTTCGCTGAATCGTCGTCGTCGTCGTCGTCTAAAACACTTGATCTTCTTCCCCTGTTTCTTCTAGATGGTATTATGTTCAGATTAAAACAGTTTAACTTTTTAAGTCATTTTCCCGCTACAAAAATTTATCATCATCAAAGAAACTATACCACTTCCAGATAATTAGAAAATCTACCAAAACAATTGTCATAAATATTAATGTATACAAAATTTTTGCATTGGAAGCAACATCTAACTCGTATATCTGACACACTGTTACTGACAATGACCCTCTTGGAATCGAAAAGGTAAAAGACTAAAACGTCATTATGTCGAAAAATACATTGATCAAGTATAAACACTTCACGAAACTTCTACTTTCGATAATACATTCCCGTTTTAGTGAAGTATTTTTACAATGTATATTTTATGCTTTTAGGTATCTGTCTGGAATTCTTAAAGTTTCATTGTAGTTGAGAAAGTACATTAGTAAATATTGGTGGTAGAAATCTGACCATTAGGTCCTAAGTAAATATCTAATAGGAACCTCATAAAATCACGATAGACAATGCCACTTTAACAAAAATATCAGTTTCCGTCACCAATCCTTACTGTAATAAGAAAAATTGGTACCGATAACTTCAAGCTCGGGTTAAATATTTATCCACTCTTATTTATTTTTAACCGGTATTTATATTTAGAAAGAAAGACGGTAGGTCGTGACGTTGACGTGTCTATCCATAGGATTTCTTTAGATAAAGTAGTGCACAACAAATCCAAAATTTCAACATCGTCGACATTCAATACCTGTAGACTAAAGACATCGAATAAATTTCTCTCTCACATGTCTGACACCCTCTTTACCCGGACCTCTCAGTCAGTTCATAATTTTAGTCCTAAAAGGAACACACGTAGAACTTTGTTATAAGGTTTGTTTGTTTTACAGGACGGATTTGACTACCACGGGACTACAATTGTAAAGTGGGATAATAAGTGTCTTACTAAAAGTAAAATTTTATAACGGAACTGTTAAAGAGAACTAGAAGGGGACGGGGGGTGGGATAGGAAAGGATTTATGTATAATTATTTTACTTAATACCCGAAGGGTCCACCACGATCACCATTTCTTGGGCGGACGGGTACGTCCTCTGTATCTTTGCGTCCAAGCTAGGGACCCAGCCCTTCTATGGACCTCTTCCCACACCGTTGAGTGAGGTCCTAAGACAAAAAATTTTAATTAAATAAAAAATTAACTTCCTACCAACGAAATGTCTGAGGTCTTAAGAACGGACCTCTTAGGGAACCTGTCTCCTCGGACCGTCCGATGTCGGGTATCTCAACGTCTCAGTGTGTGTTGACTTCGCTGATCCATGTTTTACTTAATAACGACGACCAGGACGTTGACTTCGATATCTAAAAGCTACTAACGAAAGTTACTGTCATCATGAGAAGTACCTCTGTGTAGAGTTACGTGACTCAGGTTTACAGGTGGTTTGGCAGGATACTCTACACAGGAGAAACCGGTCTTAACTTTGCGTTAATACCACTCCAATTCTGTCCCCGGGTCTCGATAATGTCACAATCCTTGGTTTTTAGTCTTGAAATCCATGGTACCCTTACAGCACCAACTTCAGGTCATTGAAGTGAAAACGAAAACCCGGAAAGAAGACCATAACTACACGTAACTACGTTATTTTGAAGTTGAAACCTTTAACTTTTGTTTACTTTATAAAAAGACTGAAAAAAAAAAGTAAGAATCAAGAATGAAGAAAGATAAGACCGGAAGAAAAAGGATGGAAAGGGATCGTAGGGGTGGGGACGGGAGCAGACCTAGACCGACCAAAGATCCCTATAAATTCGAGTCCGTATGTACTCCATATTCTTTTAATTACAATGAGGACTTTAGGGAAAAAAAAGAAAAAACGGAAGACTGGAAAAACACGTGAACTTTAACGTAAATTATAAAGTAATGATGTCCAGAAAGGTAAATTAAAGGACCTAAAAAAAAAGGTGAACTTTTTTTTAGATGTTTAAACCAAAACGTCATGTCTTAATACCCTCGATCATTAAGAGGTTGGATACTGTCAAGTCATTGTCCATGGGAGATCGTAAAAATAACGTGTGGTAAAATAACGATTTTCCAATCCGGTAAACTGGTAAAAATTTTCTACATAGGTAGTTTGCAACGAGTCTCTCTTGATTTTAGTACGTGTTGAATTTTAGATTATTTGTAAATCAGTAAAGAAACTTTCCTCACAGGAATTTAAGTCATATTCTTCTTATGAGGGGGACAGGGGGGGTGGTTACGGGGTGTGGATTCTTGTATTGGCCACCCAAATACTTGTACCTTTCCTACAGTCCACACAGATCATGGAGTACGTCGATTGGTACGTTATCACTCTCATTACTTATTCGTAAAGGGATTATCAGAAGGGGGAAATCAGTGGGTATTTATAAAGACCTTGTAACTGGAAATCAGTCTACCACTTAACAAAGTAGGACTATACTGTTCCTTTCTAGTCACTCGATCAATCCTTTTGAGAGGACGTAAATAACATAAAAGGTTTACTGAATCTTCGTTAGTCCTCTTGATATTCTAAAAGTATTTTAAATATTGAAAGGACCACTAACCCTCTACCTTCCTAAGAAACATATGTTAGCACGTGTAGGAAAACAGAGAGACTCCCGACTGGACATAGGTGTTTCGTCTAACCCAAGTAGGGTTTACACTGTTCAAAAGTACCTCTAGGTTACCGAAGATACTAGAGAGAAGAAGTGGGATGTACCCTGACTTCACGGGTTCCAGGGAAACGAGGTATCCTGTACGTCATTTATGGACTGACTAAAACGTCAATTGGTCAAACTACCTCCCGAGAAGGTAACAACCACCACCCTTTAACTATTCGAATACACGATTTACGTAATTTCCTGATACACAGTACGAATGGCCAAGGAACCACTCCGGCTACTACTATAAATTATCACTATTAAAAGGTTTCTTCCACTG
Organism: Capra ibex; assembly: GCA_006410555.1. Lineage (NCBI taxonomy): Eukaryota > Metazoa > Chordata > Mammalia > Artiodactyla > Bovidae > Capra > Capra ibex. Next base: position 36,671,219 of record SJYO01041852.1, on the reverse strand, counting down.
TGCATACTCGACAATCAATAATAAATTACTCACTTACCTTTTAGGAATTTTCTTTCTTCTTCACACATCAGAAGAAAGTCCGTATTACAGAGGGTAAAATATATTAGGTATGTCTACTAAGACTGTCACAATGAGAATTCTAGTGGTCATTGGTAAACCGTAACGTTCAGTGCCACCCAGACGAGACGTAGGGGAGGAGTGACAGACCGAGAGTCAGACAGGCACCGGTACTGTCCAGAACGACTCCTGGAACCCCAAACGAGCAAAGAACACACACCTCGTGAGCCGGACTCGAGAATTATGTCGACGAAGGGAGAGTAGGAAGGTAGAGTTGGATTTATGCAGGGAAACCTCCTCCGAAAGAACGTTGGGACAGATTTCATCCGAAAGAAATAGATAGTAACAAGGGAAAAATCAAGGTGCTACTGAGATTAGAGTCAAAAATTACTGAAATAAATTAACAAGGGAGAGGATGGGTGGTATTATATTCCAGATGTTCCCGTCTCTGAGACAGGGCACTAAACGTATAGGGACCGAAAAGGACGTCATACACTGTATTTCATCCACGAGTTATTTATAAACAACTTACTTACTCATCTATATGTTCAATTAAAATTAAATTCGTGTTAAATTCTTGTTAAGGGTGAAGTTAATCAATTGTACGGTAAAAGGAAAAATTGACAGAAAAAACCAGATAGGACACAAGTCTAGAATTCCTTCGACTGACTAAAACTGTTTTGAACCATGTGACGAGTCACATTCAGAGTAGAACATAACCTAAATATTGAGTGAGACAGTAGAACTAATGTTTACCACTGTCTATTTTGAACTGTTTAACCTGAACCTCGTCTAAAGTCCTGTCAAACCATGTACCCAGTTACATGATAAATTAACTTTATACACCTCAGACTTAAAGTACTTGCGAATTGGGATTAGAATTGGAGGGGGTTGAGATAAAGGAAAAAATTGTTGTGACGAAAGAAGTTTTGGATTGGATACTCCGATCCTATCTTCACAAAATATTATGACAATTATACTTTTACTATAAAAATTTTAAAACAAAACAATCATAAATAAGTACAATTCTTATAAATTATAAAACATCTTGGAAAATTCTTAAAAAATTAGTTTTATATTAACGATACGTTATAATATATTCAATATCCACATGTCATGTCACCAAGTGTCAAAATTTTCCAATAAATAAGAGGTAAATATCAATAACATTTCATAACTGAGATATAGGTCCCTCAAAATGACTACCGATAAATCGACAAAAAGATTTTCAGGGTGTAGGGGATCGACCTGTCCCAACTACTCTCTGTAGTCCAAAGAAGTACTGAAGGTCGTCGGTCCGGGATACCCTTCTGAAGATTCCTATTTTGCTGTCTCACCCTAACGATAATGCACAAGAGACTCACACAGACACGGTCGTCTGATCTCCATCTCCGTCCATCTTCCTTTCGTTATGACTGGAACTGAATCACTTACACCTCTGAAAGGGTGTACCCCCGGACAGGAGGGGGTCCCCACAATTGACAGCATCGAAACGGTATCCTTCGTAAAACTTGCAACATCCTTTTAAAATTGAGACTGTAGACCCTAACGTAGAAACTTTGGGTACTGTAGAACATACTCCAAAGTACATAAAAATCTAACTTTTTTATGACTGTTCACTACAAAACACTTGATATTCGTGGAACAACCAAAACAAAACCAAAGACGTCCAGACACGAGTCACGACCCAAGAAAACGATCTCGTAACCGTCGTCGTAAGGAGTCACTAAATAAACACAAACGATAAGGTCTCGTTAAGGGTCCAAGACTTTGTGACCTTTTCGGTCACAGTTGTGACGTTCGTTTTTTCCAATTTTATACCTGATGTCGGAACAAACGAGAAACGTTACCATTTCAGACTAGGGTCAGAGGATCTTTTATTCCAGAGTACTTACCAATGGGGTGGTTTAAAAGTAAGCGAGAGAAGAATTTTTGTGTCGAGAGAATTTTTTTTAAAAAAATTATAAAATTTTGTTAAAAACTCCCAATGAAAAGTAAATGTCAAAAATGTTTTATAACTGAGATAAACGACACAAAATGTCATGTAGGACCTCGGATAGAATATGGGTGTCCAAACTTGGAAGGGGAGCTGGGAACATAGTGCGGAGGAGCGGGGGGTTGACCATTGGTGATTCAACTAGAGACACAGACACTCAGACGAAGAAAACACAATATAAACGCTCAATTTTTGGGTCGAGAAAAAAAAAACTATAAAATTTGAACACAGGAAGAGATGGGGGTCGTGAACGATAGAAGTGAGAAACAGGGAAAGTAATATTTGAACGTACTGTACGAAGTGAATAAGGAAGGTAAACAAAGGGATTTTTATTTTCTGTAAGGATAAGTAATATCTATACGTTAGACGTCTGTACATATACCTTCTCTGATCTTTCCTGGTTATCCAAGTGATGAATGTCTGTTTGGGATATTGTAAAAAGACAAAGGAATGTCACAAAAAGGAGACGGGACATACGTACCCTTCCTCTTTCGATTAAAGAGTGTCGTTGGAACGAATGTCGTCGCGCTTTGTAAAGAGGACGGCGAATAAGAGTCACCATACCCTTTATGTAAGGGACCGGGACGGTTGCGACGTTTCCCGTTGAGAGAAAAGAAAGAGAGTAGAAAAGGGAGAAGGTAGACAACGCCTGTCGAGAAACGGGGTCATAGCGATCTGAGGTGACAAAGGAGTAATGTAAGGAAACTGGCCAACGGAGAGAGAAGGACGCGAAAACCGACGTCCTCAGGTCCTGACCGGATGAATAGAGCACCGGACGTCAAGACAAGTAAGTGTGAACATCGAAGGGCGAAGGTCCCGCCTCCTGGCCTAACACAAAGACGAAGAGCCGTCGACTGTCCTCCCTTCTGCCACGACGAGTACCACCCTCCGTCCCGAAACTTCGAGATTCACAGAGAGACCGACCGCAACTAGACGAGTCGACTTCTGACGAGAACCCCAAGACCTTTAAGTCTGACCGGAAGTAGGTCGAGAAAGGAGACACTCGTGTCTTGGGGACAGTGGAGGTTTACCGTCCTTTCCTCCCCATTGACGGTGAATAAGTGAGAAAGGTATGATACATAAAGTATACGTAAGTGAGGAGTGTTACCAGGTACTTTCCCATAGTGGGGGTAAGACTTCTACTCTTTGGACCCCTGATCTTCTAATTCTTTGAACGAATTCCGGTGGTATGATCCTAAGTTTTAGTTCAGACGACGACGATTCAGTGAAGTCAGCACAGGCTGAGACGTATCGACGTTTCGGTCAAAAGATGGATTCATGTTCTGGGGAAAATATCTTCGTATTTGAAATGGAGAAACCACAGTCGTCAAGAGGTCTATTCCGACGATGACGACGACGACGACGATTCAGTGAAGTCAGCACAGGTTGAGACACACTGGGGTATCTTCCGTCGGGTGGTCCGAGGGGACAGGGATCCTAAGAGGTCCGTTCTTGTGACCTCACCCAACGGTAAAGGAAGAGGTCACGTACTTTCACTTTTCACTTTCCCTTCAACGAGTAAGCACAGACTGAGAAACGCTGGGGCACCTGACGTCGGATGGTCCGAAGAGGCAGGTACCCTAAAAGGTCCGTTCTCATGACCTCACCCCACGGTAGCCGAAGAGGGGTCTATTCCGATTCTTGAAGTTAATGTCGTTTTCGCTATCACAAACATCTGTTTCCGACCCATCGTGGTTCCCCTTGGTCTTTTCCGGTGGTCGAGGATCCACTCCAAGTCTCTGGGGTTCCTACAGTCTCGACCCAGTCCGGGAATCCCCACGAGGTACGGTCCTTAGGAGTCTGATCCGGGGTTGACCCTTTGAAATATCTACAGGTCGTACACGATACCTCTCCCTTTACCGTTGGGTGAGACCATAAGAACGGACCTCTCAAGGCACCTGTCTCCCCGGACCACCTGACGACAGGTACCGCAACGTGTCTCCGCCTGTACTGACTTCGCCGAATCGTACGTACGAACGTAACCTTTTCCCTTACTGTTGGGTGAGGTCACAGGAACGGACCTCTTAGGGTCCCTACCCCCTCGGACCACCCGACGGCAGATACCCCAGCCTGTACTGACTTCACTGAATCGTCGTCGTCGCACACGATTGGGTAATTTGTAAAAGGTCCACACCCGGGGTCAACCTGTAATAAATATTTTGAGAGGAATAATAAATATTTTCACTAAACTAAGCTTATACCTCGGTTGAAACTCTTGGTGACTAACTCCGTTTAGGGAGGGGGGTAAACCGTGGATTCATTTGGGTCTCGGTTGTCTAATTCACTGTACCAGTTCCAGTGTTTCAACCAATCCCTTTCTGACCCCCCCTCTGCCATCGAACACAGGAATGACATCGACGATGAAGTCTCACTCACTTTGTTCGGGTCCCGAAACGTAATTTTACACGAAGAGAGTTGGAGACCTCGACTTTCTCTCTAATAGAATGAATCCAAAGGATTCACCGTGACCACGTAAAGACTTCTCTCCGTTGGAAGACTCGGGTAGGAGGACTGAAAGGTACCAGAACCATATCTTCCATCTCTGTGCGGACGGAGTACCTAGGCGGGGGACGGGGGTGGAGAAGGAAAAGGAGTACCTGAAAAGCCTAAGGAAGAAGGTCTCTACGAGACAGTAAAGAGACCTCTTCCGTCACCCACCCCCAACCCCGGTCACGTCCATTCCCATCCATAGTAGTGAGTTTTGAGAAAAGTCCTGGAATTCGTCGAACGAACAAGACCCCCTTCGCATTATCCCTGTCTTCCTACACACATTTCCTACCTCCGTCCTACTTTAACAAGGACTGTCTACTTCCACTAGACATATAAAATACCACCAAATTACATTAAAGGTGTAACCTCCACTCCCTTCCGTTCTCCGTCCACTCCTGCCTCTCACCCCACCCTACACGCAGTACATCCGACCAGAGAAACCGAGTAGACACCTTACGTGACGTCGTGTACGAAGAGACAACACCGGTCGGGACCCGGTGTCACTCCAGGTCCGATTCGTTTTGGTCTTCCGGACACTGACCGAGTTCTCAGTGTAACCGTCCCCAATACACATAACGATAACTTCTTACTCTAAGGTTGGATTATACACACGAATGCACACAAAATTCAGTGAACCCAGCACAGACTGAGAAACGTTGGGATACCTGATAACGGGCGGTCCGACCCTAAGAGATCCGTTCTTATGGCCTCACCCAACGGTACGGAAGGAGGTCCCCCAGAAGGGCTGGGTCCCTGACTTGGACTCAGAGAATACAGAGGACGTAACGTCCGTCCAAGAAACGGTGATCGGGGTAGACAGACCCTTCGGGTCGGATTACACTACTGTCAGGATCATTGTTCCGAAGAGCTCAACTTCAGTAGATAGATGACATTAAAAACCTCAGTATAGATTTATACAGAGATATATCAGTAGAGAGAGAGACATTCAAATGGATATAAACAGTATAGATATATGGTAGTGATGGTAAATGAGGGGTAGATGGTACACAGACCGGAGGGTCCACCGTGTCACCATTTCTTAGACCGACGGTCACACCCTCTACATTCTCTACGGCCAAACTAGGGACCCAACTCTTCTATGGGACCTCTTCCTTTACCGTTGTAGGAGGACATGAGACCGGACCTTTTAAGGTACCTGTTTCTTCGGACCCTCCGATGTCAAGTACCCCAGCGTCTCAACCTGTACTGACCCGTTGACTTGTGTAAGTGTGTGCGTGTGTGTGTGGTACACAGATAGGTAATCCGGTTTAGAATACTTTCCTGGTTAAAGAACTGGAAAAAAAAAAAAAATAACGAATGTAATAAAATAAGCCTGTAGTCGATCCTTTTTTCTGAATAAAAAGTAAAAAATTCCAATAAGTCCCGTAACGATTAAATCAAGGATTATAAATTTCCTTGTTCATGTTACCAACGTTTCTGAATGAGGAATCGTCAGTAAAAGGGAAATACATTTGGTGTGTTAGGTTCGTTCTAGTCAACGAGATATCTCTCCTTGTTTCTCCCAAAGGGACCGAAAAGTCCAACCAAAACTGGTAAAAACTAGATTTTTTTTTTTACGACGGTCACCAAAGTGGACCAAATTGGATCATACAAATAGAGTGAAAAAAACAAATGGAAGTCTTTAGATAAGGATCTTCTTTACAATACAAGGGTAAATTTACCTTTTAGTCATAGTGAACGACATTTTTCTTCCTATAGATTATTTCTAATTCTCTTGTAGTTATTAATTATACAAATCATCTACGATAACGGACCACTTCCGATACTCGGACTTGGACAAAAAGAAAACAATTTTTCTCCAGAATCAGACCCTCTCGATTCTCTCCACCATTTCCAAAAATAGAGGTTGGGTTCTGTAAGAGAAACTACCTTAGTGTCACTAACTTTTGTCCTAACTTTTCCTTGAATCGCGCAACAAATTACGACACGAACGACTTGATTGTTCTCGTCGACAGACCACACCACCCATGGAACTCGGTATTCTGCACCAGCACTGAACGAGTCGGGGACGATTACACCATCCACCCACCCGTGCTTTCTACGTTCAGAAGCGACGAAAAGAAGTAACATTGACTTAGCTTCCACAACTGTCCCGTGAACATGGAAGCACTTATTAATACGTTGTCGTTTATACGGTTTTAAGAAGGACGACGTAAATATCGATGTCGAAACGTCCCACAATTTTTTCGTACCGCACGATGGTCAATACCACAAGAATTTTTCACTTACTCAACCTACAAAATACGAAGAAAGAGACACACTGGGACTTGTCAAAAAGACAAAGGAGACTCGAAGTCAAAAGAGGGTATACTGAACCTCGACTATGGTGAAAAGAATGGATGAGGAAGGGTCCTGACATTGACCCTCTTGACCCTGTCACTAACCTTACACGTAAGTTGTACATTCCATAACCGCAATAAGACTGAGTCTAATTAAATGAACATTGAAAGTACAGTGACTGTTATGAGAGGGGTGCCGAACGAAAATAGTCACTTGTACTTGGTAATCTCCTTTGACAAAGGAGACGGGAACTAGAGTGCCAAACTTACCCTCCACCCTTCGACAATCTAAAAGTAAGACAAAAAATTTTTTATTCAAACTACCGAAACGGACTCACATTTTCCCTACACGTACATATTAATGTTGTAAATGTCTTGTCTTTATACGTTTTACTTCCTTCATTACGACAAGGTACGAGAGTGCCGGAAAACCTGAAAAAAGAGGTAGCCACGACTATAGTTTAATGGGATATAGAAATTTGCGTCATCGGAGTCCTTCTCCATTATTCGAACCGGACCGAAGTCAGGAGAAGACTTTACCACAAACAGTCTCGGTCGACCCCACAATCGTCCCCCAACTTCTATACCGTCTTACTCCTGGTCCGTATCTCCGAATAGAGGTCAGGTAGCACTCTCAAACCGACCGAAGAGTAAACTTTCCTCTCTTATTTTGACAAGATTTCTTTGACTCAATTGTCCGATACTCTTTTGACGGTAGAGGATTGAAAAGGGAGACAAAGAACACGTAGAGGACCACCTATTCGTAGGAAGGTTAAAAACAAGGGTCTTTTCAAGACAGAAAGTATGTTCACTCTCAAGTTGGAGGAGGGAAAGCGAATTGCAACTTTTTCAATTAACAATATAATTAGTCAAATAATGTGTCGGATGACCCTTATCCTGTGAATTTCCAGAAAAATGTAAAACACACCATATTTAATACTATACTTTCGTGTCTCATTGTATACCTATAAAATTTACTGGAGCAAGTCTTCTAGACGGAATTTTAATGGTTCAAGATAGATCTTCTCTCTTTGAATTTCTAAGATTCTAAGGTAATAACAACCTTAGAATCAATAGGTTGAAGTCTATTCTTATATCTTTTTTCTTTTGATCTTCACTATAACCCTCTTTCCCCTCTCTTCTGAAAATTTTATTTACAAGATTTAAACGTACGTCCAATGGTACTGATGTTTTATAGAAATAGTGAATAACCTTCATAGACAATTGGAAGACACCGACAGGGTAGGTATCGCTATAAAGTCCTTACGAAGGGCGTTTAACGTGACTTGAAGGTTTAACAAGGAAATTGTCTAACGATTTAACCTCAACCTCTGCAGGTCGAACATAGGTTTACCTCAACTCTTTTTGAGTCAGGAAGAACGACGTCAAAGATCGAGTGGAAACTGGACCGACCAATTCTACCAAGTGTAGACTGTAGAATTGTGTGTCGTTGTACAAATCCAAAGACCCTGAACTTTCACTTAATCTTTATAGAGTCAGTAAAACCGTTCAACGCCCTTCCATAAAAATCTTTTGGAATGAATATATTACATTAAAACTACAGAAAAGGAAAAAAGAAGAAGTATATCTTTGGTATCCACTTACATGTCTTCTCACCATAAAACTTCTCCCTTTCGTAAGTACCGGGAACTTCTTTCCCGAGGCTAAGGATCGGTATGACGAGTACGTTATACTGGTGTCACAACAGCGACAGCTGACCTCACAAAATATCAAAGACTCCTACAAGGTTTCGTGGTGGGTGGAGAAGTTCCCGTTTTCCTCGGACTTTCACCGGTCTAACCCTGAAAAAAACAGATATCGTTGTTGTCTTTTTTGGTTATGGGAGTAATTTCGTCATATCTGTAATTATGTATATAGATGAGTTGTTCTTATAAATATCTTTAATTGACGATAAAACTTCTTTCGTACTCTCATTTCTGAAAAATTCCGTAAAATTTCTACAAGGACTGTAGGAGGGTCACAAAGGAAATTTAATGAATAATGAACGGAATTAGACCTTAACAAGAGAAGAAAGTATTGACTTTGAGGACCTCAACAAACGGTAACCCACCTAATCGCAAACAAGTAACATTTCGGGTAAAGTAAACTTTAACAGACCGTACACTTGGTATTCACGGAGAATTCAGTACTACCGACAACTCCGAGTCTCGAAAAGAAAGACCCAGAAGAGAAAGTTGGAGCTAGGAGTTAATTTGTTAATCTAGGAGTACTACTTAAACCGGATTAATACCGATAGGTCACATACAAAGCCACAACTACCTTTCAGTCCCAAGAGGAGAAGAGAATACTAAAAGGAATCCTGAGGAGGGGTAAAGAAGGTACCCGCGAGTGAAAAGGAAGGTACCCTCATCAATGGTTGACAACCCGAGGACGGTCACCAATGGTTGGTGATTGGGTCTACGAAGAGACCTGTCGTCAACGAAAGATTTTCCTAATTTCGGCGGAAAGATGTTAAAATAGGGAATACTGGATAAAACTTACCGGTATAGTCTTCTCTCGTCCTAGCTGTACTATTATAGTACCTTTACTGTTACGACAAAAAAGAAACATTCACACGTACAGTTGACTACTAGGGAGTCTGTGACTAAAGAGGAGAGGATTTTACAAGGACCTACCTTAGGGTCGTATCAACAGTAGAACACTCGTACTAATCTCAACCTTTCATTGTCTTTTCCCTCCTTTTATGAATAAAAATAAAGTCCCTTGTCTTTCAGGACGGGTACTGACCACGGTCACCTTAAGAGGACACTTACCGGAGACTCTTCCCGGACGGGTTCAATCCAAAACAACCTAGGATTAAGTAGTGTTACTCGACAACTGACTTTTATCGTATTTAAATCTAGAACCCCTCCCGTCTCATCTAACGAAACTTGGTCCCAGTTCAGAAACCTCGTCGTAGACGAATCAATCTGTACCGGAGACCGTGAAGGGTTTAAAATTACGACATTCAAATTGACTATTCTCAAAACACAGTGGACGACGACGACGATTCAGCGAAGTCAGCACAGTCTGAGACACGCGGGGTATCTGCCGTCGGGTGGTCCGAGACGGTAGGGACCCTAAGAGGTCCGTTCTTGTGACCTCACCCAACGGTAAAGGAAGAGGTTACGTCCTTTCACTTTTCACTTTCACTTCGACGAGTCAGCACGGCTGAGAATCGCTGGGGTACCTGACGTCGGATCGTCCGAGGAGACAGGTACCCTAAAAGGTCCGTTCTTGTGACCTCACCCCACGGCACGGGAAGAAACCCCCTAGAAGGACTGGGTCCCTGTCTTGGGTCCACAGGGGTAACGTCCGTCTAAGAAATGACAGACTCGGTGGTCTCTTCTTTCAGTAGTTAGTTAGGAAAGGCCCTAGCTTTTCGAAGTCCATTTATAGTCGAGAGTGTATTTAACACGTCTCAGTTATTTTTAGCCGGATTAGTAAAGTTATTTGTACTGTCCTAAAGAAAAGAGTAATTTCTAAATTCCTCGTTACGATGTATTTGCTATTGAGAGAAGTTACTTACTTTGGTTTATTTTGTACACTTTTCTTATAGAACCGACCGAGATCCTTCCTCTCCGACCACAAAACCAAATTTACGGTTTCTTCATATAAAAACTGAAGTATAAAACTACCACACTTAAAGTTGAGAGTTAATCCATTAAAGACTGACTACCGAGAAAGTCTGACCAAGTTCGGGTCACCAAAAGTAGGTCCTCTAGTCTCTCCCTTCTTTACAAGTCTAGACAAGAGAGGGAAGGAGGGTAGAGAGGGTTCAACTACTAATACTCTCTTCGGTTTAACCTTTTCCCATCGTATGATTCACTAGACCGACAAGACTTAAAAAGTAACATATAAGAGATTAAAACTTGGACAGTTCATAATGGACAGTTAGTAAATGTATATCGAACAATTCTAATGTCTCAGCACTTACACGTATCCTCTGACTAATTTAGACACTAATCGTTGTTTTGAATATTCCTTTTTTCAACTTCGTATCCAATTTTTTATATTTTTCTAGGATGGATGGTGATTATTTCTGAAGTTACAAATGAATTGCTCTTTATCTTTTCTTGACTAACCCCCCTCTTTCCAAACAACCTCTTACGACGTGTTGACTTAAATAGACTACATGTAAATTATTATATTATTGTTACGACACATGGGCGCTTCGATTTCTTGTTCTCCCTAATAATCTAAACACGTACCTTCAATTTTACTGACGTTTCTTAACGAAACCCCTTATATATTCTATGTCCTTTACTTTACTTTCTTTTATTTATGTCCCGTCTACTGACCAAAGACACATAACGACCTCTCTAAATTAATTAACGATTATATCGTGACTCGGTACTTAATGAGTTAGTAACGGTAACAAAGTCAAAACCTTAAAAGGAGAATTTATGTCTAAGTAATCTTTTCTTCTTTTACAGTGACCCGTCCCTTATTCAAATACTAAAACTTACACTTTAAGAAGTGTCAGTAGACATGTTATAACTCTTTAGAACACTTTTATAAAATTTTATTATACCTTCCAGAAAAAAGAAATAAAACTACCCTCCCGAATAAAACAAATCTTCAGGGTAACTTTAGACTTTATCTAGTTACTTGAAAAGTTAATAAGTCACAGTAGAGACGTAATCAGACAATAACATCCATAAACTGTTAGTCGTCCTCCATCACTTTTCCCGGTGACAAAATCTGAGTTCGTATAGACTAAGTTTAGGATCTACATCACAAACAGTCTCCACACTGGGACGGGTTCGATATATTGAAGTCACTCGGAATCCGAAGACAACTCATCTCTCCATATAATACTCCTAATCATTAATAAGTAAATAGACGATATAAACTCTTGACTGTCACATAGTTTATAACGAGAGTTACGAGACCCATATTAGGTTCCTAACATTGACATCGATTGTAAATAACTCTCGAATCCATAACCTATAATACGATAAAGTACATATGATAAATTAAGTTAGGAGTGTCGTTGAGATATTATGTACCTACATATATTCACGTGTGTGTGTTATGTATATTTTATATTTTCATTTATTAACGTATTCTCCGGACCTTACGAAACAAGACTTCTTTCTAGTCAAAGGAATAGTCTCCCTACAACTTTCAAGAAGCTGATAAAAGACAGAAGAAAAGAGTAATAGGAATATTTCTTTTTCCAGAGTTTATAATGAGTGGACTTGTTGATCTCTTTTTTACACATTCGTACACTACAGTATTCTCAACCCCTCTTCGGTCTCTGGAGGGGGGGGAACGTCTCAACCTCCCGACAAGCCCCGCCCCCGGGAACTCCTTTGGATTGGAGGGACCTTCGGTACAGTGTTCTTATATACCAAATTCACGAGTGTTGAAAATTACAACGTGCAACACAGACTCGTAGGGCAGACGATTTCCAGAACGGTAAACTTTACAGTACGTTTGGTTTCAAACGGTACATAATTAAGTATCACTTTTCCCTACCATATTAACGGGTGTCCTTTGGGGAAAGATCTCAAACTTACAGAAATAATATTTATTCGGAGTTCGCGGAAGTGACTTTTGTGAAATATAAGTAGTCTTACCGGACAAAGAGAAAGGTAAGGACTTTTGATCCTTACTACCTAGTAGGTGACAACTATAAACGATCGGCTAATAAAACGTCAACACCACCAACATTTTTCTCCACCTGAATAAGACCGCTAGAACCCGGAGATTTCGAATTAGAGTATTCTTTTAGAAATCGGTTCAGTCCAAAAATTAGCGACACAATCAGTAGGATGACTAATGTATTCCTTGTGACAGCCTCGTAAAGTTTACGGTAGTCGAGAACCGTCGTCTTACTGTTACTCCTACTTCATAATTTTTGATCCATGGGTATTTCCGTCTGTACCTCTTTCACGGAGGTTAAGGGACGAAGACTTATACGGAGGTGTAATTAAGGGGAGGAAATCTTCTCTTGAGTGACCTTCTTTTCGTATTAAACTTAATTAATAAACGTGTATACCACACAAGGACTACAGTCGATTACGACGTAATTCCTGTCTGTACGACCCGTGGGTAATTTATTAGTTCATTTATAAACATAACAAATACTATTTGACCAAGGAAGACACCCATAAAAGACACAGAAACATTTGCAATGAAATCATCCATCTGAAACAAACAACCCCGAAGTATGGTCCGAGTTTAGACTGTTTCTCGCGACAAATTTAAGGTTTAAGCTGTTTCCTTGGAATGTGGGTGACACAAAAAACCTCGATTCACTTATAAATCATTGTGAAATTATATTATCGACCTAGTAATACCATATAATGACTTGACTTACGATACAATTATTGTAATTAGTGTACCTGAGTAAGAACAGGATCAGACTTATAATATTCATGAAGATATACTAAAGGTGATATTAAGGTATCATTAATCACTATGTTAATGAAGTTCGACCGTGGTTTACAAACATAACTTGGTTGTACTTACAATCCAGAGTTGTAAATTCCCTCGGGTCACGGACTTATTTTCTAACCCCGATTCTATTCAGTTGGGTTAAAAAGAAACCACTTTATCCAACATATTAACCTTGTATGTGTTCCAAATATCTACGAGACTCATACACTTACTCTAACTGAAAGTATGAGAAGTCGTTTCCAGTGTAACAGGACACCTTGATTTCCGTAACAGAGGTCCGTGTAAAGGACCTTTCTTGGGTCACGACCCCAGAGATGAGAATCAACAACTTTGTCTTTAAGGATTACTAATAACCCTGGAAAACCTTCTTCCAGGAACATAACTAAGAAAAGGTCACTCGAAATCCTATAGAACTTCAAACCCAACAACAAACAAAAAAAGTAACAAACAAAACGTCCGAACTATAAACTTTCCCCGGAGACAAACACGAAAGATTACGGAGGGAAACACAGTATTTACCTTCCTTTAATATACGTCCCGTTGCAAGATGATTTTAGGTTCACCTCTTCGTTCACCATGAACTAATTGGTCCTAAGAACCCTTGTCTGATACAGACGATACAGTCGAGTCCCTGTACTCACATTGACAACCCTACTTCTCTGAACCTTTGGTGGAGATTTGTAAAGAACCTTTCAATCTTCGTTCCTAGAGTAAGGAAAGGACCTTCACTCCTCTTACCCCGGTTATTTAGGAAGAGAAATGAAATTCCGTCATGTCGAACATTAACGATGAAGAACCGACACTTTAAATTAAACACCTCCCTTTTTATGGATTAGTAAAGTAGAAGGAGACGTAGGACGAATTTTTTTTTGGTTTGTTTGGAGATTTACTCAAATGAAGAAGACCTTGGGGGGTTTTTCGTCCCGAGACTAGAAAACTAGTACTTACTCAGGTAAACAAGTAAATGACCAAGTGGTGCGAACATAACGGACAACCCCTTTTTTTTTCACAATCAACGAGTCAACACAGGTGAGAAACACTGGGGTACCTAACATCGGGTGGTCGGAGGCGATAGGTATCCTAAGATGTCCATTCTTATGACCTCACTAACGGTAAGGGAAGAGGTCCCCTAGAAGAACTGTGTCCTTAACTTGGACCCAGAGGACTTAACGTCCTTCTGAAAAATGGTAGACTTGGTGGTCACTAACGGACGATCCAGAGTCCTTGACACGAGCTCGACCGTAACCGTACCCTTTGACTCCGTCGGTTTACTCTACCATACTCTATGCATACAATGCTTTCCTATAGATCATAGACTCCACCCACTCGAAGAGTTTCCCGTCCGTGACCCTCCACCCCTGAGTACTGAACCTCAGAGAAGTCTTATCCTGTAGTCCCTGTCCTTACACTTCTTATAAGACCTATTTAACGTTATGACTTCCTTACACTTAAAATATACCCTGAACCAGAAGAATAGGAAGTTCAAAATAAGACTGTCTTTTCAGGGAGACTTACAGTCCCAACCCGACTTTAGATCCAATAACAAAACACAAATAAGGGTGCACCCATTAAGAAGACCTGTCACGTAAACCCAAACTCCTCTGACCAGGTTCCCCTCCTTGTACGAAATACAAGAACAGCACTCGGTAGGGGAAAGGGAGACGACGGTAGAACTGAAACGTGTTCCACCTTACCCCAAAGAAATCGACTACCACACCAGAAACGGACGAATTGTTGTCCTCCATCCACAAAAGGTACCCTAGTCTACGACGAAGAAAGAAACATAACTCCAGGACTCATATGTAAAGAGATCGGAAACCGACATATAAAACATAAATCTTTATTATAATCTAAAAAGAGAAACTAATAAAAATTCGGACTTTCGATTTTATCTCCGTAAGGTTATCCTCTACCAGTTAGAGTCCCATTGTGTATATGTTATGTAGATATCTCATCCTATAACTCTCTGTCCCTCTGTTCTTTCTCTCTTCCCTCTCTCTGTGTGCGTCTCTCTCTCACTTAATTAGAGGAAACCCCTCTCGAGTACTCTAAAACCCCAAAGGGGTCACCGAGTCGTCATTTCTTTGACGGACGTTACGTCCTCGGCGTCCTCCACGCCCAAACCAGGGACCCAGTCCTTCTAGGGGACCTCCTCCCGTGCCGTCGGATGAGGTCATAAGAACGGATCTCTTAGGGTACCTGTCTTCTGGGATGGTCCGATGTCAGGTATCCCAGTGTTTCTCAGCCTGTGCTGACTTTGTTGAATCGTACATACGTCCGTGTGTCCTCTAAGAACGACTATGACCAATACTTTCTTTTTTTTTCTTAGAGGGAAAGACCGAATGACCGAGAGAACGACACCCTTGAATCGTTAAACTGAGGACCTCCATTTAACCCCTCACAATACCAGAAACTTAGGGACTTCATAAAGTATATATGACAAAAGGACAAACAGTAAATTTAGCTAACGACAGAAAGGGATAGGGGACAATCCGAGACCAGGACCGGTGTAGAGAGTCGTCGACGGGGGACGGTGATGAAGGAAGAGAAAGGGGAGGGACCGGAGTCACCAAGTGAACATAAGGTCGGTGTCGTTGGTGACCGTCTATCAACGGACGTGTGTAGTACGTTCAGGGACGAAGTAATGGGTGAGAGTAGATAGACACTAAGGACTCCAGGAATGAGTGGTTCTCAATCAAGTTCCCAGTGGAGGAAGCACTTCGAGAAGGGAAGGTAACTTAAGAATGGGACGCGATCTGTGACGAGTGATCTATGAGGAATAGACATAAATTCGAGATATATTCTATACATAGATACGTACGTATAAATTCGATACTTTATATTGACTAAATTCAATACGACACCGAATACGATATATATTCGCAACGAAATAGTGTCCTCTATCTACAATAATAGTAAGGAGAAAATCTTTTCACTTTCACAATCAGTGAATGAGCACAGACTGAGACACTGAGATACCTGACATCGGGTGATCCGAGGAGACAGGTACCTTAAGAGGTCCGTTCTTATGACCTCACCCAACGGTAAGGGAAGAGGTCCCTTAGAAGGGTTGGGTCCAACGGACGTAAAGTCCACCTTAGAGATACCAGACTCGGTGGCCCCTTCGGGATACTCTTCCTTTTAACTCGAGATCCCACCTCCATCCAGGACCAGGGAACTGTAGTGTCGACAACCAACGTAGATACGAGAGCGGTCGTAAAACGACGAAGACGTCTACATGACTTCCATAAACTACGTGGTCTATCAGAAGGTCACGGACTTTTTGTCCCCACGACTTTATGGTATAGGAATGAGATCCCTCCCTCGAGCTGTTATGTGTTCGTGTATATCTTGTTTGGTCTACTACCATTACCACCAGTCACGAGTCTTCTGTTTATTTCGTCCCTGTCTCTCACTCCCCCCTCGGTATGTCTACCGGAGACTGGTATCCTACAGTCACACCGACCTCGTCTCGCTTCCTATCTCTCTCTGACCCTACTCAAGGTCCTCCACTCTTCCTTCGTGCTGCTCCCAAACACTCGATATCTGCCTCGAACCTCAAATAAGACCCCAGCATCCTACCAACTCGACTCACTCTAGTAGACGAGAGACCAAAATCTTTGCGTAAGGTCACCGACACACCCCTTACCCGACATCGACGGGCTCCCATCGTCACCCCTCCGGTCAATCCTCCAAAAAATAAACTAGGTCGATTGTCAACTACCACCCGACTTACTCACCGTCGACACGTCCACCACTCTGTAACAGTCTAAACCCTACATAAACTTGCAACTGTAACGACTACCTAACTTACACTTGACTCTTAACCGGACCAGTTACCCTCCTTACCTAAATGGAAGATGAGTGGACCTTCCATACCTAAAATCCCTCACATAAGATAAGGGTCCCGATGACATTGTTTAACGGTATTTGAACCCATAGAATTTTGTTATCTTCACATAACGGAGGGTCAAGACTCCCAAATATCAGGTTTTAATTCCACAGTCGGTCCAGTAGGAAAGAGACTACTGAAATTCCTAAGAGGAACGGAGAAGATTGAAGAGTACCAATGTCCGGAACCGAACATCCACGTATACACACGAGTCACCGAGTCAGTACAGACTAAGTAACGTTGGGGTACCTGACATCGGGTGGTCCGAGGAGACAGGTACTTTCAAAGGTCTCTTGTTATGACCTCGTCCAACGGTAAAAGAGGAGACCCCCTAGAAGGGCCGGGTCCCTAGCTTGGGTACAGAGGACGTACCCGTCCGCCTAAGAAATAGTGACGCAGAGGACCTTTCGGGCGAACATCTGTGTAGGGAGGTTAAAGTCGGAGGTACCAGTTTACCGTAAAAGAGATACAGACACGGGTAAAAGGAGAAGAATATTCCTGTGTTCAGTAACCTAAGTCCGGGTGGGTTTAGGTTATACTGAAGTAGAATTGAACTAATGTAGGTGTTTCTAGAATAAAGGTTTATTCCAACGTAAATGTCCATGACCCCTAATCCCGAAGTTGTATGGTAAAACCCCCTATGTTAAGAGGAGTATCGTCATCTCTAGTTCTTAAACCAAAATCAGTCCAACTCAAATTCTACGGAAAACAATCGGTTCCACACTACCACACACCCAACCTGTGTCCCACACCTCCATCCCGTCTCAGACCCAACCTCCACGTGTCCCCACCGCAGAATTACCTCCACCATCGAGTTCGATGTCCTGGCCCGTAGAGACTCCTTCTCACACCCAAGAGTTCTCTACTCCCCATTCCTGACTCGGAGGTTTCGAGACGTTCACAAATCTCCACTCCTCTACCCCTCCCTACAGACCTGCTTCGAGTAAACTACCACGGATAGAAAGAATGTTCCTCCTGTCGTCGTAGAAGGGAATATGAGAGTCGAGGACCGTGACCACGACTGTATCCGAGAGGTATTTACAAACGATTCATCCACTTACCCCTTTAACGAGACAAAATTTGGAATTTCCCGGAGGGACCACCGAGTCACCACTTCTTATACGGACGGTTACGTCCTCTACGTCCAAACTAGGGACCCAGTCCTTCTAGGAGACCTCTTCTCTTACGGTTGGGTAAGGTCATGAGAACGGATCCTTTAGAGTACCTGTCTTCTCGGACCCCCCGATGTCAGGTACCTCAGTGTTTCTCAGTCTGTTCTAAATCACTGATCTGTTGTTGTTTGGAATTTATTTACATGTTGTAGTCACCCTTTTACTATGGTTACCTTTACTCCCACAACTCGAAAACCATCGGTTGGGTTACCCAAACGTTACCGGATGAGAAGGTACGACGGTCGGACCACATCTCCTAAGTACGAATACACTGAGAAACACTGGGATACCTGATATCGGGAGGTCCGAGGAGACAGGTACCCTAAAAGGGTCGTTCTTATGACCTCACCCAACGGTACGGGGTGAGGTCCCCTAGAAGGACTGGGTCCCTAGCTTGGACCCAGAGGTCGTAACGTCCACCTAAGAAATGGGGACTCAGTGGTCCCTTCGGGTATCTTCTTCCTACCCACACACTTTTACTCCTACCTTATCTTACTTGGGTACAGAAGAAACGACTCTAAGAAGTACCCTTGGTCGACGATTCTTTCCAGTTCGGTAGGAGTCCACAGTGATTAGGTTCAGGACGTAACCCCGTACCCTTCAGTAAAAGTATAAAATGACAGGGGGTCGGAGTGGACCCCCTTGAGTCGAGACTCTTTGACCGTTGTCCTTTCCTCTCAAAGTATCCCGGACCTTCTATGTCTCTTCCCAAGACTTCAGTCCCGTAACAATTTCTTACCTCTGGTGCACTCTTCTTTGTCTTAGCGGTAGAAACTTATGAATATATCTATCCTAGAGAAATTATCCCAATAAAATTTCTAATTTATTCAATCATAAAATTCATGCATCGTGTTTCTCTGCAATAAACAATATGTCTCTACAACCCGAATTCCCAGTCTCTCTGGACCTAAAGTCAAGACTGAGTGGTGTATGATTGACATACTGGAACTCCAACTACGACGACGACGATTCAACGAAGTCAGTACAGGCTGAGACACGTTGGGGTATCTGTCGTCGGACGGCCCGAGGGGGCAGGAACCCTAAGAGGTCCGTTCTTGTGACCTCACCCAACGGTAAAGGAAGAGATTACGTACTTTCACTTTTCACTTTCACTTCAGCGAGTCAGCACAGGCTGGGAGTCGCTGGGGTACGCTGGAGTCGGAAGGTCCGAGGAGGTAGGTACCCTAAAAGGTCCGTTCTCAGGACCTCACCCAATGGTCGGAGTTAAATGAGTAAACACGTTACCTCTATTATTATGGACGAACTTTCCCGATAACACTCCTAATCACTCTATTATACACACTGTGGGGACTATACAGTACTTATGAGGATTTACAATCGAGAGATGCTTGTCCTTCCTGAGTTGGTAGAGATCTCTGACAAGTCTACTGTCCACCCCAACCGTACACAGTCCAGTCCCTACATCTCTCCTTTACCAACGTAGTTTTCTTTCCAGTCTCAACTATGGAAAATGTCGAAACTTATGTCTGATAAAATCGTTCGTCCTGACGATCATTTTTGTTTCCGTCTTTGTATATATATATTGTTTATATATCGTTTTTTACTTTTTCAGATTAAAGTTAAGTAACGAACTTACATAACTAATTTATACAACGGTCTACACCCTGTCACTTAAAAACATTTCTGTGGTCTTCAGACACTATTTTCTTCTACCGAATTGAATCCCCCATCCTCAGACCTGAAACCGTAGTCGGTCGGACCCAAACTAAAGTTAACACGGTAAACAACCACTATACCGGAACCCGTTTATAACATCTAACCGAAAAGGGTCTTCGACTGGGACTCAGAATATATATATATATATAAATTTAAATAATAATAATAAAAAACCGGTACGGTATGTCGTACGTCCTAGAATCAAAGACTTTTCCCTAATCTGGGTACGAGGGACATCACCTTTGTCTAAGAACAGTGACTTGGTGGTCCTTTCAGGGACTAGGGTTCAGAATCTAAACTGAGAACAATGAATAAACTGACGTGTAAACAAACCTACGGGAGTTAATAGAACCCCCTCTCCCCGTCCTTCGGTCACGTTCATACAATCATTCGTCCACTGACGACACCCGTGGTCCTTGGACCAAGACGACCCTGGAGACCTAGTGGTACGTCTGGACGGAGTCGGACAGGGTGGGTTCCCTGTTCCTTCGAACTCATAACGGTGGTTGACGGTAGACAGATAAACTCCTAACGAGAACCCTACCCCTTATCGTTGAGGAACCGAGAAGGTATGACAGGATAAGGACCCGGGTCCACGAGGACACTGATCTGTTTCGGGACCCCGTCTGAGACCCGAAACTCTTCTTCGATTCCTACGATTGGCCACTCATACTTCCCACAGAATTAGTCGAACCACCGACATTGCTTCATGACATGATATCTGACTTACCGAATATTTGTTGTCTTCAAGTAAAGAGTGTCAGACCTCCGATCTCAGGAACTCTAGTCCAATGACCGTACCAACCCAAGAGTACTCCCGGGAGAAGATCCAACGGCTGAAGAAGGGTATAGGAATACACCATCTTTCTCCGACTCTCTCGAGAGATCCCAGGAAAATATTCTCGTAATTAAGATAAGTACCCCCAAGGTGGGAGTACTGGTTTAAGAGAGGATCCCCGGGGTGGATGGTTGTGATAGTGGAACCTGCAATCCTAAAGTCACATGTATAAACCCCGACCCCGTGTTTTATAAGTCAGGTAACGTCTCACCTAAACGTATCTGTGATTTTCATACACGATTTGTTCAGTGAACTTGAGGGATGTGGAATAAAGGAGGAGATATTTTACCCGTATTATTATTGTATATGGGGTATCAATAAACCCCCCTAATTCCCACTATTACTTATTAATAGTTAATAATTACAATTATTACAATTACAATGTTACAATTAGAATCCGACGGACCTTTTGGTTGTTCCCATCGAAAATAACGATATTTTCTCTTTACATACTTGTTCCTCTGACACGGAAAGTTTCTCATCACGGGTCTCTGAGATGACTCCTTATTTAATAATCTCCCTCAAACACAGGTAAATTAAACGAACCTCTTCACGGGTATTATCTTAGAAAATGTGAACCAGTGAATTTTCTTAATACACACCGACTGTGTGACTTAAGTGTAAATAGGAGAACCTGTCTCCCAAGTAGAACTCATATCTCGGACATTAAATGAATGTCCACATATACCACCCTATTGAGTCCAATTACAGGCACTTGTCTCTGGTTGTTAATCGTTCAATTAATCCCAGGACTAAAATCATCGCTTCCTATTAGTAAATAATCGAATCCAGTCTGGGACCCGGAAGGGCACTTCACTGAAAGATACTTTTATAACTGACTCTCCCTGAGGGACATCGAAGAGATCATGTTAAGTGTGTACGAACCCTTTGAGTAATAGAGAATGTCTCTATCGTCTCTCCTAATGTCATTCAAATTCTCCGGCCGAAGTCAACCGGACACAATTTGACTACCAGTTTTATATTTATCCTAAGATTATATTGTCATCGTCGTAGTTAAGAAGGGGTGGGGTAGGTACGACAAGTTCACGATAAAACGACCACACACTGACGACCCACGACCGTGAACGAGAAAAGGTCGGTTATTAGAGTCTGTTTAATTGTAATAGTAAAGTACACTCCGTAAACAACCCCCCCTTTTATATATATATATATATATATATATATATATATATATACTTGCACTTCGGCGAGTCAGTACAGACTGAGAATCGTTGGGGTACCTGATGTCGGATGGTCCGAGGAGACTGGTACCCTAAAAGGTCCGTTCTCATAACCTCACCCCACGGTAACGGAAGATATATCTCATGATAACACGGACCCCCGATTTTTTGTAATCCTTCACCATTTGAAAAGAGAAAGAACAAAAAGTGTCACTGTCGACAACTGGGTATGGTCCCTACGACATATTCCCGGACCTCTAATATTTAGGTTAAACCTCCTCCCCTCTCCCGTGTCTAACTTCCCCGTAGAACGGCACCTACTTCTAGACTTACCGTCCGTCGAGAGACAAGACGACTACTTTCCGTCCCCCAAGTAACACAGACCAAACAGAAGAGTGAGCTGTGAAGAACGGAAAAGTACCGCGGCCGTGGATGAATCGAACCAACCTTTCAATGAATCTTACAGGGAACTGATTATTCCACCTCAGAACCGGTACGGAGTATTCGATATCTTTCCTACTACCTGTTCCGAAAAGTCTAGGCGAACCGAAGACAAAGGATACGGTAGGCAGTACGTAACACTCACTCAACGAAGACAAACAACATCTTATCCTCGTCTCTACTCCAGCACTGTTTGCATCGAAATCATTCGGTAACGTCGAAAGACTCCCCTCAACTAGGACTTGTTGCTTTTGTGAACGACCGAAAAGAAACGACCCCCGTCTAAGGGAGACGTGAAAAAACGTAAAACCAAATTCGACTTAGACGGATGATACTTTTCAAGTTCAGTTGTTGTTTCTTTGTGAAAATTTGCTATACAATGACAAAAAGAATCGTAATATATCCCTTCGCACTCAATTGATCTTCTCTTGACCTGAAGGGTCCACCGCGATCACTATTTCTTGAACGGACAGTTACGTCCTCTACATTCTCTGAGACCAAACTAGGAACCCGGTCCTTCTAGGGGACCTTGGATGAAGTCATAAGAACGGACCTCTTAGGGTACCTGTCTCCTCGGACCACCCGATGTCAGGTACCCCAGTGTTTCTCAACCTTCACTGAACCGTGTCTACGTACGTCTTCTCTCGATTTACCGTCTTTATGGGGTGTTTACTAAAAGAGACTGGGTCCAGACCTTTAAGATCCATATTTACCCACGTATGAAATTACTTAACAAATACAAGTTGTTCAGGGGAACACACCCTCTGTTTTATTACGAGTGGGTACCTCGTAATAAATAATAATAAAAAAGGGGTTATTACCAGAGAGGTGCACTTGTATGGGACTGAGGGGTCTCAGACACTTTCAATGGACTGTTCTGTTTCCCGTGAAACATCTATACTAATGCCAATGTCTGGAACTCTACCTCTCCACGAGAACCTAATAGACTCACCTGGCCTAGATTGGTGTACTTAGGAATTTTAGCCTCTTGATAAGGACCGACACCACTCACTCTTTCTTTCCCGTCGGACTCTTCCGAAACTACGGAATGCGACTAGGACCCCTTAGGGTTCCTGTCCCCTCGGACCTCCCGATGTCAGGTACCCCAACCTTTCTCAGCCTGTACTGACTTCGCTGAATCGTGCGTACGGACAACCAGGACTCCACGATCCCGACACACGGTTCTTGATTTAAGACGATTGTCGGGGTCACGTACTCCTTTTGTAGGAAGGATCTTGTAGGTCTTTCCCTCAGTCTGGACGGTTACGGAACTAAAATCGGACCACGCTGGACTTAAGACTACCTGTCTTGATATTCCATTATGTAGATATAATGAAATTTAGTGTCTCGAACTCCATTAAACAACATTGTCGTTATCGTGTGGTCATGTAGAGTCAAAGAGACCAGATCACAAAAGGATTGCCATTCCACCAAAGACTCGGGTTAGTCCTTCACGACTTAGTAAAGAAAAGTTTTAGTTTTCGAGACCGAGGTCACAAAACTACTTAAGGTTGGGCACTAGGACCCACCGACCTTACAGTCTTCTGAATCTACTACCCCTCGACTCTCCTGTACTGACTTATAATTACCTCGTAGGAATCACAAAGGTCTTATAACTAATAGGATGAATTGGACTAAAGTCAATAGTATAAAATATCTATTCTTTGACAAAGACCCTCTAAGTTGTCGAAAAGACTCGAATTTCTTCATTAGTCACTGTATCACTCCAAGACTTGGAGATTTTTTACGTGAGAAAGGTAGAGAACGGGGTGACAACGTGGGAGGACCCGACTGGAGTCCTCAATCCTTTAGTTTTCACATCACTGGCTCCTAAGGTGGTGTCATGTGGTCTCTTATCTTAGTAAACGGTCAGAGACGAGATCTTTTGTTCCTTTATCTTAGTGAACAAACAAACCAACGATTTTATGACTACTTCTACCTCCGGTAGTAAATGTTTTCGGGTGTCACCCTGACCCCCTGGGTCTGGCTAACCAGATAGAGAGTCACATGTGAGTACAAGGGTAGACGCATCGACCGAAGAGACTAATGATTCGTCGTTACGAAACACCAAACGCCTTATGTGTGGATCAAAGAATCGTTTCCTTAATCCAACCATAAATTACCTTTTCTCCTAAACTTTTTTACTAACTAATAAAATTTCCTAGTGAACCCTGACCGAAACGTCTAGGATGGCGGAATTCAGTCTAGAACCAAGCTAACGACCGTTACGACCAACCTAATCTGCACACGTTGTGCTGGGACTTTAGGGTCCCAAGAGACGGCCGAAAAGTTGTCAGGAAGTACAACAGGTCTCTCTTACGGCCGATAGTCGATTACTTGGGGTCGGGGTGGAACACGACCCTCTGCCAAAGAAAATCAAGTCGGAATTCCGACCATCTCTGGACCTAAACAAGTTACCCACTAAAATTTCGTGAGTAAAACGTCGTGATTCAGGGTGTTTTCATCCTTTCTCCGTATGTCTCACGAAGGACGAAGACCCTCGTAGACCATATTTCCCTCGTTCCTCCGACTAGTTTTTCTGGTTGTCCAAAAGCATTTGTGCCACAAGACGTCTACTCCCCTTACGGTTCCTGGACCTCGTGTACGGGTCCAGACCCCGCCCGTCAGCCGACAAATACCACACACAAACGAATACCCAAACAGCTCCTCCGACCGATTTCGTCGGGGTCGTGGCGGACACCGAACTCTTAGTTCACACACACGACACACACATACACGGTACATACACACACGCGACACATACACACGTGACACATACACACCGTGTACACGGTACGTACACACAATACATACACACGCGGTATATGTTCACACGGTACACTATACATACACACGGCGGACACCGAACTCTTAGTTCACACACACGACACACACATACACGGTACATACACACACGCGACACATACACACGTGACACATACACACCGTGTACACGGTACGTACACACAATACATACACACGCGGTATATGTTCACACGGTACACTATACATACACACGTGGTACATATACACACACAACACATATACACATGGCACAAACCGGTACATGTACACACATACGACACACACACGAGACACACACACACGACACACACACGGTACACACACGACACACACACGGCACACACAAACGGCACACACACACGGCACACACACGCACGGTACACACACGCACGGTACACACACACGACACACATACACACACACACACGACACACACACACGCCACACACACACACGAAACACACACGAAACACACACACGACACACATACACACACACGAAACACACACACACAAGACACACACACACGCCACACACACACGACACACACACACACGCCACACACACACGACACACACACACACGGCACACACACACGGCACACACACACGGTACACACACACGACACATACACACGTGGTACATTTACACACACAGCACATATACACATGACACAAACCGGTACATGCACACACATACGACACACACACGGTACACACACGGTACACACGCACGGCACACACGTACACGGTACACACACGCACGACACACATACACACGCACACGCCACACACACGCAACACACACACAACACACACATGGCACACACACGGCACACACACACGACACACACACACACACAGACACGTGGACGACGACTCCAGATCCCCCACTTTGACCGTGGAGACCAGCGGGAGTGGGTACCTACATCTTAGGATCGATCAGACAATCGTGAAGACTTAAGGGAAGGGTTCTCGTACGAAGATCTTGGAAGAGAAGACAGTCGACGACCTCAAGACGGGTAAACAGAACCGGTAAGAACAGGATCGACGAGGGAGAGGATCGAGGACCGACTCCGGTCACAGGCTATACCGAGACGACAGACAACCCACCTACAGAAGCACAACAAAAGGCGTCAAACATTGAACAAGAAGTTTCGAGAGGGGGGTGGGGAAGACGGAGACCCAGTCGAAGGTAGGGGGCAGGGAGAATAGGGTCCGGAGAGGACCGACGAGGAGAGGTGAGAGACCCGCGAGACATAACAATTTCAGGGTCTCACGGAGTAGACCCTCAACCTTATCGTTGTCTTACCTGGGGTTTAAGTAGGGAAACCACGGAGGAACTAAATGTGGGTAACCCAAATATTGAGGGGAAACTTCGACATTGAACCTAGGACCTCGGGTTGGTCGTGTCACGGGTCGAGACGTCGAAACGAGTCCTTGACGGGGCGTTCGATCTTATTTTAGGAATGACTCTAATTTTTTTCACTGTTGGAGAGAGAAGAAACAACTGACGTCTCCGGACAAAATTTCTTCTGATATTATTTTTTTTTACTAAAAAAAGAAACCAATCTTTTATCAGAGTCTCATGTGATACGGGATTTAGTCCTACGATATACAAAAGACATGGTACTTTCGCAAAAGAAAGGAGGGGGAGGGGGACGTTAAGAATGTTATTTTATTAAATTTTATAAATTTCTGATTTGTGAAGAATGTAACCCATCAATCACAGAGAAACCTTTCTGAAGACCTAACATAGACCCAAATAAAGACAGTTGATTCAAAAATATAAGTTAATAAATTACACGTAACACTACCGAAAAATATTTGTAAGGTATAATTCGTTTTTTAGAACATTAGTCTTATTAGACCGAATTTGTGACGAAAGTCGCGTAGTGTTGAGACGAAACCTTTAAGACCCAATAAACGATCAACGAAACAGAAGATTAGATTTATACTCGTAGACTGAGAGGTCCAGGTGAACGAGGACTGGGGTGGACTAGACAGGAAAAGTTTATCAAGAAAAACTTCATCATGAAAGAGGCACAAGACAAGTATTACTTGATCTCCGACACAACATCAACCACTGTTTCTGGGACTTCGGTCTCAAGGACCCAAACTCAACATAGAAAATCAAAGTTTTGAAACCGTTTAACGGATTGAACGGACAAAGTCAAAGGAGTAGACATATTACCCGATTTTTATACTGGACGGGATAGCACTCGTCACTCACGAATGATATCGATAATAAAATGTGGGAGAACACCACTCTCTTAACCACTAAATCTATTCCTTTGTCAAAAACAGGACAAGGAGGAAAAAAGAAATGTAGAGTCCACATCTAAGGGAACGAGAACCAAATTAGACTTTAACCACAAAATTAGCAAACCTTGTAAATTAATCATCATAATAAAGATATATATAAAAAAGTCTCTGTCCCGTCGTCTAAAGTCCTGTCAAAAAGGACAAATCTTATACATCTGATTTGTTAAAAGGATTTTTCATTGTGGTATAGAGATGAGAGCCGGGATTGAAAAACGTATATGTATGTTCCACAATAGAAATTAGGTCCGTCAGTTTATTCGAAATTCAAACGTAGTGAAAAACACAAGTGACGGTATAATAACTCGTACCCTTGATATCCACGTCGTATTAAATGGATACTTATTCCCAAACCAAACTTAGTCCTCTGAGATCTTCACTTCACAAAAGCACCACCAAAAACGATAAAACTTTGAAAGATAAGACCAAGGGACCGACGGGAGGGAGGTCTGTTTAAGGTCCTCGGTCAACTGGAAGTCTCGAATCAAACTTCAAGTTGCAACTTGAATCAAACTTCTGTCGTAACCCTTCACTCTTACGGTGTCACCCAGTCTCAGGATCAGAGAGACCGGGTCAAAAGACAGTGGTTATAACCCCCTTTCGTAGCAAAAAAAAAAAAAAAAAAAAAAAAAATCCTTTCGCACAGTCTCTAGATGGTGTCTTAATAGAAGTCCTTCAGTCCCCGAATGGGATCGTCAGTCGTTTCGTTCCGTAGGGTTACCTAGTTTGACCGAACCTACGAGTAGTTCCGAGAGTCAGTACCTCAGACTTAAAAAACTTGACAAGGGTTTGGATAATCTTCTTTAGATGAAGTGGGTAAGTGAAATTTCTTGTTAGGAGAAATAAAATGTTATGGGATTACTTCTTTTATGAAAAACGTAGTACTTAAATTTAGAACTTAAATTTCAGAAATTTTGTTTTCTGAAAGAAAACTATATACTCGACCATCGGTAATACATATAAAGAGAGACTTTCTCTTTAGTCACCCCAAGAAGAGAAGTATCAAATCAGCTCCCTCCGTCGTATCCCACTATCAATTCTCTTGTCTCAGATCTCCACCTTCTAAACCACTAACAGTCGTCGTACCAGGACCCGTTCAAGGGAGTGGAAAACATTTGGAACTAAAAGAGTAAACACTAACCTTTGTTTTGTTTTGTTTTGCTTTTAAAGAGAAAGAGAAAATACATATTTGTGTGTG
This sequence comes from Capra ibex, assembly GCA_006410555.1. NCBI lineage: Eukaryota > Metazoa > Chordata > Mammalia > Artiodactyla > Bovidae > Capra > Capra ibex. Next base: position 36,642,443 of record SJYO01041852.1, on the reverse strand, counting down.
TGTAAATAACTTCTAAAAAAAACTGTGAACTCACTTGTTTACGTATCTCACGAATCCTTTGACGGACCAGGGATGGTTCTAAGGTATGTACCTTCACTTCAGTAACTCATGAGTCCACGGAAAATAAAGGACATAAAATAAGGTATGTTCCGTGTCTCTGTCGTTTTTACTCATTCTTTACCGGAGACGGAAACTCTTGGTCCGTTATTCACTTATAATGTTCCGTGTCCCTCAGACACCCAAATCAGTCATTTTCTTCTTAGTTCAACCAACACCCAAATAACCCACTCCACTACCACACGAGAGGGAAGCCAGCACAGGTTGAGAAACACTGGGAGACCTGACATTGGACGATCCAGGGAGACAGGTACCGAAGAGGTCCGTTCTTATGACGTCACCCAACGGTAAAGGAAGAGGTCCCCTGGAAGGGCTGGGTCCCTAGTTTGGGCACAGAGAATACAAGAGGACGTAACCGTCGACCCAAGAAATGGTGATCGTGGTGGACCCTTCCACCACTCCACTCCTTCACCAGAAGTTTTACCGTCGTCCCGGGAGGTATTACATCGAAGACGGAACCACTTGTCAGAGTAGAGTCTGACGAAGGGAAGAACGAGTGATTTGAGGTTCATGTGACCGGCATAGATGAGTGAGTCGTTGGTAAATCATCTATTAAGAACTCATGGAAAAAACTCGTTCTGTGAAGATACTCATTCATCATTGATTTCACTTGACCTTGGGACGAAAGGATCATACATACATGACGGTCATAGAGTTTGTACGATTCAAGAAAGAGTGGAGTCCCGGAAATTAGAACACAGGGAAGTTGGATCTTACAAGAAAGAAACTACGAAAAAGTGAGATTGAAGGTATGTAGGAGAACAGAATTTAAAACGAAAGAATCTGTCCGGAACGAACAGAGGGTAGGGGTTAGGTTAACTTTAATTTAAAACGACAATAGAAAAGAGGTGTATAAGAATTGAAGATAAAGTTTTGTGTATAGTGTCAAAAAAAAAAAAAAAATTAAACTGAAAAAAACTGACGTGACCCAGAAGTAACGTTGCACGACCGAATCAACGGTGCACCATACACCGTAGAATCAATGGTCGTTGGTTTGCGTACATGGGACGTAACCTCCCGTCTAAGAATTGGTGACCTATTCCTTTCAGGAATAGTGTAAAATAAACATAATGACAAGCAAATGACTGATCTGGTATTTGAAGTATTTCAGGGTCTGACACAACTAAAAATTTTTGTAAAATAACTTCATATCAACTAAATGTTACAACATAATTAAAAACGATATCTCGTTTCACTAAATCAATATGTGTGTATACATATATAGAAAGTATAAGGAAAGGTAATACCAAATAGTGTCCTATAACTTATATCAAGGGACACGATATCTTATCCTGGAACAGCAAATAGACAGTATATATATTACCAAACGCAAACAATTAGGGTTCGAGGGTTGTGAAAAGAGAGGACGGGGCAGAGGGAGAACCGTTACTGCTTAGACAAGAGATATCTGACACAACTAAAACAAATGAGAAAATAGATGGTGTAGATCCTGAATCGACCAAATACTGTCTAAGAATTTTATATAAACAACTAAATTATTTTCTTAGTAGAATCATAATTTGAGATAAAAGTAAAATGTTCGTGACTACCTTTTTAGACACGTCTAAAAATTACCACTATTACGTAAATCTAGTCATCCGAAGAAAACCAAGACAATTGACTAATATACACGTATATATATACATATATATTAAAAAATTAACGATTTAATACTAGGACCCCTCGATAAGAAATACAAACTTTTCGAAAGTTTATCAAAAGAAAAGGAGGGGTGTCCTAATCGAAAATCTCACTTAAAAAGAACCCTAAAACAGTGCAAGAAATTAGAAATATTATTGTGTCCAGTGAGTCATACTTGCAGGAACCCACAAAGTTTCCGAGTAAGAAGTCTACCTTTTACATTTAGACGAGGGAACTAACGGACACGACAGTCACATTCGGGTTTAGAGACCTCTATTGTAAATCTTCTTTTACTTCTTTACCCTTTACGTGGTTTGTTTACAATGAAGAAACAAACGGACGACCCCATTCCTGATCTACCTTTTCCTCCACCCCACCAGCGACCTGAATTCACAGGAGTCGACTATAATCTGACGTCCCTACCAGGTTGTCTTTGACAAGGAAACCGTTTCGACTGTTTTTGGTCGGGTGACACAAGGGTAGAAAAACTTTTCACAATCAAGTTCAAAGTTATCACAATGTTTTCTTTTTTTTTTTTTGACGATAGTACCGTTTACTACGACAACTTACACCTGCCTTTGGGGTATTTTAACATACCCACTATAATTAAATCAGTGGATCCCGAATTATCAGTAAAATACCTGTAATTCTTTTTCAAAACATCGGTATTACAAAATAGGTAGAAATACCAGAGAATACGACACAAATTAGTCACATTAATACTCTCTTCTATTAATTTATATCATGATATGTCAAGAATTCTAAAATTACGACAATAATGATTTAATTGGGGGTTTTTTCTATGAATTTAAAATTCGGTAACGTTTAGAATTTCTCTTTATAGGTCAGTCTTAAAAGTCCTTCGTCAAATTTATTGTCTCCATGTCGACACTGAAGAAAAAACCAGTCAAATAAATACGGTAAATTTTGTAAAAAATAGATATTGAACCCTCCTTTTAGTTCACCTCTTCTTATAAACATGAGAAGAAACTTGTTTTCACCATAGAGAGAAGTCAAGTTTTACCGATGTAATCTTTATCTACTGACGAGGTTTCCGATAAGTCATGAAGTAACTTTTCGACTCTAATATGTACGTAATAGAAAATAACACATACACATAAGTTATGTGTAATCGGTATAATAATGGACCCGTATTTATTCTTTGTAATTTTTTGTAAAAATTTTGTTTTTGTCTCTGACGGTTTTGAACTCGTACATAAGACTTGAGAGAACGAAATCCCCTCCGTGAACTTGAAGGTGAAAGACAATACTTTCGTGTATAAAATGTCGACCAGACTGACATTAACTTCCCAGGAACTCGAATCTCCCACGAATTATCTAGAGAGAACTAGGTGCGAGGACACCTAGAGACACCACCTCGTCCGTAACTTAGTTCGAACCTGTTGGTGGTTCCAAATCTAACCCTTTCGTCCCAGCCCCTACACGACCCTACTCCTTGGTCACACACTCGCTTTCCCTTCTCCGGACTTTAAGGACCCCTTGTCCGTTCCTTACGGACTGACTAGAAAAGATGTGGTCTCGTAGTCTCGATACATCACCTTTTATTCAGACTTCTTCTTCTACTTCTTCTTTTTTTTTCTTAGTTTGGTCTTACACCTCCGAATTTTACTGTACGTTCTTCATGACCTGACTTATGTACCGTATAATAAGTCAGAATTTTTCCTTTCTCTAAGACTATGTATGTGTCGTACTCTTTGGGACTTCTATAATTCGATTCACCTTATTTGGTCTGGGTCTTCCTGTCGACAACACATCGAGGGTAAATATACTCCCTGGACCTTACCAGTTTACGTATCTCTGTCTTTTCTCTTACCTTTAAAGGTCCCCGACCCTCCTCCCTCTTACCCCTCAATAAAAAATACTCATGTCCTTTCATCCCTTCCGATGCGTTGTTATACCCACGTGAATAACGGTACCCTACGTGTCACTGTTTACCATATAACATACAATATATATATATAAAGACATACAACATGATATTATTTTTGAATTTCTTTTTCATCACCTATCTTAAGACATTCGTTACTCTCCGTGACTTCCAAGACCACTTACCGTCCTATTCTGGTTCACCTTGGCAACAACAACAACAACAAAAAAAAGACTTACAGTAGAAACCTTAATTCGAGGACTAAAAGAAAAAAAATTTGAAACATGAAGACAACTGTTCGATACAAACTCTGGTGAAAACAACGGTAGTATATCCTTCTACTCATAAGTCAGAAACGTTAAAGTACTCTTTTGATTGTCCCAACTACCTACGTTCAAAGAGTACCTCTTACATACCAACTGTCACTTTGACCCTGTCGTTAGTTACTCGGTCCCGACCATGGGGTATAAACTTTCTGAAGAACCGTTTGGGTTTCTGTAAAACTAAACGGACACACGAAGATCCTTCGAACTCAACCTATTTCGTGACTCCGGATTACGACTTTCAATAGTCGGACCTTAATTACTTTTTACACTCTGGTCGGGAATCCAAACTCGCATCAAAACACGTGATTTAACTACAACACAAGAAAGTGTAAGAGACCGTTTGTATAAGAGTAACACACGAGTCTCCTTTACTAATTTTTTGTAGTAATTTTATGAAGAGAAAGAGAGAAGAAGTAACCTTCTCCGGTGTGCACAGACGGAAAAGTTAAACTTGGTTTGGGAGAAGACGTAAGATTATCACCGAGATTTTCGGCTACCACACAAAGTTTCCGAACGCCCTGAAATGTGGTACTCTAAACGTTTCCTCCACCCAGGGAATAGTAGTAAAGACTAGAGGAACAAAATCTCTGCCTCTTCGACCTCAGGCCTCTCAGTAGTGCCTAGGAAAGGGGAAAGGCAGTCAAAAGGACCGTCAATCTTGTGTAAATATGGGATTACCGGTCCGACCCGTTTCTCTCTGTACGGTCCATGTGGGTCAAGTTTTCCCTTCAGGAGGACCCACTATTCTCTCGATTCCTCTTCTGTCTCGTGCCTTCCGACGGACCCTCTTTCGTCCACTGCCTCCTTCGGTGGCGTTAGACAGACATATATACCTTGGTACCTAACCTCGAGTTCAGAGTTCTCGAAACAAACCCGACTACCCCTGAAACGTTACTCGGACCGTAGTCGAACTATATCTTGAATTTTTAAAAAAAAACCTAGTGAGGTTTAAATATAAATAAAAGTAAACAAATAAAAAAATACAATTGAAACTTATATTGAAATCAACGAAAATGTTTTAACTTCATATCAACTAAATGTTACAGTACGACTAAAGAGGACATGTCGTCTCACTGAGTAAAAGGTAATACCAAATAGAATGCTATAACTTATATCAAGGGACACGATAGGTCATCCTGGAACAGCAAGTAGGTAAGACATACACTATCGAACGTAAACTACATCTGGAAACTTCAATGTAGACCCCAGTATAAACCGAAGTAGGAAATAATTGAGATAATGAAGACAATTGGAGTCAAAAGAGAAAACACTTTCTGTTTGTCGTAGAGGAAGTACCTCCACCAGACTCCTATTTACTCCGTTACGAATATTCGTGTCTCGTTCACTAGTCTTTCTCATCGACAACAATGGAACAACCCCCTTACTAGTCCACATTGGGGATGACCCTCCGGAAGGACTGAGGGGGAAAGGGAATAGCAGATGTCTGTGGATCCGGGGAGAAATACCTCGGGAACAGAACACCACGATAATAAGTGAATGTTCAGATAGACGGGGTGTTATGGTGACAAGGATATCTAATCCCTACTACAAGATGAGGAGAAATACAGGAGTCGTAAATCGTGTCCCAAACCGTTTATTATCGAGTTGATGATAAACTGATGGTCAGTCTGCCTACTTATTCTCTTACCGAAATAAACTGGACAAAACGTTGTTGGTTCTCACGTCCTCGACAACTGGGAGACTTCCACCGTACACCTCTCGTCGACCAGACAGTCTCATTTCTCCCTGGAGCTAAAAACCCCGAAAAAGGGTCTACTGTTTAGTCCCCCACTAAAAAAAAGAAACATTTTGAATAAAGATTTTAAGTATTTTTCCCTAAACCTCTCTCGTGTTTCAAAACCTTACGTTAATTTGTTATATTTCTTGGAATTTTTACAAGTATTGGAAACTAGGTTGTTAAAATGAAAACTTTAATAAAGGATTCCATTATTAACTTTCCAAGTCTTTCTTGAAAAACGTGTTTCAACAAGTCCCTTCGTAATAAAGCTTGTCGTCTTTTAACTTTTTTTTTTCTCGGTTGATAAAATGAAACTACTAATTCAATAAATTAGTAGTTTCCTCATACTAAATCATATAAAACCATACTTGTATATAACTTTATTCTACTTCGGTAATTTTTACTACAACTTATAACATTATCGTACCTGTTACATCCATACATCCATTTTAATCACTGTATACGTTCAAATTTTATACACAACTTTATAAAGGTCATTAGTATATGTCTACACTCTCAACCTAGTACTTCTTCCGGACTCGTGGCTTCTTAATTACGAAAACTTAACACCACGACCTTTTCCGAGAACTCTCAGGGTACCTGACGTCCCTCTAGTTTAGTCAGTTAGGATTTCCTTTATGTGGGACTTATAAGTGACCTTCCTGACTACGACTTCGACGTTGAGGTCATGAAACCGGTGGACTACGTTTCTCGGTTGAGTGACCTTTTCTGAGACTTCGACCCTTTCTAACTTCCGTCTTCCTCTTCCCTCACCGTCTCTCACTCTACCTATCTATCGTAGTGACTGAGCTGGACTTAGACTCGTTTGCGGTCCTCTATCACCTTATGTCTCCTCGGATCTCACGACGTCAGGTACCCCAGCGTTTCTCAACCTGAGCTGAATCGTTGACTTATTGTTGTCGTTGTATCTTTATTTTATTTACGTGTGTATCGCTATTAACGAAGGTATGACGTTATTATGACCCAATAAGTCAAGTCAAGTCAACGAGTCAGCACAGGCTGAGAAACACTGGGGTACTTAGCGTAGTACGGTCCGGAGGGACAGGTAGTGGTTGAGGGCCTCAAGTACGTCTGAACGTAGGTAACTCAGTCACTACGGTAGGTCGGTAGAGTAGGAGTCAGAAGGGGAAGAAGAGGACGAGAGTCAGGGAGGGTCGTAGGAGGTATAAAAGATATGAAAACTCTTTGAAAATAATGAAAATATTGTTATTTTGTTTTGGGAATTTTTTAAATCAAAGGTATTAGGTAAATTTCCGTTTGTTGACCCGTGGTAAAAGTCGTACTAAAAGTCCTCCTTTATCGGATATGGTCGTGGCGGCGGTAGAGGATGGTCCTCGTCCTCTTCAGCTACCTAGTCACGTAGGCTTCACTGTGTTACTGTGTTTCGAGAACGGAGGTCCCCGTACAGACTATCGGGACTATAGAAGAGAACCTTGGTCTGTGTTTTATGGTCCCTTTTCCACGGGTCCTCTACTCCTGTTCTCAAGACTTTCCCTGCCGGTTTTTCTGTCGAACTCTTTTCCTACACCTTTTGTCTTCGGTAATCTTGCTTTCTCCCTACCACCATATCCTTACCCCCTTTACACTTCTTTATCTTTTCTTTCTGTCGACCACAAAACCCCCTCCTATACTTCTTTCGGGGCTAATCAGGAAACAGGTTAATCCAACCACTACTTGTCCCTTCGGACCGTACGACGTCAAGTACCCCAGCGTTTCTCAGTCTGTGCTGACTCGCTGACTTGACTTGACTCTGGAAACATAACGGACCCCAAGGTATATAAGACCATCTTATTATCTAGCTATCCACGAAATGAAATAAAGGAACAAAAATGTATCGTTACCATAGTAATCCGTTGTTTATTCACCCGTATAGGTGGACTGAAGACAGAGATCTTCCGTAAACATAAGTTTGACCCTTGTTCTCGTCAAAAGGGAGGGTACGTAGAGACAGTGGAACTCGTCGACCGAGTATGACTCGACCCTGAGGGCCGAGACCCACTACCTGACAGCACACTGACAACAGATGGGTGTTTGTGAAACAAAAGGATTTATGTTATAGGAGACTTACAATGGGACCACGAATACCGACTCGTGACTCCCTATCCTAAGTCTTTACGCACGGCACAAAGTAAGACTTTGGAAAGTCTCTACTGAACCTCCCTAGCGAAAAAGGACGATACTTGGTTAGGCATCTTACCCTTACGGAACGATCGTAAACAGTGACCGACCGTAAATGTTTCCACAGACACTCTCCTTGAACTATCTCCTGCCCTCTGTTTTTCCTTTCTTCCTTTCTTCACTCCTTCCTTTATCGACTCACATCCCCTTTCTTTAAACGAAAGCTGAAGTTCATGGACACTCCACCGTCGAATTGAGTGAATGGATTACTGGACCATTTTAGTGAATTAAAAATACTCAGACAAAGGAGTAGATATTTACTTCTATCAGTATGAATTAAGTCCCCGACACTACTTCTGGGGTACTGTATTATACACATCTGTGTATTGTGTATGATCCACCAGTGGATACACTGAGGACAAGGTAATGACTGACGGAGGGAATACGGTTCTTAATACGATTCACTAAAGGTCCCGGGGACGGATCATTAAATCTGTCTGTTGAGGGTAATAAAGGAGGCTTGCGTTATTTCAACAAAACTCATATAGGACTATTCATTAACGAAGGAATTACTATGAGATCACCTTATGTTATACCTTTGGAGACTTCCAAGAATACGAACTTTGATTAAAAATTCATGTTCACGAATGTTAATCAGAACGGAACCGCACTAAACATCGTATGGTTTTTCGGGACCCAAAGATTTATATCTTTAGTTTATGGAACTTAGGAGACTTTCGGCTTAGTCTTTGGGAATGTGTCTTTCTCCTATACGATCGTGATCAGAAGTTGTATTAACACAAATTACCGGATCCCTTGTGACCGACAAGTCAATTCTTCACAAAATCTTTCCCTACACAAACTAAACATATATATTATATATATGTAATATATGTAAATTATACACTACACATATACAAGTACACGAGTCAGCACAGGCTGAGAAACACTGAACGACCTGGTATCGGACGGTCCGAAGAGACAGGCACCTTAAAAGGTCCGTTCTTATGACCTTGTCGGTAAAGGAGGAGGTCTCCTAGAAGGACTGGGTCCCTAACTTGGATGAACAGAGAACACAGAGGACGGAGTCGTCCACCTAAGAAATGGTGACGTGGCGGACTCTGCCGGAATTACACACATATTACATACACACATAATCAGCGAGGTAACATAGGCTGAAAAACGCTGGAATACCTGACATCGGGTGGCCCAAAGAAACAGGTACCCTAAGAGGTCCGTTCTTATGACCTCACCCAAAGGTACGGGAGGAGGTCCTTTAGAAGGACTGGGTCCCTAACTTGGACCCAGAAGACGTAACGTCCACCTGAGGAATGGTAGACTCGGTGGTCCCTTCGGGTATATATGTATATTACATATATTATATATTATTGATTGGGGGTTGGTACGGGGTTATGGGTAGTATCGTATATTCTTTTAAAGAACCTTTTTGTTTGAGTCATTAATTTTTTTTCGGGTTTGGAACACCCATCATTACGAACCTACTATCTCATGAAACGGTTCGACGACCAATTTTTAAAGGGTGCGTTTATCTTTTCCTTCTTTTATACTCATAAGTAACCCTAAGGACCTTAAGGTAGAATAAATGACAGGTCGTCAAGATCAGGACACTATTTCCTCGAAAACCCTTGACGTGGACGAAAACTGAAACGATTTGTTAAGAATCTGTAGTACAGAAAAATTAGGAGGGTTTCAGAGTCCGTCATAAAAAGGTCATTAACTTTTTTACCCGGTACCTTTCCAATTAACTAAACTGATTAGTTGTTCGGTCTTAATCTCGGTTTGAATATGAACCCCGGAGGCAAACGATTGTGTCTTTTACCCACACTAGTGTAAATGAAACCTGGTCGTCGTAGTCGTAGTGAACCCTTGAACAACCACTACCCTGGGGACCTTGAGTAGGATCTGTGACACTTAGTCTCTGACATGTCCACTTTACGTTGTTGGACCCCGAAGGGTCCATTGAGTCACATTTCTTAGACGGACGGTTCGACCCCTGTATCTAGCCACAAACTAGAGACCCACCCTTTTTTACGAGACCTCCTCCTTTACTGTTGGGTGAGGTCATAAGAAGAACGGACCCTTTAAGGTACCTGTCTCCTCGGACCACCCGATGTCAGGTACCCCAACGTTTCTCATTCTGAATCTCTGATTTGTCGTAGTCGTCACAAAATTGTTCGGGACGTCCACCAAAACTTGGGAGGGGGTGAGGGACGGATGAACCTTGGTGATCCAGACAAAGAAAACGTGACTGAATAAAGGAACACTGACAAACCATCTGGGTCACCAGAAGACGAGACATTACGTTAGGTGTTTGATCTACGAGATCTCAAAACTGAAGACAAAACGAGAAGAGTAAATAGGAGACGGAGACCATTCTAACTCATCAAGAGACATAGTGTTCTAGGAAACGTCTTTTAACCCATTTGTGTTAGTTTTATAAACTCTTCTGTGTTTCCCTAATCCGTTTTAAAACGACTACCCTGTAAACCTTATGTACACATTAACAGTAAACACTTACCTAGTACTTTGAATCTCTTTCATTATTACGCAGTCTAACTAAAAATTATAAAGTCTCTATGAACTTCAGAAACTTTTAAATCTTTCTACCCTTCTGTCTTTAACTGTAATCGAGTGTAACGACGGTACGAAAATTGACATTTCATAAATACATAGACAATAAAATACAATCAGAATACTTATAAAGTCCGACCATCTATCCCTTCTCTAACAGAAGTCACATGTCTACACCTTTGACTGCGAGTCACTTTGATCCGATTAAAGACTTGAAATGGGAACTCTTTTAGCTACAACTGTCCCACAGCGTAGAGAATTGGGACATCCGATATCGGGAAGGAGATTCCTGGAGTGACGGACGTGTAATACAGAAAATCCATCGTATCTACTATTAAATATAAAGTCAACGTGGAACACGGTTAATCACATTTATTAAAACGTTGAGTTGACGATAAGAAACCATTCAAAGTGTATATGTTTTATTCTCTACATGAGACCCAAGAACATGTATAGTTTTATTCGGTAGTTTCCATTTTGTGTTTGGTTTCTAAGAAGTAAGTGAGTGAGTTGTTTACAAATAACTCCAAAGTGAGACGAGAGTTATGACCCAACTTAGAGACACAATTGTCAGTAGTCGTGTCGGTTGGAGGTGACCTAAACAATAACAGTAAAACAATGGAGATTAATGCACCGAAAATAATTGCGTACTTCACGACACTTCATCCGGACAAGTCGGAGGAAAAGAGGAACCTTAGTAGGACCTCTGTGGAGACTCCTGACCGAAATTTCGGTGTCTAGGGGTCTCTCGGAGTCAGTACGTCCTATCAGTCGTCACTGAACCTGTATGTTTCGTAGCACACTCGATGACGGGTTTAGTTGCAGACCGATTTGTACCTCAAATGAAGTCCCGGTGTACCTCCACAAAGAATTTACTCTTTGCCTTCCTACATAGAGAATCATCTCCACGTTGACAGTACCATCCCCTTTTGTGATATATGTAATTCTTCGAAGGGAGTATCACCTTGAAGGATTCTTTGTTTCTAAGCTATTTGTTATAAGTAAGTAAACAAACCGTTAAAAAAAAAAAAAACTCTACGATAGGATCATAACCCGTCTACCCGTTCAAATAACAGAAAGATGTCGAACAAAAGATCTATTCTTTTCCTTATTTATTCATTATGTAACGTCCCAATATATATTATTTATTAATTATGTGACGTACTGACAGATACTCCCCCTTCCCACCGAGTGAATCTGCCCCACAGTCCCCTCCGGAGGACCTTCTCCCCTCTAGTCCCTCCGACATTCTCGTCGAGTCCGACTGTCGATTCCTTCTTGTAAGGTCCCTTTCTCTTAAGAGTCACGTCTCGATGTTCTTCCTTTACCTGAACCCGTTCCACCGACTTCTTACAGGATCACACACATGTAACAAAACCCGTCATATTCCTACCCACTGAGACAACTTTCTACCCGTATTTGTTTTAGAAACCAGAACTGGAAGTCACTCTTATACATCGTACCTCACATCATAGTCTCGTTACTTTCTACTCCGATACAGGACAGAAATTTACAAGATTCCTTAAACCTCCTTCACTTGTAGTCACTTCCTACACCCCTCCCCTAGTACTGTCTCCTTCCCCTAATCTAACCACCCGTCTTCCTTTCCCTTCCTCTGGAAAGATTTCCCCAGTCCTCGACCTCTGACATGGATCCTCTTCCATGACGTCTTCCACCGAGCAACCTCTCACAACACCACAGTACCTTCTCGCGGGTCCCAGACCCCAGTCCGACGGTCGAACCCGAGGGTCGAGGTGGGAAATGATCACCACGTCAACACCCGAAACACACAGAGTGAGAGGAGTAGACAGTTCATTCACAACAAGTCAAACCAAGCCAAGTCAAGTCAAGTCAGCGAGTCAACACAGGTTGTGAAACACTGGGGTACTTAGCGTCGTGCGGTCCGGAGAGACAGGTAGTGGTTGAGGGTCTCAAGTGAGTCTGAGTGCAGGTAGCTCAGTCACTACGGTAGGTCGGTAGAGTAGGAGACAGCAGGGGAAGAGGAGGACCGGGATTAGGGAGGGTCGTAGTCTCAGAAAAGGTTACCCAGTTGTCACAGATTCACAAGACCAACAGATAAAGATGTACCGTTAGAAGTGGATTTACACCACTGGATTGTGTAATCAAATAATAAGAGAGAATGTCAAAACACCCTGGTGACCCTAGACGACTCGTCAGGACGTACCCCTAAGAGTGCGTCAGTGTCAGTCTGGCTCCGACCCCGTCCTCAGTTAACTTCTCAGGTACCTCGACTCACACGTTCTATCACAGAAGTGAACCTACAGACCGTGGACCCGACCCTACCTACGTCTTCAACTACCGAGAGGGACCTGGTGAAAGATACTGGTCGAACCCAAAGGAGGGACGTACTGTTAAGAGACCCCTGAGTTTGAAGAAGGGACTTTCGATCGAAGGGGTCTCGTTCCGTCCTTTGTCTTTTTAAGTACTGCAGTAAAGACCACGTGACATAACCAGTTTTGTCAGTGTACGGTCAATCTACATCCCCCTGGTTCTGGGGGTGGAGAGTTACCCTTCTTATAGTTTCTTAACCATCGGTAGAAAGTAGGTGGTGTGACAGAATACCTAACACCACTCCTCACTTATCCAATCATCTCTCGTAAGTCGTTTCACGTACCATGTGTCTTGTGAAAGTTATCACAACTGATAATATCGCTACCGCTATTCCCTCCCAGACCTTGTGGTCCGTCCTCTAAACTGTCCAGTCGTGGGTACCTCACCGTCCCAGTAGACTTTAGGACACAACCCTACCACCCTCTCCTCCCCAACCTCTCTTTTGAGTGAGGGATCAAACACACACGAATTTTACTTCTAAAACACGACGACCTAAAAAACCAAACAAACAAACAAACAAACAAACGATCAAAAGAGTATCCGTCAACTATCGAAAACGAGTTGATGAACTAACTAAGTAAGTAAACTGGAACCACTAGTAAGTCTACAAGTCTCACGATCCACTTATCCTATGTCAGAACCGGTTACTCCCTCGTTTTAAAGTTTGGTTATACACAGACACACACTCAACGAGTCAGTACAGGCTGAGAAACACTGGGGTACTTGACATCGGGTCGTCACAGGAGACAGGCCCGCTTTTATGACCTCACCCAACGGTAAGAGAAGGGACCCCCGATAAGGGTGAGAGACTGGGTCCCCAGCTTGGACCCAGAAGACGTAACATCTACCTAAGAAATGGTAGACACGGTGGTCCCTTTGGGGAAAGTTTGGCTATCAGTGGTTATTAATTGATAAATACTAACACGATTCCCGGGGTCCTCTAGTATTACCCTCTGGATCGGTTCGGAGACGTCTATTATCAGTCGGGCTTTGTTCTTCCTATTCCTCCTTAACGGTCCTTTCTCGGGACCCTCCTCCCGGGTCGTCGTCAAGTCCGTCCTTCACCTCGTCTCGAGTCTCTTGAGTCTTCGGACTGACCGTCGAGAACACCAGCTACGTCAGCCAACGTCCCCGGTCACCGTCCTCGTTCTCAACTGCTCCACTCATCCCGAGGTAGCACGTCTGGTAGTCTCCGATCAATTCCTGACGTCTAAAATAGGATTCCCATTACCCCAAGTGTCCTTACCACCATAAACTTCTCAAGGGTTTTAACGTTTCACAAAAAAGGACTTCTTCTTCTTTTTTTTTACAGAATTTCTCTACCCTCTACCACAACTCCCTACTTGAACCGACCAAAGTGAACTTGTTTGTTTAGTGACCAACGGTAAATAGGGGTTAGTCGTTATTAGGGTCGTACGAGTGGGTCCCAGTCAGACCTGTTTTCGACGGGTAAGACGAGGAAAGGTGTAAACAGTCGGACATTATCGTAGGAATAGAATCCTTTAGAGATCTAACGAGGGGTTGTATTTGACAAACGACCCGTCGGTCCCAGTCGGTACGGACGATTCGAGTGTCTGACTGGGTCCACGGGACAAACTTGACGGCCCCCAGGTCGTCTTAACTTCGCCGGTCGGACTCCGCCACCACAAATGACTATGTCCGAACCCAGACCCTGACATTAAAGGGGCGTGGGCACTTTTGGTGGACGTCATTGGTCAAGTACCCGACTTAACCGGTTCATTACGTCCATCGGTTTAAGGAAGGAAAGGTGACTGGAGTTTCTTAGTCTGGTAAATTTTGTTCGAGGTAAGTACGTTCCTCGTCCTAAAGAGTATCTCACCCACCCGTCACATCCTTTTTTTCAGGGAGCTTAATGTTTTGTTTTGTCTTTGTGTATATGTACCGGAAGTGACAAGATAAAAAAATTAAATAAAAAATCCGGAAGTGGAAAAACACACACGGTTGTAACTTTACTTTTATCGGAGGGAACCCTTCCCTTCACTAAAATGATCCATTTGAAGACATTGATAGACGATCTCTTCCAAATTGTCGAAACTTATAACGGTCACTCTTTAAACCCGACTTTTTTTGAGAAGGAACGGGTTTCCCCAATTTTTACACTTCGGACAAAGAAACACAAAGAAAAGAAAACAATTACCCTTGACTGCAAGGGATGTTAGTTTACCCTGACTCGGATTAGTATAAGAGGTACTGTCTTCTTTAATTCCAGACACCATCTTCTGTAATATTAGGACTGTCTTAAAGGTACGAGAGGTTTTCGGGTTTAATGAGACAAATGATTTTAGTGTACAACCGCCCAGAAACAAAATTACGAGACTAAACCCCCGGATGATTAAAGGTAAAATCCCCCTCGTCCCTCCGAAGTCACAACAGTCGTCGGAGGGTAGTAAATAGAAACCTACACGCACTCGTCTGCTCACCGACGTCGGAAACTGATCTTTTAGAGGGGGTACGACCTATTGAAGTCCCAAACCCGACCGGTTTCCGTCATCACTCTTGACTGAGTGAAATAAAAAGAGATTCCGGGTCGTACTAAAGAAGGAAGGGTTTACTAGACAAACCCTAGACGGTAGTCAATTCGACAGGTCTTAAATAATTATAAGACATCTCATGACCCCGAGGTTGGGGTATGAGGTTTATATATATATATATATATAAAAAAAAAAAAGACTATTACCTACGGTACTAACATATTTGACGAAAAGTTACTGACATAGGTTTCTTTTTCATCAGTAACATTCAAGTAATAAACCAATGCGTATATACACCCACTATAATTTTTGTAATTTACACTGGTTTCACTAGTCACATGGACTAGTCCCACGTAAGGATGCATTTGTTGACCGTATCGTCACCAGTCTCTACCCGACCATGTACAAATTGTTGACTGAGACAGGGGTGTTTTGAAACATTGATTCAGGACTGAGTATCACTTACAACTAAAGACATTACATTTATGAGGATGGTGTAAGTTGAAGTTCGGTGGTCATATTACAGTGACCCGAACGTCTTAAAGACGTTTAAATTGTTAGACAAGAATTTTTTCAGTCGTATGTGGTCAAGATCATGTCGTGACAGACTTCGTCCATGTATGGTCAAATTATCGTAGGCACGTGTGCATGTGTGTCTATGAGTACGTAGGTTCTCTAGGAAAAGAGGAAGGTCTTTTTACACTTCAACTTTTACTGTATATTCTTGTTCAGTCGACCCTTATTTCACAGACTTCACAATGATCTACTTGGTAGTCCCAACAGTTCTCCTTTCGACGTCAAACTAATAAAAGACGAAGAGGTAACATCACTTCGATGGTGACTTGGAAGTAAAGGTTTTACGTAAAGATCGGTTTACAAAAAAAAAAAAAAAGGGATTATACGAAGTAGACTCCCCTCTTTTATTAAAACATTAGGACCGGCAACCACTTCGATTGAACTTTCAGTGGTCAAATTTCTTGGTAAAAGTATAAACAATACACCTGTTTTATTCACCTTCGATATTAGTTCTTTAAGACGTATTCTCACGTACCTAAACTTGACTAAAGTTGAATCACCCATTACTTAAGATGTCGTAGTTGCAACTTTATTAAGGAACGTTCCGAAGAACCCCGTCGATGCAAGATTTTTACCAGCTAAGAAGATAATTCAGTGACAAGAGGTAATTAGGTGCTAGATAAAATCTTTCTTTTTGTTAGGGTACGTGGGGCACTCTCAAAACTAAACTCATGAAGAAACGAGAAAGAAAATGCCTGTTCAGGTCTCAACGAGGAATGTTCACATCAGGAATGTTTCTTAAGATTATCCGTAGGACGACTCACAACAGCCAAGAATTCAGAGAAAAGTAAACTTAACCTCTCTTTATCGTCAGTCAACTTTATGACCAGAGAAACCGTCACCGGAAACGTCTCGACTTGTTATGTTTGGTTGCAGGTAG
This sequence comes from Capra ibex, assembly GCA_006410555.1. NCBI lineage: Eukaryota > Metazoa > Chordata > Mammalia > Artiodactyla > Bovidae > Capra > Capra ibex. The sequence goes on along the minus strand of SJYO01041852.1, from coordinate 36,625,702 downwards.
TAGTGCGTAATGCTGATTTAGTAAAGGCAGCTTAGCGTACATCGTCTATCTCCACTAAAAACGAAACATCTCGAAGACTGTTTATAAAGGGCTAGGTAGGTATTTGTAGAGATAACCACGGAGAGACCCGAGACCTTGTCACCAAGGTCGTCTCATGACGACACTTTTTTAATTTCAGTTTCTATATGAACACAGTAGGAAAAACGAAACTAAAGAAATATATAACTCTAATCAAAGACTAAGGTGAACCCTCTTTTATTATGTCATCGAGGATCCCTTTTGGACAGAAGCCAATATGAATCGTCCCTTTACTCAGTTTGACAACTCCGCGACGGTCGAAGTAGTAATATCCTAATACGTAAAATTACCCTGTGTTCAAGATTCCGGAAACCCAAACTACCAACGTAGTGTGTACAAAATCAAAAGGTTCGTAGGACTCCGGACCTTAGAGGGATCAAAAATTTTCGGTCCACAACCCACTGGAGACAAAGAAAAACGAAGTAAAATTAGTGAACTAGGAAGAATGTGCCAGAGAAGCCCTACTCCCTTAGCTGTGGTCGTTTAAATTAAGTTTCCCGTGGAGACAAAACCTTCGAAATGTACTACTGAATCGTCTCTTTACTTAAAGGAGAAGAAGTCTCGAACGAAATCTATTAAGTCCGAACGTGTTTCTCCTTAGTCCGGGATGTAAACCGTTGAGAAACAGCCATGTCGACCCTGATCCCCTTCTTCTACTCCCAGACCTATAGAACCACCGGAACATTCCGACTAAAAAAAGAGAAAAACCTTTCACGACCTTATCACATCAAAATCTCCTGATGATCCCGGCTGAATGACCCTCAGTAAAAGATCGATGACTATAACAAACGAGTTCACGTTAAAAACAGTTTTATTGTTTGTCCATAAGTCTTTCAAATAATAGATCGAAGAGATCAACAGACACGCACAGAGAGAGCCGATGTTAGACATTTAGACCTACTAGCGGTGCTGTACGACTCTACGTAAGAATACATTTCGGAAACGTGTATAAGGGTCCTCGAAGAGACTCGAAAAACGTTCCCTCTGTGGACAAATGGCCGAACTCGTAGTTTTGTGCAGAGAGACAAAAAATTTATTCTTCCGGGTATCGAACGTTTCCTACAAGTAATGGGTCGTTTTATAAAAGTTCAAGGATTGCGAATTTATATGAAGTCTTTACAGTTTCTCTCACTTTTGGTTCAAAAGTAAAACTTACGTAACGCAACACCACTTTTCCTCACACATATAGTACTGGTCATAACTTACGATTCCAACAGATGAAAGGGAGTCTGGAGTGATTCCTTTACACTTGGTTCATCTTCTCTTAGATACTCCGTATAATCATTCCCACAACATAAATAAGAAACACTTTTGACACAACGAGTAAGATCTGATATTTTCTCTACGTTGTAAAAGAAGGAAAGTACTACAACTTCTATCTCCTATTAAAATCTCTTGTCAACAAATTTGGACAGTCTTCGTTTCACGACCTCTCCTTGAGAGACCGTCAGACCTCCAATTCTGAACTGGAAAGTCACGTCCCCCACACCCAAACTAGGGACCAACCCCTTGGTTCTAGAGTGTACGGAGACTCGGTTTTTTTGGGGGGTTTTGGGGGTACTTTGTTTTCCTTATAACATTGTTTAAGTTATTTCTGAATTTTTTCTCCAAATAACTTTCAAACACCGTCACCAAGTGTTGTTCATGTGTAAAAGATTCTTTTAGGTAATAAATCGTTAAATTCAAATGATTGATTTGTTTCTCTCCAGGTGAGGTCACAAGACTACGGAAGAAGACCACGAGAACGATAACTCAAACAGTAAGACCCACAGAACACAACCAGAAAAGACCTCCGGAATAGAATGTACACTCTGTGTGGACCCAGGTCTTACTGAGAATCGTTAACAGAAAGAAAAACTACTCGGTCGAAAAACTCGTTGTTTGTACTTTTTCATTGTTGTTGTTGTTTTTTTAACGATACTTTAGTCTCTATCGGGGTACCTATCTTTGTCCATGAAATCTCTTTTCATTGTATAGGAAGAATCTGACGTAAGTTGCGTAAGCCGTTGTTAAATTACCCTCCCTTTTTAAAGAAGAGCTGAGGTTTACAGACGGAACTCAATACTCATAGTTATTGTAATCGGTATTGACGTCTATCTTGAGAATGACCATACTTGTATATTAAGATAATTTTTATTTCGAGTGATTCGATGAACCCTTCTCTCATGTATATCGTCACTGAGGATTTCGATTAACACACTACAACTTTCGCAAAGGAGTGGGTAATTAAAAAAAAAAAGAGAAATTAAAGTACCTCACAAAGAAACCAGAACGTAACACCATGTTCCATTGATTATTTTCATAGGTAGACCGTATAAGTACTTGGGAGTAAATAATTAATGAAGTAGACATAAAAAACAGAAAGGACTGCGAAGAGATAAAAGTGTTACTGCATTGAGAGTAGAGTCCTGTTTGATCCAGAAACGAGTCTACTTATGAAGTAAAGACTAGAGAAGAAGAAATGAAAAGACGAGACCTAACCGAAGAAAACAAAACAAAACAAAATTTAGACCTTAGTAGAGGGGCGAGGAGATGCAGGGACCTTTATCATAAAGGGGACTTCCACTGCGAGTGTAGCACGGAACAGACCCCTCAAGTAGTCTGAAGCACTGTGTCATGGCTAAGAATCAAGAGAGAAACCACAAAGATTTAAGTAGTTGGTCTAACGGCAAAGAACTCTCTTCCCTAAGCCCCCGAGGGGGTTTACTGTGTAGAAACCAAATTAGTCTTCAACAACAAACTAAATTATTTCTGATAAGACTGTTATAGTCTCTGTTTCTATCGTGTATCCCGACTAAATCCGGTATCGGATTATTATGAAAAGACACATAGGAAGTCACGAAATTTTTTTTATGACGTAAACCAAATAACCGTGAAAACTACTACGGTCCGATTCTTATCCGTAAGAGTACTTCGACAGGTGACCCTACACATATCGAGAGACACTTCTTCAATAGTGAATAAGACCTGGTTAGTTCTGTGTTTTTATCGTCTTGTTTTTTACAAAGGAAACGGAAAACACTACGAGGGAAACTAGTTCCTAACGAGTTAAAACAATTAAGAGAAAAAAGGAAGACCAAGTTTGAATTGAAGTTCAACTTCCCAAAATTGATAAAAGTGTCCAGATTCTCGGGAATCCGGTATAGTACACATTAGGACAGTAAAGTGTCTATTTCTTTAACTCCGGGTCTCTTTACATGATTCTCCAGGTCCGACCCGGTTCGACGGATTTTGAGATGGTCGAACTACGAAAGACGTCAGATGGTACGTGAGAGGACAGTAATCGATGGACGTAAAAAGATAAATGACATGGAGTAAACTGTTTAGTAATTTTTATCTATCGTATTGTGACCGGGGCCCTGATTAGAAACTCGTCGGGGTAATAAAAATCGAAGGGTACACCTCCTAACCGATAAATAAGGACGAGAAACAAAGGAGAGTGAATTCTTCGGAAATTAGTGTTGTCTTGAAATGGAAAGTGGGACATCAAGGACTGAACGGACGGACCGGAATTATCGGAGGATACTCTCTCTGGAAGAGGTGTCGGAAATCTTTCAGATTTATTTAATACGGGTGTCTAAGGAAAAATAGACGACAAAAATCGTGTGTTAAAAGGGTTTGTTTTTTGGTCCGGTTTCACGTGCAAGCAGAACCATCCACGAAACTTTACGGAAAGACACCTTAAATAAGAAAAGAACACGAACCCATTTCTACCTACGAACAGACCCCGGGCCCGACACCTCACACCGTCGGTCGAGACTTCCCCTTTTAGGTCTGTTTGTTGACCAAAGAGACAGAGACCCGGTGCACCGATCAGACGGACGCACCAAAAGTCCCCATCGAGGAAACCACCACCACGGAGAAGAGCGAACGTACGTACGCACGAGCGAGGAGACAGGGACCCTAAGAGATCCGTTCTGATGACCTCGTCCAACGGTACGGGAGGAGGTCCCTTAGAAAGGCTGGGTTCCTAGTTTGGACGCAGAGTACAGAGGACGGAACCGTCCACTCAAGAAATGGTGATCGTGGTTGACCCTTCGGGAGAAGAAGAACGACCCCACACACACACGATTCAGCGAAGTCAGGACGGGATGAGACATGTTGGGATACCTGACATCGGACGGTCCGAGGAGACAGGTACCCTAAGAGGTCCGTTCCTATGATCTCTCCCAACGGTACAGCAGGAGGTCCCCTAGAAGGGTTAGGTCCCTAGCTTGGGTGCAGAGAATGTAGAGGACGTACCTCTCCACTCACGAAGTGGTGACCGTGGTGGACCCTTTGAAGTCAGAACGATTTTGACCTGAAGAGTTTCGGGGGAGTCGAGACTTCGAAACCCTTGAGGTAAGAAGAAAGAGAAGGGGATGAAATCCGGAGTTTCGTTCATCCGGGAGAAGATGAAACCCCCAGAGACTAAAGGAGATATTCGAAGACAGTACCTCGGTGTCGAGAAAACCTGTAAACTAAAGTGAGCTGATCTGACCGGTATGAAGGGACTACTTACGGTCCCTGAACGAACTAGTTATCAGTGACTTGCTTACTGAAGACATAGGGGTCACGGACCTTATCCCAACCTTTATCGATCTTAAGTCAAGTACAAATAATAAATGATCCTTACATCCTTACTTATTTACTTATGGATCCCCACGTGTTGATACCAATTTTCATCACACGAGGGGTTGATAGACTTACTGGTACCCACTCGATGAATGTATCAGAAATTTCGGAGTAGAAGAAGTAGTCATTTTACCCTTATTATAATGAATCCCGACCTTCTTCGTGTTCGACCTTAGTTCTAACGGCCCTCTTTATAGTTATTGGAGTCCATACGTCTACTGTGGTGGGAATACCGTCTTTCACTTCTCCTTGATTTTTCGGAGACCTACTTTCACTTTCTCCTCTCACTTTTTCAACCGAATTTCCAGTTGTAAGTCTTTTACTTCTAGTACCGTAGACCAGGGTAGTGAAGTACCCTTTATCTACCCCTTTGTCACCTTTGCCACAGTCTGAAATAAAAAAAAAAAACGAGGTTTTAGTGACGTCTACCACTAACGTCGTTACTTTAATTTTCTGCGAATGAGAAACCTTCCTTCCAATACTGGTTGGATCTATCGTATAACTTTTCGTCTCTGTAATGAAACGGTTGTTTCCAGGTAGATCAGTTCCGATACCAAAAAGGTCATCAGTACATACCTACACTCTCAACCTGACACTTCTTTCGACTCGTGGCTTCTTAACTACGAAAACTTGACACTACAACCTCTTCTGAGAACTCTCAAGGAACCTGACGTTCCTCTAGGTTGGTCAGGTAAGACTTCCTCTAGTCGGGACCCTAAAGGAACCTTCCTTACTACGACTTCGACTTTAAGGTAATGAAACCGGTGGAGTACGTTTCTCAACTGAGTAACCTTTTCTGAAACTACGACCCTCCCTAACCCCCGTCCTTCTTTTCCCCTACTGTCTCCTACTCTACCGACCTACCGTAGTGACTGAGCCACCTGCACTCAGACTCACTTGAGGCCCTCAACCACTACCTGTCCCTCCGGACCTCACGACACTAAGTACCCCAGGGTTTCTCAACCTGTGCTGACTCACTGACTTGACTTGACTTGACTATCCCACTACCACTCCTAGTTTCGTGTTTCACGAACCCTGTCAGGAGTCAATCAAACTATAGAAATAAAGATAAAAAAAAAAGACTTAGTTTTATATTATTGAAAGAAGAGAGGGGGTGTACGTATGTATCGTCTTTAATTATACCCAAGATGAGCTCTCAATCCCTTTACCATCCCTGTAAATGTCAGTATTGACATGACTTAATCGGGTTCTGTGTCACCGGATTACTTACGGATGGAATGTTTTCTGAAAACTTTTAATTAAAGGTAAAAGTCTCAAGAATGTTACACAGTCCGTTTCATGTATACACTATGGTAAAGTGAGAGTTTCGGTCAACAATTTCCATCGGTAACAATAAGGGTAAAACGTCTTTTACTTTGTCCTCGAGTCTTTACAGTTTCCGCTCTAAAACGTACTCATTTTAGGTTCACACCTGAAGTCCAGAACGGTAACGGAGACATCCTTCTGTAGTAATGTCTTTGGTTGTATTCTAAAAAAACTTTTCATAAGAATCTCATCGCAACCTCCTTATTCAAGTGAACGTCTGTTCCGAGGGGTCGTCGTATTAGTACGGAAGAATAAAAACGAAGGTCTTCCACTATCTAATAACTTACTATCGGACAATTTATTACTAACTTTTCATTTCGTAACTCTGAAACGATTGACCAAATCTTAGAAATGTACCTACGAGTCGACTGAGTCGTCGATGTCTCTACACCGACCAAGGAAATGGTACCACAGCCAGAGAGGAATCGGGACGACAGCGAGAGAGACGGGTAGATTCTACCTTGGGCGACACCTTCTCTATAAACCACAACTGTTTACGTCGTAGTGCAACAGACTGGAGAACGTAGTCGTCTTTAACACTAGAAGTTCAAGCTGGTTCTGTCTACTCTCGTAATTACTAGGACTTTTAGTAAGACCTTAGGTTGCCTTCTCTGTTTACCTCGTCTCGGGGGTCGGAGTTCCCAGTCTTACTTTTCACGACCGAAGTCTTCGCCGAGGGAACCGGGCCGAAGACCCACGTGACTCACGGACGGTCGGACACCGAGAAGCACGTCCGGTCTCGGGAACCTATACATAACAGGAGAGACTTCTCGTCCGGGTCCTACCTTGGAAATCTTAGAGGGTCAAACCAGACCGGAACTTACGAGTCCTTCCAGGACCGTCACATTGGATGTTTACAAGACTCGAAGTCCCTTCTCAAAGAGTTGACACCGTGACAACCGTCAAACCTGACCTATTAAGGAAACCCCGACAGGACATGTGACGTGACAGTTCATAAAAGGTCTTAGGAATTGGAGATGGGTGATCTACAGTCAGCGAAACAGGACCAACACTGTTGGTTTTACAGAGGTCTATAACGATTTACAGGGGACCCTCACGTTAGTTTAACCAGGACCACCCCTTGGTGTCGACGTCCCAGTAACCGTCCACTTCCGAACCGGGACTCGTGTCGACCAGTCACTTCTTTTCTGAACTAAGTGACTACACAGAGTATGGCGTTCACATGAAATCTTACAAGTCGTCGATTACGTGAGAACCTACGTTAAGACATTCCACAAGTCCCGGACTATGACATTCTGAGGTACGTAAAAGTCAAAACCGGATCGGTTCCGGTAAAAGAAGGTCGCCGATTTGGACCCTTTCGTCTACGTACAAAATGTCGGGAGGAGGGAACGAGTACGTCTGGAACGTTTAGGTAGTACTGTGAAAGGATGACTGGAATCTCCGAAGTCGTAGGAAAGTTGTCTCCGAGGTCCTTGGATAGCAACAAGTCTTCATCATGCGACTTGACAGTCGACAAACAGTAAAGACCCAAACTGAGACACTTGAGTTAGGTTTTACAATTTCTATAACCACCCTTCTTTCAGAAATCAAGTATTCCCCCAGTCCTGGGAACTAAAGATCAAAGAAAACTAAAGAAAAGAAAGGCATTGTAGGTTTCGGAGACAATGAATAAGATATTTTACCTCAGTTGAAAAGACCGGTTTCTACCTTACGGTATTCTTGACAATTAATAAGAAGCACTTAAGAACCTACCGTCTTTAGTCCGTCGGAATCCCTGACTTCTCTACGACCCATATAATAGTACTAGATTCAATCGTCTCCTCTCGTAAAAACGGAGATAAGATCTAAAGGGTCCGTTTAAAACTCAAACACAATCATTTGAGATTGAGAGTCATGTAAGTTATCCTTCGTTAAATTATTTCAATTCGAAACATGGGTCCACTATCTTGTGAAAAAAAGGAACTTTTAAGTCACCATTTCGTAGACGGACGTAGACGTCCTCTGGTAGATGTTACGTCCTCTATACTCAAAATAAAGACATAACCCTTCTAGGGACCCTCTTCCTTTACTGTTGGGTGAGGTATAAAAATGGACCCTTTAAGGTACCTGTCTCCTCGGACCGTCCGATATCAGGTATCCCAACGTTCTTAGTCTGTGTTGAAATCACTGATTTGGTGGTGGTGGTTCTTCTTTTTTCTTTTCCTTCATGATATTGTCTTTAAGATAATGGTGGTGGGTCTTAATTATTAAATATTATAAAACGGTGTAAAGAGAGTCAAAAATTTAAATTCTTTATCTAGAAGTCTCTATTTCACTTGATAAGTTAGGTAGAGGTCAAGGTACTGGTAGGATTAGAAAGGCCTCCGTAGGGTATAATACTTAAACAACAGATAGAATGATCCCGTAATAAGAGGAGAAAATAAATGTATTTTATACTTAGATATTTTTACATAAAATATTAAAACCTGTAATATTTTAACGAAAAAAGTGAGTCACCATACGAAAACTTCAAATACGTTCGTCTACGTATATCTATATCAATTAATCCTCAACTTTTGAAGGAGAATATAAAGTAACATACTTATATCAAATAACCGGGTAAGAAGGTAAATACTTGTAAATATAAAAATGGTCAAAAAGTGGAGATCTTTATTAGAACGTTACTTGTTAGAAAATTAAAGAGGACCTCAAAGAAATCGTATACGTGGACTACACTTTAACCACGAAGTAAACCATATGTGTAAAACTTAAAGTAATCTATAATGTTTACAAGAGATTTCTACCACCATGGTCAAATATGAGAGTGATTTGTATATACTTTTAAAAGTAAAGGTATGTAAGACTCTAGTCACCCTAATTTAGAGGTATTAAAACAAACTGAATACTCGTTAGTCGGTCAACCCAGTATCATATGACTGACGTATAAAACTACATACGTCCAGTAAGATGGTATCTTTAGTTCATGTAAAAGGTTGAACGGAAGGTCAAGTGGTCTTATACTTCGGAAAATTCACCGTTTACTATTTCGATATGTCTTAGTCTCTAATGTTCGTAAGGTACGAAGACCTAAGAGACCACTTACGGGGGACGAAACCGACCATATACCGTTATGGAAGAAAGTGGTAAAGTAACTGAGTACCAAGAGAAACTACAGAGTTAGACTCGACCCGGACGGAAAGTGTATTATTCCAAAAAAGGAGGGAAAAGGAGAGAAAGGACTAAGAGGTCACACTTTGACTACGTTTATGTAATAAATCAAAGGGACGTTAGAGGAATAGGAAAACTTATAGAGGAAACACGTGACGAACAGACCGGCTAAGTCACTAGGGAAACGTCGTCAGAATAAAGACTACATGAATATCTTAAATTATAATAAACAACACAATAGTAACCGACAAACAAAAGTTTGTGGTAAAAATTAGGAGAGATTAGAAGTGAAATGTAGAGTGGACGATTTCAAATAAGAAGACATTCGGAGTGTGACCTTACCTAAAGTCAAAGAACTTTATAACCCTGGAAAAAGAAACCAAGATTATCAGAAGACTTAGAACGGTCAAAAGACTAAAAAAAAAAGGGAAACCAGTGACAAAATTAAAAACAGACCACACTGAAAACAAGACTAATATCGAATTTTAAACCTTAGAGAAAAGGTCCCCTGAAATGTACCATCTTAAGGATTCGCTTACAAAATGTCAAAGTAACACTCTATTTTGTCATTTGTTTGATTTTTTTGTTTGTTTGTTTGTTTTTTGGTTGAAGATCCTTTCATTTAAGGGAACACGAAATTGTTTAGTGAAGGGAAGTAAGATGACCAATCCAGAATCATTGTCTCACCTCCGTCTCCATAACTGTCACCCAGTCATTCAACGTTGAAATAAAGAAAATCAGTTACTTTCAGGGAAGGGAGTATGGTCAAAAAACCAAAGAAATAAACGTCTATATTCCGTTTCTCTTTTCGTTTTGTAGTTTCACCTAAACGATTACCTATTCTTTTAATTTCGGGAAGAAGGGGTAAAAGGAACACCCACGAAGTCACCTTGGTGGAGTCCCGCATAAGGAACCTGGTAAGGAGAAGAGACAAGAGGGTACATCAGAGTAAATTGGAAAGATTAATATGTATACAATCTGGAAAATTATAAAGGGATGACTCCGAGACGAGTAATTTTTTTTAAGGAGAGACAAGAAGTCCAACACATAATGGATGACTAGATATAAGTTCAAGTACCTTAGTAAGAAGACCAGACAATTCAGGTAGCTTACTAAAAAAAAAAATTTAAAGTCTGTAAGTAAAAATCAGGATCTTTAAGGTAAACTAAAAAAACCCATCATAAATAAAAAGAAACACTCTAAGGATAGATGAGCAAACAATGTTCATACGAAAGAGAATAGAGTAACCAGTTTAAAGATTATCAACAAGATTTTTGTATCAGACAATTAAGATTGTAGACCCAGTAGACCAGTAGAGGTTACTAACAGAAAGAGAATTATAACCAATGTCAACGGGTCTGAATCCATACAACTTATTAAACTCTAACATAGGGTCTATAATGGTCAAAATACAGTATCTCTAAGACAATATCAGGAGTTTCTCTACCATTAAAAACAAAACATCCATTAAACCAACTTGAGTCTATCTTTTGAGATAAAGAACCCACCGTCGTCGACTTTAGACTCAAGTCTATAAAAATAGAAATCGACTCGTCGAAAGTCTACCGGGATAGTAAACATCAAGTCCCAGTGTCTCTAAAAGACAGGAAACTAAAAAAATCCGGTCTTTCTGTCCTAAAAAAGAAAGGGGGATTTATTCGATTTGTGGTATTTTTACCCTTTGAGTAGACACTGTTATATAAAAAGGTTTATATTCAATGAAAGAACTTGGACAGATAAAAACAAATAAAACGTCTCGGAATACACCAACAAAAACCACAAAACAGGTGTCGACTATCAACAGACACCCTAGTAGTTATACTATCCTCGTAATAGTCGGTATGACCTCCACCTAGAGGGGTTGCAGTTCTAAAATTTATGGTAGAGGTTCAATATCTACGGTATAAAAGTCGAAGTGGAGACTTGTCAGAGAACTTGAAATATGTATATATCGGTTCCAGGATAAGTAGTACAGGGAAACCTATAGGTCCTACGTAGAGTTTATGTTATATGGATTTTATTTATAAAACCGAAGAGATACGTTTTATAGGGAGAGGAGTAAGAGTCATTTACCTTATGGGGGGACGGGGTTGTAACTACAAGTCGACCCTCAGTGAGGTGTGTGAAAAGGAACGATGAGAAGAGGTAAGTTAAGTAGACGTTTCGGATAACCGAAATATACGTTGTATTGGAAACTTAAGTATATGAAGAGAAAGAATTATAATAGTGGTAATAGAGAAAGGAACTAATTACGTTATCAGAGAGTTATAATCAGAAGGAACGTAAATGGGATATAGGAGATGTTTGATCCGTAGTGTGTGACCGATCTCAGGAGAAGTTTATATTCAGTCTAATACACCGAGACAAATTGTTGTGAAGTCACTGAATCTAAGAACCGACAATTGTATTTTAGGTCCATAAAGTGACACCAGGTGGACCGGTTCACACTAGACCAAAGAAAAATGGACAGGTTGTAGCGCAACCGGTGATAGAGGTGGTCCAAGATCTATGTGACAGGGAATAAGACAAAGAATTTACCTAAGGTTAGAAAGAACGAAGATCCCTAAAAAAGTGAATTTCAAGAAAAATAGACCTTACAAGAGGGAAAACGTAATGACTATGGAAGCAAAGGAAGACGAATTAAAGTCTATAAAAAGAGAAATTTCACTGGAAAGGATTGGTTAAACATCTCAATGAAAGATGGAGTAGAACAAATAAAGGGAACACCACATACAGTGTGGATATTAATAAAATAAATAACCAAACATTAGAAACAAACAAACAAAAAGAAAGTATGACCTCACACTCAAGGAACTTTCATAAGAAAAGATAGAATTTACGATAAGAAGGAGTCATAAACTATGTCGTTGACCATATATCTTCCATGAGTTGTTATAAACAACTTATTTACTTATTTTGATCCTCATGACTCGGAAAAAGAAGAAATTTTATGATTGAGAAATTCCTTACTACGATTTCGACTTTGAGGTCATGAAACCGGTGGAGTACACTTCTCAACTGAGTAACCTTTTCTGAGACTACGATCCTTTCTAACCCCCGTCCTCCTCTTCCCCTGCTGTCTCCTACTCTACCGACCTACCGTAGTGACTGAGCTACCTACACTCAGACTCACTTTGAGGCCCTCAACCACTACCTGTCCCTCCGGACCACACGACGCTAAGTACCCCAACGTTTCTCAGTCTGTGCTGACTCGTTGACTTGACTTGACTTCAGAAAGGGTAAAAGGTTATGGAGTACGGCTTTCCAACTTTCTTCAGTGACTATATTGACACTAAAAAAATTTAAGTATAGTTGGGAGAAACTATACAATGGAAGTAAGGTAATGGTTAACCGATCCACAAGGACCCATTCAGAGCGTAGAAGAACCCGGGGGAAAATAAGGTAGACACATTACTTGTTTATCTTACTCTTAGTTACCAAACGTAAAAAATTCGACGTCCTTTAGAATACGTCTTGGAGTTTATCGAGATAAATTTCACTCTACCAGATGTCGGGAAGAAGAGTGAGGGGGTGAACTGGAAACTCTGTGGAACCATCTCGGACTCCAGAAACCTACGTCGAACGTTTGACAACAGACAAGTCGAGTTCGTCGGAAAATGATTGTGTTAACTAAAAAGACTCTACTTGAGACTCCGTTTATCTACCGTTTATTTAAGGTATAACAGGTACACCAATCTCATACTAATTAGAGAGACATGATGTACTTAGTTTTTCGTAAACGTCAACAATTTTTTAATTCAGTTCTCTTATACTGGGATTTGAGTCGTTTGGGTTTTTTTCAATTGGATTAAATTTACATGAAGTCTCTTCTACATGAAAGTTTCAACGAAAGGAAAAAGAAAAAAGGATTCTCTTATCGACATGAGGGACAATCACCCCTTTCCGTCCCGTAGCCTCGAGACCTCGGTCCCAGACACAGGATGGATAAGAGATTTCCCACTCCGTCACCCGTAGTGCCGACGTTATGACAAGACCCATAATAAATTTTGTCCGTCCGATCACCTTTCTCCGTCCTGACACCCACGTTCTCACCCGAGTACTCAGTCGGCCCTGAGACCAGCAACAATTAATCACCAAGGTTGTTGAAGTAGAAGACTTGGTCCAGGAGACGACCACGATTCAGTTCTGAAGGAAAAGGAGAAGATAGGAACCCGAGGAGTTTCTCAGACGGAAATAGTTGAGTACGAGAAAATAAGAATGACCTCACCCAACGGTAACGGAAGAGTTTTCACAAAGAATTACCGGGAATTGAGAGGACCAAAAGAAAAAAAACTTTGTGACTGCTGATCTTAACAAAAGTGGAAGAAGGAACAAAGAGGAATAAAACCCCTCTCATATTCGAAGAACTCCGGGTCTTGTTCATAATCTTAACAGAGTTTAAGTGCTCACGGATGGTGTTACGGTCCGTATATCGTACATGGAAACTGTAGTCCGTCAAGTTTGTTTACAAATCTCTTCTGAAAAAAGGAGAAATACTTTCATTCCATATAAATAATATCTTTTAAATTGTATTTGTCTTTCTTTTTTCACACAGGTTCACAATCGACCCCTCTCGACAGGGGTCACAGAACCATCTCACTCATTTTAGGGTGATGTGTTGAGCACCTTTGAACTGTGGGAAAAGTACGATGGCGACACAGACCCGGTATCTCTACGGAGTTCCCACAGAAGGACTAAATTGATGTATCTAGACCTTCACTTGGAAAACAAGGAAGTGAGTTAAAAGAGAGGGGGAAAGTTGTTTACTCGTTTGTTTAGGTACGTACGTTCCGCAAACACATATATCGTTTGAAATGAATTCCGAACCCTCTACCTTCTCCGAATTCAATCTCGTGTTGTTTAGTGAAGTTTAATTTATATCTTTACGGTCGAGAATTGTCTGTAAACTGTGGAACGGTATAACGAACCGGTAAAAGAAATAAGTAGAGATAGGGGTGAGGTGGAAAAAAAGAAAAAGGATACCGGGTTTAAAGAAAAAATAAAAAATTATACCTTGTGTGAATTGATCCAAAAAAAGAGGAACATAAAGGATGGTACCTACATCAGATTTTACCTAAAAAGTTTAACTCCCAGTACTTTATTTAAAACTAACAAACCACTCCCTCCCTTCCCGTACCGGTCTATCTTTCAAAAGAACTTTAAAACAAAGTCCACACACACACACACACACACACACACACACACACACACGCGCACGTACACACGATCCAGTGACATGGACAGTCTGAGGGTTCTCCTTTGTCTTCTGTGTGAACTCAATCTGATTAACCTTATTCCAATTATCGTTCTGATAAAAGTTTCCACCCCTTCTCCCTTCCGTGCCTCCGTCCTGGGTCCCTGATCGGTTACGACTCGGTAATAATTGACCAGGGAAACTAAAACCCCCAGAACGACCACGGAAGAGAGGCACAGAGAAAAAATGGGGGTTCTCTGAATGGATCTTTATCAACGTTTACTTTTGTCGGGAAAGATCCACATATTTACCCATCTTTTTTACTACCGTACTTGGATTTGTAGTAAATCGTTCATGATTACATAATCAAGGGATAACGACGACATGTCTATTGCATGGTATTTGAATTACCGAATCTTGTTTTGTTTAAATTATAGAATGTTAGTACCTCAAGTTTTTAGACTTTATCCAGAGTGGTCCAATTTCAGTTCCAAAACCATCCTGACACAAGGAAAACTTCCGAGATCGATTCTTAGAGAAGGGAAGGGTAAAGAGTAAAGATCTCCGACGGACGTAAGGAACCAAATGCCGGAGAAGAAGGAAGTCAGGTCGTTACTGGTCGACTCAAACTGAGTACGACGGCAAAGAGACCAACAGAGAAGACTTAGGGAGAAAGTACCACCAACCACTAATTAGTGTCACCCTATTAGGTTATATTAGAGAGATAAAATTACAACCGACTAATTATTAGAATTAAGGAAGACTTGGGAAGTAAAGAAAAATGATACATTGGATTGTATAAGTGTCCAAGACCCGTAATCATACATCTGTAGAAACCTCCTGGTAAAAGACGGTGGTGTTGGTATCAGTGTCGACAACTTCCTAAGATTCCGTGTGTCGAACCTACGATGTTGTTGGTCTTCTATGTCACACGACATTCGTCACTCGGAGTCAACTCCCCTCCTCTACCAAGAATTTCTCTTTTCGTTCTCTTTAACTTGAGACCCGGTCGAAGGACTAAACGTAGACCTATTACTATGTTTCTATTTGAAGAACGAACCCTGTCCATTACCCGTTTGTCCTGCGGTCAGAAGAGTAAAGATAAATAAAAAACAATAGTTTCTGTTACTGGAAGTTTGACTTTGACCCACGAGTCACCAAAGTTTCGGTCCCTCAGTACCCAGACTGAGTCAGGACTCGGTGGGGAGTCGTGACGTCCTGAACCTAAGCCGTAGCGTCCTGGTGACACCCATCAACATGGGAGTAGGGTATCCTTCCTTCGGTCCCGTCTCCTGACCTTTCAATGTCTACTGAATTAAAAAATTTTTTCTTAATTTACCTAAAACTCTTCGGACGTTTGGTCACTGATAGTCAGATCATTTTAAGATCATTTTAAGTTCTCTTCATTTATCGACCAATAACTTGTGTCTCTTTTTTTCTTTCTAGTGATTTCAGTTACTTTTTCTTCGGTTCGATTGGAGTAAAGAAAAGACCACCTGATAATCTGATTACTTAACCCTGTACACTTCTATCACACTTATAACTAAAGTAGTCACACAAACTGGTTCTGGGACTTCCAATAAAAAGAAGACAACCCTCTACCATCGATTCAACCTCTTGACCACCTCCCCCCACCGTGAATCCTCTTAAATGACGACTAGTTGTTGATACAAGGTCTAAAACTATACAGTTTAAATTCTACCAGTGGTCCAATAGTGAGACTGGGGTGTTCGGCGGAGACCAATTATAGTAACAGGAGGCTCTACGATTGTACATTTTAGTGTTCAAATATGTAGTCATATTTGAAGGAAGAATAACAAACACAATTTAGGACAGTTATGTCTAAGATTTTACAAAAAACCGAGACATGAGAAATTGTAGTGACGGCGGTAGGACCAAATCCGAGACCAAGGAAAAATGGACCCAATTATCAGAAGGACAGAACTTCACACGAAGAGAGGACATTATATGGATTCTCACAAGAAAGGAATTATGACTGGATTAGTATAACGTGGGGAGGAGTTTTTGTAAATGATGAATTTTTTTGTTTTTTGTTTTTTTGTAAATGATCGAAGGTCGAGGGACAAACCGAGTATGTGTAAAAAATAACGATTATAATTCAGGTCTACTGACCAGAGAGTAAGAGAAAGGAGATAGTAATTGAACTTTTATGGTTGTGATGAGTTTTATCACAATGACTCTCGAAGTTGAAACGAAATGATAAGTAAATAAGTGAGTGAGTAAATAAGTAAACAAGTTACTCAAAATAATTTGTGACTCAATCTACAACACCTCTATTACTACTATTCTATATCAGGATTAAAAAGTCTCCAGAGCGTCGGTCTAAAATTTTTATAACAGAAACTGACGAAAACACGATGTTACTGTCTAAACTCATCAGCGTTGTCTGTGACATATCCAACGACGACGACGATTCAGTGAAGTCAGTACAGGCTGAGACACGCTGGGGTATCTGCCGTCGGGTGGTCCGAGAAGGTAGGTACCCTAAAAGGTCCGTTCTTGTGACCTCACCCAACGGTAAAGGAAGGGGTCACGTACTTTCACTTTTCACTTTCACTTCAGAGAGTCAGCACATATCCAATGTTTCGAATTTTATAAGTGACAGTTAGGGAAAAATCTTCTTCAAACGGTAGGAGACCGGATCCAGTAGTGAGTCTTAAATGTCTATTCCCTCGATCTTATACCTCCAAGTGACACAACTGGTTCCAGAACCCCATGTAGACACTAGGTCGGTTCTTGGGTCACCGGCATGACGAGAACAAGGGAAGAACAGGTACACGAGGACACCTAAGAGAAAAGAATAATTATAACTAATAAGAAGTGGAGGAGGTAAAAACACAGTAAGTCTAAATAAGATATCCAACTCCTACATAGGGATTATAGTTATACGAATAGAGGAAGTCCGGGAAGTTTACAATACATTTAAGTCGTTCGGTTTATAGAACATTTAAGACATGTGAACAACCTAAAACCCCTTGTCCCTGGGTCTGCAACGTTATTACTCCTACTACCGACGACACAAAATTCGTCTCCATCTGTAACGTCTCCGTACATTAATTGTATTTGTGTCAATGATGATAGTAAAACGTTACTTCTACAATAATAAATTTAGAACATCTATCTCTTTACCTCTAAGTCTCATTAAATAATTACACAAATTCCAGTGTCTCTGTCATTCACCATTTCTGATTTTATCTTAGGTCGAACTAAAACGAGGGGTTAAGAACAAGAAAGGTGAGATTACGGGACGAAGAATCACTATCGGGCCATATGTTAACTGGGGACTTGTTGCATCTTCAATCCCCGAGTCTGAGGGAGGGGTGAAAGGACCCGTAAACTCTTAGACGCTTACTGAAATGTCAACCCGGAGACATAGGAATCAAGAGTCTACCACATCTCGACATCATACATTTGACAGAGACACAGTCACGCGGACGGGTCCAGAACATATACATGAGGTGAAATCACACGGGAGTTTGGTGACAAGGACACATACAATAGAGGAAATTAACTAAAACTTGGAGTGTTGTTGGATGGTTTTACATTTGAAGTTCTCTCGTTACTGGAACAGATTGAATAAGAGTCGATATTAGAATCGTAGACCGTGTCACGAACTATGTCTCTCCCCGAATCATAAAAAATGTTGCTCACCCAGTCGAGTGTGAGTACCTTCACATCTTCCCCTACGGGAAGACGGGATTTCGGTCACTGTGTACTGAAAACGATTTCAGAAGGAAATAGTAAGTTTGAGGGAAACATTGTACATGTGAAAGAAGTATTAATTCTCCTGACACAAGCGGATAAACGGTTCCTGTTAAAGTCAAACGAAGGTAAAAACGTGTTAATAATTATCTTAGGGAAAAACGAAAGTTTTCACAGGACTAAACCAGCTACTTAGTATACCAGTAGGTGAACCTTGTGAATTTTGTAACGACTCGGGTCCTCCCAACTTAAACCTTCACACCACCTCTCTTAAACCTTCACACCACCAACTTAAACCTTCACACTACCTTTACACCAGTAACGAAAACACTTTCCTGGCCGAGACCTCAGTCTGGTGGACCCGAAATTAGTGACGGGTCGACATAAGAACGACACGTTCAACCTGTACATGAATTGGAGAGTAACGGAGGTAGGTGAATACCTCTATTCTGACTCTGGACAGAACGTCCCAACGACCATTCCTAATTTACTTTATTAATGTGTTTCACGAATGTAGTCACGGACGTAGTGTCCTGAGATTCATCATCGAGACTCCCCATGTGACAGGAAATTGTTCGATTTTATTCAAACCTCTAGGCAATAACTTCAGTGGTGGGAAGTCGTAAGTGAACTTCAGTTCATTTTACATTTTTGGAGGGGAGGTTTTGCGACAGGGTAACGTTGTGTTCGGCCATTGCTCGCTTACAAATATCTAGTTTTATGGGAACATGACTCACTCGTTAAATGAAGTTCGAGAGAATCAGTAGGGTCTAGACAGTCGAACAGGAGACCAACTGGTTTAGAAGGTCTTGTCTTTGAACAGAAAGGACTAAGACGAATGTAAGGCTACCTCAACCCCACCCCCGAACACCTTCCCACAGGGGAAAGTTCCAGACGGTGATTTTCGACTAAGTATAAGGGATACATGTAAAGAATGACCCTGATAGGGGTGGGTAGCGTCTGTCGTAAAACGAACATGTAAGGGGGGTTGGCGGCGAAGGACTTTAAACGAAAATTTTACTTTCGTAGTCTTGTTATGTCTCAAATCAATTCGACCTGTACTTGTCAGAGACCAAATTTTCCGTGACCTTTGTTTGTTGTTGATTGAAGTAGAAAAAAGGGAAGAAAGCATGTTGTGACAAATAATCTGGTCTACTACATGAGCTGAGGTTTTGTAAGTATACCTTTTTTTTTTAACTTCTTAACACTAATTTTAACTAAAAAAGGGAAACCCTTCAACCTTAGTTTTTACCAATGGACGAGTAAATACTTTGTCTAAATAAGACAACTGTACCTCCGAACAAACTTTACATTAACTTAAAGACAATGGATTACCTTTCACTGTCAATTGTCATAAATAAAAGGTAAACACAGAGTCGTCTATTGTATTGTGTTAAAACTAAACATCAATCGAAGCCTTAGACTCTAACAAGATAGAGACATTAACTTTTCTACCCTCACACTACCGGGGTTATGTTAGGAAAAAACAAAAATATGTTGGTCATTTCCATCGAAATTATGTCATTTGTCGGAGAGAAGGTACGGCGATTACCAATATAAGTCTACATGACGCACTTCGTACACAAAGAATAATCCGAGATTGTGTAGAAAGATACAACTATTAGAGAGGTAAATCTCAAGGTAAAAAAAAAGAGAGACGTTGATTAAGACATTTATTGGAGATAAGAAAGAAGAGGGGGAGGGAAAACACGTTTTTATTGAAGATCGAACCTTTATTTCACTTCTAAGAGGTGTTCCAAACGTTGGTAACGACAGATCGACCGTAAAGACCCTCGGACCACCAGTCCTCTACTCCC
The DNA here is from genome assembly GCA_006410555.1 of Capra ibex. NCBI lineage: Eukaryota > Metazoa > Chordata > Mammalia > Artiodactyla > Bovidae > Capra > Capra ibex. The sequence continues at coordinate 36,605,839 of SJYO01041852.1, read as the reverse complement.
AACATCTACTTCCTACTGAAAACTTACACCACCCTTAAGGTGGATCTCCGGACCCGAGAGTACCGACCCTTTCCTTCCGAAGGAAACCTTACTACAATGGGAAAAAGAAAGAGACTCAGAGCTGACTCTCCATGTTCTTATATTACTGAAGGTTTCACCTGACTTTTACCTTCTCTTACGAATAATTCTACCCAAAGAAGAAGTAAATCTCTTCAACCTTAAGTTAGAACTCGGACACAGGGGTCCGTCTCTAAGTAAAGAGAGGGGTATTGATATAAGGAGACTTCGGGACAAAGGGTCTTTGGGCAAACCTACCTATTAAAGACTGACGGTGACTTCTTTGTGACTCACACGTACTGTTTACCGTCTTTGCCTCCAAAGTGCCGGCGACCTGAAGTAATACCTTACGGGACGGACCGGGAACTGAACAATTCACTGGTACCCTTCGAGTGAAGTAGGTGGACGATATTTGCTCCCGGAGTTGCCGGAAGTTGTCACCAACCTACTTTCCAGAAGTCACTTCGATGTCGTAAAACTAAGTTATTTTGACCGGAAGACGGAGTCCCGGTGGAGGTAGTTTGTGGGACAGTTTCACGAGCTCAAATTCTGTTCATCGGTTCTACCGGACCTCCCGTCCCCGTTTCTTCTCAAGCCGGTCTACGACTGGTAAGTATTGTTACCGGACGTTCTCCTCTTGTCTGTAAAGTCGAGAACGATTAAATTTTCACCGGGTAGTCAGAGCACCCGTCACGTCGAGAGGAGATCTTTATTTCATAAGGTCGTTCCTATAATGAGTCAAGGAAAAAAAAAAAACATATACTACAAAACATTTGTCAATACATCGGTACTTTAGTTTGGAAAATATGTCGTAGTCTATAGTATTGGTAGTTAATAATAAGATAGTAGTTTGGTAAAGGAACAAGTACGACTTTTTACTTAGTTCTTCCTTCTACCTAAAAACTTCCGCCGGACTTAAATCTCACCGGTCTCTGGATATTCTTACGACACAGTCGGAGCTCTCCCTGTCGAAAGACCCTCCCCACGGACTTCTCTTATCCTTTCCGACAAGGATTACATCCTTAACGCAACTAAGTTTCACTTTCAACGTAAAGTCTTAGTCGTACCGGGCGTCCTGCTAAAATCTCTTACCGAGAAGTAAGTCATTCGTAAATGGCCCATGGACGGTACACGGGTCGGGACTCAGCCAATCACCCTACATTATTTCTCTGAAGTCCTAGAAACGTAAACTTCGCCAGTGACCAAGATTCTTGGTTCTTTAGAACCGACGGACGAACTTTTGCGTACGTGTGTGAATAAAAAAAAACAACAAAATCTACTACTACCCTATCCCTCTCACGTAAAATTTGCAAAGTAATTTGCGACTGGGAATTTCTTAAGAGAAACTACCGGAATCTTCGACTGACGTTAGAGAGAGTTGACTACAACGAATAAATGATTATCTGGGGTCCGATAAAATACTGAACTACTGAGTCAAAGAGACAGTTATTTTAATACAGTCATTAAAATGGATGGGGTATCCCGATCAACGTTAAACGATGTTTAAAATCCCTACTTTTCGAGATTTAGTGATGACCACAATAATAAATGAATTGTCGATCTCAAGTCAAGAGTAGTTGTACTTGGAGTAATTGGGACCTCAACCTACCAAAACGGCCTATTTTAGGAGGGTTTAATACCTTAGCCTTTCTAGAACATAAAGAAAAATTAATATTTATAACTTTTTATTTGGTTGAAAATAATTCTGTTTTAAACTTAACCTAAATAAATAAGTGACAATTGTCTGAGTATTTACTAATAATATAAAAATTTGAAAAATAAAATATAACCTTACATCGATTGTTACAATACTATCAAAGTTCACACGCCGTCCTTGAATCGGTATATATATGTACATAAGTTATTTACTAATAAAACTGAAAATCGCACCCTAGAAAATATATATGACATCAACACTTATTTTTTAGTCCCCACCCTAAAAAGAGAAATGTTTACTTCTGGTCTTTATTCGGGAAATTGTCGAGGTTTTTACATAATCCCTGGATCCAGAGAAGACAAAAAAGTATCATCACGTACAGAAAGCCAGAAAACAGAACTTCTACTTTCTGTAAACGACTTAGAGGTCGGTAATAAAGGTACAATGTCTATCCTTCTCGTTCCTGTCTCCGTTTTTCCCCCACTCAAGGTCAGAAGACAAACGATAGAAAATTACCTATAGGGTCGGGTAGGGTCAGTTACTGAAGACGAACACAAATGAACCGGTCTTGAAAACAGGGATGTACATCGACATTCCCTTCGATACTTTACCTCGAAGTTGACCCCTGGAACCACGAGGTTTACTTTGACCCCGAAATAATAATTCGTTCTACCCTCCTACTTAAAATCCAATCCACCGTACGGATTGTCTATAATCCATCTGCAAGAGACACCGTATGTACATGGTCAAATAATCGGTTCCCAGTTAAATAATGTCTAAGTCGAATGACGGTCTACGGTTTCTATTTATTCAAATAGATCGACTTTTGTATATAATATGTAAACATCAATACACAAACACACATATATATGGATGAATAAAAATGTGTTAGTATATAAAACTATATACGAATATATTTTGAAGCAGTGTACTCATACACATACGGTTATACGGATATAGGAAACAAAAATTGAATACGTTTTTACGAGATCAAATCTTTTTATGGTAACAAATTTCCTGCTTTTTTGGGTATTTTCTTCATCGTTCTGTCAAAACGGAATAAAGGTCTATTACTCCAGGATATATCGTTTTACACCGTTTACCTTATTACCATAGTTTTATACTCCTTCTGTGTTTATGTCTACGTTTGACAAGGACTTCTTTCTAGACCCCTACGGTCTCAGGAAAGCAAATAAAGTACGACGAGGGTAGATTAGTCTGGACTGGAAATCTTCCGGAACTACACCATGGGAGTAGTCTAACCTTTACTACTTAATTCATTTTCGAATTTAACGTTTATACTTTTACGAATTAAACGTGTAGTGTTCATTTTTCAGTGTCCTAAAAACTACGTTTTAGATTAAAATTGTGCACCAAGAATATCTACTACAACTGACTATGTCAATTGTATGTCACTAAAATATAAAGAGGTTTTCCACGAAAGAGTGGACCTTAAAGGACGAATCTCGAACGGAAATCACTACGAAAGTATAAGATCACATTCTAAACAGAAAGGACTTCCTGGGTTTGTCGGATCATTATCAGGGATTCCGGCTTCAATGAAGACATAATCCGACCCGGTAGGAAACAAACAGAAGGAGACACGGTATCTCTGAACTAACCGTCAGGTACAAGTACTATTCAATTTATTCTCAGTATGAACCTGAATAAACCTCTTCCTTCTGGTTTAGTATCGGGTGCAAAAGTGGGGTGATCCTAACTCGTTCCACCAATTGGTAAAACTGGGGGACTTCCATGAAATAAATCATTTTATGACGGGGTCCCGTGACATCTTGGAATTTTTTAGGATATATGAATGAACACGTATGTCAGGACGGGGAGTCTATCTCGATTCAGGAAGATAATACTGGAGAATCCGTAATTACGAGTACGGATTCTGTATCTGAAAATTGTAACGTTACAGGTATATAAAAAATAAGATGACCTTTGGTACCGAAAACACTTATTAAAAATTATCGTCTTCAGGGTAAATAGTTGATTCAAGACACCAAGCTGACACCGTTAGGTGCGACTGTTTACTCCTTTACTCACTGACTTAAATTTTAGTCCAGGAATCTCTTCAACATATTATTTCTCGTATTTTAAAAGTGGCGTCGACAAGAAACACAAGTAGACACATAAACCGACACTGAAAACCGTCGTAAACACGTAACCAAACCCATATCTTATAAAATAGGGGAAGAACCATTACTCTGGATACCAAAATCGGCTGAGTTAAGACATGAAGAAAAATGACGACCCAGGTGGTCGCCGGATAATCGACAAGATAATGACATCGCTCTCCTCAACAAATCCAAGAATGGTAATTTGTAAATCATTCGTGTATAATTTGTGTATACATCATATTTACGACAAAGTGTCTTCCCTCCGTATCCACGAAGATCTACGAATATAAACCTCTCCTGACCTAAACATACTGTCTATGGTCATGTAGTGTCTTTAAATATCTTTGATACACAGAACCTGTAGACAGAGAACCAAAACAAAACCACACCTCAACTCGTATCATTTTCCGCACAAAATATCTCTGTTCTATGTAAAGGACGATGTAAAATTTCGAGTCTCTCACGGACAAAGACACTTGCAAGTTTCGGATTGAGTCTCAACCCATACACATCCACGAATCAACCACAACCAACTCTTTAGGGTATAATCAGTCTTATTCAACCAAGTTGACGTAATTGTTTGTTAGTAGTTTAGTACGACCACTTCTCGTCAGTATGTCTAGTTAGTGACTATTCTTACTACTGGTTGTAAATAACTCATCGACGTTGCGTCATTTGTGATAAGATTTGTCAAACGAAGCTAATTGATAAACTTAGGAGTGTCGATTTACTTTACACTAGATAATAGTAATGGTATAATGTCAGTTCTTTTGTCTCCGTAGTTCACCAATTTGTTGAATAGACTCCAATGTGTCATTCAGAGTGTTTAGGAACCTTTCAGACTAAAGTTGTAGAAGTGAACATTAACGATACGTTATAAAAACATTGGTAAATTACAAAAACGGAGGGTTTCGGAGAAGAAAAAGAAGAACGATTATCGTATACTTAAAACGAAAAAGAGAGGGTTCTTGACCTTATAATTGAGTTTAATCTCGATGTTATACAGAGGTACCTCCGTCGACCATTCTCCCAGATAATTAAGGACGATAGACCCAGGGGACAATCGATCCAAGTGTAAAAAAGACTTCGAACTGAGATCAGAAAGTCAATCAGGATACTCAATAGGATACAAGAGAATAAGAGAGAAACACTTTTTAATAAACCCGAATTCAATCGGTCTCAACCAAAGACAACGAATGTTGGTTTCTTGGGACTAACTGGGACTCGTATCGGCTGTCATCTCACCAAGGTAGAATCACTATGTAAAGAGAAAGCAGAGGTACAGAGAACCGTGCCTCGTCATTTCCGAAACCTAGGACCGTCTGATCAGACAAAACCGGTGAAAAAAAAGGACACATGTTTACCCTATGAGTAAACTACCACTGACTTACCTTAGTTTTACAATCCCGAGAGTGAAGGAAATGAAGGGACTTTCGAGTACTACTCGAAGTCCACAAACAATAAAAGACTGAGGGTCCTACCTTTGATTTGTGAACTGCAACCGATAAAAACTGGAATGTCGTTACTTAGAAAAAAACGTCACTGGGAAAAGAAGATCTATGTTTCTAATGTATTCCTACTAACTTTAGATAAGTAACCGAAAATACTACGTAAATATAGAGGTTCTACCGGGTACTTCCATTTAACACACAAACACAAAACTTCACTCGACTTCCGACACTCTTCGAGTACCTTTCTTTCTTCTCCGAAAATTTTCATGCAAATACTCTTCTTAATATAGTTTCGTAGTGTCGGATCACCAAGTCTCGTACCCGAAACACCCTCTCACTAGTGTCCCTACATCCAAATTAAGAAGGTCGAGATGATGAACCGTAGAGACCCTTTCGACACATCACACGAACTAAAAAGGTAAACACGATCACTTCAACATTACGGGTGGAACACGGACTATAAATCGTCCATAAACAATTTACTACAGTAATAATCAGTATAATTAAACCACGGGGTTTGGGAAAGATCAAAGTTCACTCCCGGTGAAACCGTGAAAAAAAAAAGAAAAAGAAAAAATGAAACCGTGAAGAAATGACAGAAAATAAATAACATGAACTTACATAATAGAAGATTTTTATAAGTTCAGGAACAGGAGACAAGGAAACGGTAGTTGGTTTTAGTTAGGGTCCATAGGTTCTGTCCGACAGAGGTGTATAACATCTGAACTTTTTTTCATTTCACAACTAAACTAACTCCTCTATCCTCCTGTATACGAACTCCCATCCTGTCTGGAACTACAGGTAGGACTAGAGAGGTAAATGGTCGACACACTGGGACCTGTCCAAAGACGTTAAACGGTTCATTATTTAGTATGGTTTAAGTGTCTCAACACTCCTAATTTACTCGATCTCGATATTTTTGGCTCGTATCTAGGATCCAATATTGGTACCTCTACGAAAACCACTATTATAATAAAAGACAAACTTTATACTTACCCAATGGTGAAATTTCTTAATTAGTGTCCATGTATGTCGATCCTAACGTTTCACCATTTTACAACGGTACTTTCGACGATCCAGGACATAAATACCGATTAAGTTCGTTTAAAAATCGGTTGGATTATACGCCCAATCCTTCGTTGTCAATCTTGACCTGTACCTTGTTGTCTGACCAAGGTTTATCCTTTTCCTCATGTAGTTCCGACATATAACAGTGGGACGAATAAATTGAAGATACGTCTCATGTAGTACTCTTTGTGACCCGACCTTCTTCGTGTTCGACCTTAGTTCTAAAGGCCCTCTTTATAGTCATTAGAGTCTATACGTCTACTGTGGTGGGAATACCGTCTTTCACTTCTCCTTGATTTTTCGGAGACCTACTTTCATTTTCTCCTCTCACTTTTTCAACCGAATTTCGAGTTATAAGTCTTTTGTTTCTAGTACCGTAGACCAGGGTAGTGAAGTACACTTTTTCTACCCTTTAGTCACCTGTGTCCCAGTCTGAAATAAAACCCCCCGAGATTTTAGTGACGTCTACCACTGACGTCGGTACTTTAATTTTCTGCGAATGAGGAACCTTCTTTTCAATACTGGTTGGATCTATCGTATAAGTTTTCGTCTCTGTAATGAAACGGTTGTTTCCAGGTAGATCAGTTCCGATACCAAAAAGGTCACCAGTACATACCTACACTCTCAACCTGACACTTCTTTCGACTCACGGCTTCTTAACTACGAAAACTTGACACTACAACCTCTTCTGAGAACTCTCAAGGAACCTGACGTTCCTCTAGGTTGGTCAGGTAAGATTTCTAGTCAAGACCCACAAGTAACCTTCCTGACTATAACTTCGACTTTGAGGTTATGAAACCGGCAGAGTACACTTCTCAACTGAGTAACCTTTTCTGGGACTAAGACCCTCCCTAACCCCCGTCCTCCTCTTCCCCTGCTGTCTCCTACTCTACCGACCTACCGTAGTGACTGAGCTACCTGTACTCAAACTCACTTGAGGCCCTCAACCACTACCTGTCCCTCCGGACCACACGACGCTAAATACCCCAGCGTTTCTTAGCCCGTGCTGACTCGCTGACTTGACTTGACTTGACTTAACTAAATCTATTTTCACAGACCGGAAACTCACTCAAAAGGTTATCCTTAATGAGGAACAGAAGACTCCTAGTTGAATTTAAGAAACTCCCACTCTCAACTGTCTACTTTATATCCTGTTAGTCAATTAAATTTAAAGTCTATTTGTTACTTGTTAAAAATCATATTCACACAAGGTACGTTATAAACCCTGTACGAATACGATTCTTCTAGGGACCTCTTCCCTTACCGTTGGGTAAGGTCATAAGAACGGACCTCTTAAGGAACCTGTCTCCTCGGACCCTCCGATATCAGGGACCCCAACGTTTCACTACCTGTACTGATTCACTGATTGTGAAAGTGAAAGTGATAGGATTCTTTAATAAATAAATAAACCATAATTTAATTCGACCTGTAAGACATAAAAGGAAAAGATTTCGACCGTTGAAATACACCCTGATATATCGTTGACGAGGGTACTTGGAGTAACCATTTCTGTTCTTATTAGGAAATTCCTATTTCAACTCAAAGAGAGAGGTGAAAGACCACGGGACCTAAGATCGTGTTCCGAGAGACTACGAAAAGGGTGTTCGAGGTTATCTTGGCACACAATGGAATTAAAACACAAGTAAATAAAATTAGGTAAAGTAGGAATTAAAACACAAGTAGATAAAATTAGGCAAAGTAGTCTACTTGTCGTAATTGAGTAGGATAAATATATATTAGGTAAATATTCGTGACTTTTTCTCCCGTATAAACCGTCCTTTTTGTCGAAGATAAATCGTTAACCGTTTGCAGTTCTCTCCAAACCGAAACTATTTGTAGAAACTTTCAACAGTACCTCCCTTCCGCTAATAACGCTAGGAGAAGGAAAACCCCATTTGATTTTTTTACTTTTGTTTGTGTGTTTTGTGGAGTACTATTCCTTACTTTCTCCAAAACGGAAATAGAAATTTCTTATAGGAAACTCCGACGAAGAGACAGGGTCGAGAGTTCCGTGATTGATTTGTCGAAACGCAATTAACCTCTCCGTCGACCCAACTTTCGTCACTAACTACGGACACTACCTGGTGCCGAACCGGTCACCGCGTACTTTGACGGAGGAGCCTTCGGAAGGGTCCCCGAACGACCTCGTCCGCCCCGGGTCCCTCCCGTTCCCCGACCCCTGACCCGACAAAGGTGTAGCAGAAACAACGACCCCGACGGTGGGAGTTGTTCGGACTACCAACACGAGGGTCTCAATGTCAACACTACCCACAGTTTCTGGACCCGAGAGGATAACGGGACAGTAACATAGACACACGGTAGTAGCCCCCGTTTTTTTCACTTTCCTTTAGGAAACGGACCAAAGGATAAAAATTGTCTCTCTCTAATTTTAGACTGCCGTATCACTAAGTCATAAGGACCTACTTCTCTGGGTACCCTTACGACCGAGAACAATCTTTAGAGATTTCCGGTTACTAAGAGATGGGTGTCTTTCGAAAAGACCCCACCGCCCCTGTGCAAATCCGGAGACATCCACAAGAACCACCGTTGAGTCGATCAAATACGAGTAACAGTGAATGAGAAATTAAACATTGGATTAACATGGAGACTTGACGAAGGACAAATAAAATCTTTTCAAACATCGTCATCTACACGTTCCAAATAAGGGTTTCTCCTTGAAATCTCTATCTTCGAGTATTTTTAATTCGGAAGGTATCTCTTTGATATCATATATAAAATCCCTGTAATGAACACATAATTACCTGTAACTACGTAGTAAGTTCAATATAAAAGACTCGTAGTTGATACATAATATCGATATCATTGATATTTGTTGTTATTGTTGTTATCTTTGACCATGAATATACCCAAAAAATGGACGGTTCAAGAAAAGATTTTCAGAATACGTAAATATATAAATATAGGAGTAAGTATATACTCTTGCTCTACCAACCTACTGTAGTGACTGAGTTACTTGTACTCAGACTCATTCGAGGGCCTTTACCACTGCCTGTCCTTTCGGACCACACGACGTCAGGAACCCCAGCGTTTCTCAGTCTGTGCTGACTTGCTGACTTGTTGTCGTTGTTGAGGAGTAAATATGGTACTTTCATCGGAGTCAAAACCGGATCCAGAAGAGATTCTTTTACTTCATACCTTCTTTATTCTCTTTCGTGTTAAAGATATGAGTTTCTGCACACAAAGTCAAGTTTTCTCTTTCGTAAACATGGACATTGTTAGTCCTTTGTTAAATCCCACTGAGTACCGTGGACTCAAGTCTCGTTCCCCTCCCATGAACCCCTCATTCTGGTAAGATCTTTCGTCCTTCCTTTTGACATTAAAGGCTTTTTCGGAACCTCTTTCCAATCCGAGAATTCGCCATCGTGCCTATGTCCTCTTCCCGTCCGTTCGTCCACCCCTTACCCCCGTACGGAACCACTCCGTCGTTCCGTCCGTACTGACCCACTGTAAAGACGTCGAAGAGACCCTTTCCCGTACAGAACCTCTACCTTGTAGTCCAGAACCGGTGGACCAATAAACATTGACTGTAAAAGGTACCTTATCACCTGTCGTCGGGACTGGAGAATAGCGAAAAGTCGCGGGGGGAAAGAACTTTCGGTGGTCTTACCTGCATTAGTCCCGTAAGTCTCGTCGAGTATTGTCAAGGGAGAAAGTCCCGTCTCTCACAAAAAACTCTCCGATAAAACAGGAACCTCTAAACATACATAAAAGGACCCCAAGTGGAGATAAACCCCCACTCTTGACTCTGGTTTGGGACCCGTCGTAGAGGGACACATCCTCCACTCCGGGTCCCTTCGGACACACCACTCGACAGACCGACAGAGCCCCGACACAGGAGGAAAACCAGGTAGAGGGACGGAAGACAGAGAAGAAAGAGTTGGTGAAGAAAGATAGAGAGTCCTTCAGTCTGGGAGAGTGGTCAGAAGACGTGACGGACGACGGGCTGTAGGTTTCACTATCGGGAAAAACAGGACGCAGAAGTCCTCGGGACCAAACAAACAAGGTCGACAAGATCGGTCAAAGGGGAGTTTAAGTGATACAGAAGTAAAGAGAGTAAGAGGTTACTTAAGGGGAAGGATGAGAAGGTGAGAAGTGACTAAAGTGTGGACTACAAAGAAAGAATGAATGACGAACGAAGGACGAGTAAAAGAGAAAATCACTTAAATAAACAAGACGTACAGGTACCCAGAGCTGAGGTGCGTAGGTCCGGGGACTCAAGTCGAATTTGCAAGTCCGACAAGTTCTCACGTCCGGGACCCTAACCGACCTGAACCCTATCTTCTACCATGATAACGAACAGCAACACACAAACCTCTGTTCAACAAATTGAGAGAATCGGATTTCTAAGAACATGAACCCCTATTTTGAGGGATAGGGGACCCCAAGACACTTATAATTTACGTTATGACTTCCGAGACCCCTCGCCCCTCCCTGGGTCCTGGTACGGACCGTCTCTCGTCCTCGGACTACTTACCGTCGGTGTCGATATGAAGTGGGAAACTCCAGTAGCATCAAGTTCAAGTTCCTCAGGAGAAATTGTAAATGTAGTATGTGTGTAACTGTGTCTTACTGGAGAACAGGTCATGTTTTACCTCTACCCCCTTTACCACCCTTCTTCAATTAAATGATACAGTAATTCTCTAAAACTCTCTCTTTTCTTAAAATTTGTCCATCATAACAGTCCGAGTTCCCAAACTTGAACAATCTTTTTCGTTTCCTCTGTTTGAAGAATTTGTTTTCTCACTAAGACCCTTTGGTAAAGGTCTCCTAAGTAGACCGTACCTACCCCTGAAATCCCTCTAACCTCCAGTCATTTGGTACATCCTCCGGTGACACTACTAGACTCTCCCATCTTTCACCCATTTCTGGGTCTAATTTCACTGTGGGTCCTTCCTACTTACCCCTCGTACTTTGTCACCCCCACATCACCTCCTTTTTCTCTCATTATGTACTTAGTTTCAAAACAGACACTATACCATTTTTACTAACAAAGTTTAATTATTTTTACTGAAACGTTTCTTCTTAGTCTACCTTTCCTCTTTTACTTAATTTAAAATCCGTCTAACACTGAGATTACAGTATAGTTCACCCAGAGTTTTAGTCTTAGACTAAGATAACAGTCTTTATTCTCCGACAGAAACTCTTGGTGGTCGTAACTCAGTATGACCTTTACAAGAAAGTGGAGTGATCCAGTCATGTATCAATAAGTCACGGATGATACACGTCCGCACTAAGAGACTCGGTTTTTATATCCTCACTCTTTTTAGTTCAGGGACGGGAGGATCTCGAGGGTAAGGTAACACTCTTGTCTTACCCGTGAGTATCTAGTGTGATTGAAGTACTACCGAGGTGCGAGTCGTGAAAGGAACCAAATTAATACATTAACAAAAGAGTCCAGTTGAGTCACTCTACCTATACTGATATTAGAGACAACGTACTTATTCCGTTACCTCCGATTCCTTCCGTTTAAATCTCCGTCTTTGTCTTCTGAATTCTGACTTGAAACGTCCGACAACTGGTTACTTCGACCCTCCCTCTTTCTTCATTTCCTCTTCCACTTCTTCCCCAGTCTCTTTACCCTCTCTTCAGTCTTCGTCGACCACCGTACTAGTTACAGTTCACGGGACCCTTCAATTCGTTTTATTCTTTATTCTTTTCTGGAGTCCCTAAACCAACCTTTCTATGATGACTACTGAAGAGTCACCAGTCAGAGGGGTTTATCATTAATGTCCATCTACTACGTATAGTCTCCGGAGTGGCTCCCGTACCGTTGGGTGAGGTCATAAGAACGGACCTCTTAGAGTACCCGTCTTCTCGGACTACCTGATGTCAGACACCACAGCGTGTCGTCTCTACTGACTCCGCTGAATCGTGTGTGTGTTACTCTTTTACCAGTTTCTCGTGAATAGGGTCTTCAATCTCTTTCTTCGCTTTATTTTGTCGTCAATTGTTTACGTTTGTGTATTTCAATGAAAGATGCACCTCTTCCATGTCTTCCAGTCTTCCCTCGCATTCTATATCCGCTCCAGTTCTTTCCCTTCCTGGGTCCACCGACCTCCTCTACCCCCTTACCTATACTCCCGAGAACTTCCCACGTCCGTTCCTCCCCTTTCCTCTACTCCCACACCCAAACGACTCTACCTGGTTACATCGTCTATCCACTCTGAGAACTAAGTCTGTCGAAAAAGAAGTTTGATATTCTGAGGTACAATGGTCCGTGTTCAGAACCAGGACTCTTTCCTAACCGCTGGTTTTCCTCCTTCCTGATAAAAGGTGTAAAAGTCATAGAGAGACCCCTTAAGTAGTTTACGTTGAATGACAAGTCAATCCACACGGCAACTACAGAAGGCGACAAATAAATAAATAAAACCTAAAATTTTATTGACAAGGGAAATAGGACAACCACGTACAGAACACGGACATCTTTTTACGACCACTATAATTTTCCTTTAAACATAAACGTGAAAACAATCAGAAAGTGTAGGAGAAGGACAGTTGAAATAATCACACTTTACGGTAATTAGTAATGTCACAGTATTTTGCGTGAAATGTTATTACAATAAAGGGGAGTTCCAAATAAAGATGGTAAGATTCTCTATAAACACAACCTTTATCCAAAGTAAAACTCGGAAAGTAGAACTTGAGGTATCAATAAGGACCCTGACGGCGGGGAATCAACTATTAACGAAAGCCCACAGACAATGTCTGCAACATTAGAGGTCTCCCTCGAGACTTTTCTCTACCCAATCCGGTTATTTTTCTGGGAATCCAAAACTTATTTTTAGTGGTATACCAGAAAGGAATCCTGACAAATAAGTGTCGGACCCCCAACTCTTTGGCTCGGTCCCAGTAGTTTTCCCTGCTTCCTTGAGAGACGAAGGCCCTCTGACATTTCTCACCTGTGAAGGGTTTCCTGGAGATCCTACCTGGGTACCCAACAACCATCTGACTCATTTGAGTATCAAGTCCAAACTCCCACCTTGTCATTCCTATCGGTCTTAGGTTCTCAACTTCTTTTTAGGTTCTAACGAACCGGGGATTTCTCATAAATTGAACTTCCCCTTGGTGTTTTCTACCCTCATACACATACCACTTTCACAATCAACGAGTAAACACGAACTGAGAAACACTGGGGTACCTGATGTCGGACGGTCCGAAGAGACAGGCACCTTAAGAAGTCCGTTCTTATGACCTCATGCATCAGTTAGGGAAGTGGTGCCCTAGAAGGGCTGGGTCCCTGACTTGGACCCAGAGGGTGTAACGTCCGTCTAAGAAATGACAGACTCTGTGGTCCCTTCGGGTTCCACTCCACTTGTCTATGTTTATACTCTCATCCACGACGTCCGAATCTACAGTAAAAGGGACACAGAAGACTTACGACCCAGTAAAAGAGGCAAAGTTGAGGTATGGGTCCGTCCAGTCCTCGTCAGAAAATGATTCGTTCACCGTAAATGATTCACGAAAATTTTTAGGGTTAACCGCACTATGCCAATGGTGAAAAAACTTCACCATCGTAAATTTTTTTACAGAAGACATAAGACTCGCCTCTTCCGTTACCGTTGGGTGAGACCATGAGAACGGACCTTTTAGGGTTCCTGCCTCCTCGGACCATCCGACGTCAAGGACCCCAGCGATTCTCAGCCTGTGCTGACTTGCTGAAGTGAAAGTGAAAAGTCAAAGGACACCTCTTCCTTTACCGTTGGGTGAGGTCACAAGAACGGACCTCTTAGGGTCCCTACCCCTCGGACCACCCGACGGCAAATACCCCAACGTGTCTCAGCCTGTGCTGACTTCACTGAATCGTCGTCGTCGTCGTCGTCGTAAGACAACACATATGTATGGTGTAGAAATAGGTAAGTAGACGACTACCTGTAAACTAACGAAGGTACAGAACCTACAACATTTATCACGACGATACTTATATCCCCACGTACATAGAAAAGTTTGATATCAAAACAGACCCATATACGAGTCCTGACCCTAACGACTCAGTATACTGTTAAGACAAAAATCAAAAAATTCATTAGAAGTATAACAAAAGGCATCACCGCTGTGTTTAAATGTAAGAGAGGTTGTCACATCCTTCGAAGGGTAAAGAGGTGTGGTAGAGGTCGTAATTTATTGTCATAATAATCGTCTCTTTTGGGATTCACAGTCACCATGGTTCCAACTCCTGGAGACGTACTTTTCTTATCTTATATCGGCCATCAGTATCTTACGATGAAGATTATGGTCCAATGATTTCTCTGCTACTGAAGGTATAACCCGAAGGGACCACCGAGTCGACCATTTCTTAGACGGACGTTACACCCTCTGGACCCAAGCCAGGGACTTAACTCTTCTAGAGGACCTCTTCCCTTTCCGATGGGTGAGGTCATAAGACCGGACCTCTTAAGGTACCTGACATATCAGGTACCCCAGTGTTTCTCAACCTGTCCTGACCCACTGAAAGCGAAAGTAAAGTATAACCCATGAAGGGGAGTGAAAGAGAAACTAACGAAGAAGACCTTTTCAGTCGACGGTACACACACCGGACACACTCACTCGAACTTCCTTTAGATTAGAAGACTCCGGACGGCTGACGGTATACTCACTCAAACCTTCTTCTAGGAGAGGGTTAACTCGGAACTTTACTGAAGTCGACTCATCGTGGAACCGATACCGGACACGTGGTGGGGTTCGGTCTAAGTGAGTGGATACGGTGAGAATCTAAGGACTGGGTGACACCAACACTCTGTTACAAACAATAAAATTCAACGATTTGAAATCCGGATCAGTAATGTGTCGTTATCTAAGCAATATTATCGTTATCGTTGGCCATGTTTTCTTCAGACCTCCGTTCCACAAAGGTCTTAACCTAGTATCTATGTTATTATAGTAGGTCCGGGTCTAAAAGAGACACGTAGCCGAGAAGACACCCGAAAGAGAACTACTAGGATTCTATCCTCTGGATCCGTAGTATACACGACACACACACGAATCAGTGAATCAGGACAGACGGAGAAACTCTGGAAAACCTGACATCGAACGGTCCGAGGAAACAGGCACCCTAAAAAGTCTGTTCTTATGACCTCACCCAACGGTAAAAAGAGGAGGTCCCCTAGAAGGGTTGAGTCCCTAGTTTGGACTTAGAGGACACAGAGGACGTAACGTCCTTCTAAGAAATGAGTGACTCGGAAACCCCCTCGGGTATATGAGTCAAGGTTTTCGTTCTTCTCTCCAAGAAAAAACCGTAGAGAAAAATAATCCCAACTTTTGAAGGGGGTCCTTGGTGAATGTACTGAAAGGGGAATCCAAGGGGGTACCTGTACTAATTCTATGTATGCCTACTACAGGTTCAACATTCCGTCCGATCCTTTCATTTATAAGCCGTAAAAACGAAGATACAACCTTTCACCAGAGATAGTCGTTTTGTTTCTTTTTCTACACCTTCTTCTCTGTTAAGGTGTAGAAAGGGAAACACTCATCTTCGGGCATCCAAACCCATTGTAAAGACACTTCGTTACTCGGGTCTTGAGATAAATCCAGAGGCCCGTGACTGACGAACCCGTTAATGTACAGGGTAAGTGGAGAAGGGAAAGACATCGTCTATAAAGGGGTGACTCTATACGAGCGTACGTCCCTTAGCCATTCCTCCCTCCCTTCCGTACCAACCGAATCCATAAAACAAGAACCGACGATCAACTGAGAGTCCCCTGACGACGACGACATTATCCTTAGTAACAAAGGAGACTTTCAAGCCCGTCTCAACAACTTCTCCCTACCTGACACCAAATTATCAAAACGAAAAGGAATTCGAAGTCTCGTTGGGGACGACGAAGTCTGATACTGATATCGGAGACCTCCCCTTTAATACCTCTCCTTGTTTTAGTGTATAAAATAGGAGTACTGACGTAACCTTCACCACCCCTCTACTTCTTATGTATACTCCCCCGTCCAAACATTTATACTACTGGACTTTTCCTTACCAACTCGTGTTCAAGACCAAACCTTTATCTCTGGGTGTCAGTAAAGACTCAACGTTCTCGTCCAATTATATCTCTCCGTCTCCCCTGTCCCCACCCTAGTACCTTAAACCTATATTTACACAAGTTTCGAGTTGGGACGGAAGATAATCGTCATACTAGAACCGGTTCAGTAATTTGGAGAGACTCGAGTTACGACATTAGTCATCATGTACTTTCATGGATCACATCGTGACACAAAGGAAAAGAAAATACTTTTCGGTTCAGTCCAAAGAAGACAACCCATCTTAGAACTACAGGGGGTCTGAGAAAAGGTCTCGGGGGACAGTGATAAAATAAGGAGGGCCTCTTGTGGGTGCACGACGACATAAAGTGGTACACCTTTTCTCTAGACTCTTTGTGTCCGTGATAACCCTATTCCTTAAATTAAAGAATGTGTAGTGTCTGTATAAGTGTCACTTTCTCCTTCTGGCTTATCTATGTCCGATTTACGTCGTCGTATTTAGTACTTATCCCCTGTAGTCACCCATTTGTAAAGAACCCTTTCTATGCAGAAGGATACTGTAGATTCGGTGGGAGAAATCCGTAGTCTGAGAGGAGGAGACGGATTCTGATTGGAATGTTTACGTTCAAGGGTAATTATCTTTCCCGAAGTATGTTATGATTAATACAGGAGAACTGGAGTCACCTACTAAACATTGAAATAAGAAAGGAAAGATTCCCCACTTTTGATAAAACTGTATACGACGAAGTTCCGTCCCTGTCTTACCCTCCCAAATGAGTAAGAAATAAATTTTGAAAAATAAAACATAACAGTATATCGACTAATTGTTACAACACTATCAAAGTCCACCTGTCGTTTCCCTAAGTCGGTATATATATATATACATAGGTAAGAGGGAATTTGAGGAGAGGGTAGGTCCGATGGTGTATTGTAACTCGTCTCAAGGGACACGATATGTCATCCTGGAACGACTAACAGATAGAATTTATATTGACACACGTACAACTAGGGTTTGAGGGATTGATAGAGAATGGGGGAGGGGAGGGGAGGCCGTTGGTATTTAAGTAAGAGACTCAGACAAAGACAAAACATTCCTTCAAGCAAACATAGTAACGAAAAATCTCGACCGTATATTTCCTACAGTATCCTATAAAGAGGACACAGACTGAATGAAGTGAGTAAGAAACATTTCCCTACCTCCTCTACCTCGTGTCGAGAGGGATTCAGACCTCGAGAAACCCCTTCGGAACTGAAAGTCTAGCTCCGTGGTCCTTCACGGAGGGAAGTAAGACCAGGATCGAGACCCGACGGGAACACCAGAAAAGGGGAAATTTACAGGTAGAAACTCATTATAGTGTTCCGATTATTCCTTCCGACACCCAGGTCTTTGACTGTCGACTTTTGACAGGGGTACTTCTTTGATTACCTCACCAATTCTTGAACCCGAAATTTGACGGGCCAAGGTCACGGGTACGAAGGTGAGTCATCAGTGCCGAAACTCATGCAGTAAATTAAATAGAGGGTTTCAGAGTCAAAGGAGTAGATATTTTGACCTAATTACTGTCATCATTATATGTCACGAATGGACTCGAACGGGTCTGGACAAGATTGTGATATACGTAACTGAGTAAATTAGGCGTGTCGGCAGAATTCTCGACTCTTAGTAATATGGGTAAGATGTACATGGCCCGACTCCGTCCCAATCCCATGAACGGAGTCCAGTGTGTCTTCGGTTACCCTCTCGGTCCTAAAGTAGTACTCATCAGACTAAGTCCCGGAGGCAAGGATTGGTAGGCGACGGGACTAAAGGACTCTTTGGGAACTCCGGAGCAACTCTACTACGTCCGTTTCACCATGTTACCAGAGAACCAAGGACAACAAAAATGCAGGACAAATGACCCAATGACAGATATCTTTCAGAACACACAAGAATGTCCAACTACTCCAATTTCTACTTGATAATGATTGAGAATCTCCAACGGTCTTTTTCACCCTTACTTCAGAAACTGGAAGAAAACAAGGAAGAAAGTTCAAGTTTACGGCGATCGATTTTTCTCTTGAAACTACAAAATTAATAGACTTCCATCCGTCCATCCAAAATACTGGGGGTAAAATCCGTTCCCCAAGGGTCCACCACGAGCACCATTTCTTGGGCGGACGGTTACGACCTCCACATTCTCTACTTCCACGCTAGGGACCCAATCCTTCTAGGGAACCTCTTCTCGTACCGTTGGGTGAGGTCATAAGAACGGACTTCTTAGGGTACCTGTCTCCTCGGGTCTTCCGACGTCAGATGTCCCAACGTTTCTCGACCTGTACTGACTTCGTTGAATCGTGTTCGTCACTACCTACCACCCCGAACAATCTACTACGAACGTCCCGGGGACGTGCTCCAGCTAACCTATACCACCCTTTCGTGGATGACCCTGGGGAGTCATCAACTCCTGTTAGTATAAACTACAATATAGTACTAAAAACGTCCTCGATATGGTTGTACACAGAAACAATGATGTATTACTCGGAGTGTTCTCCCACCGCCCACCACCTCAGTCAGTTTACAGAACCGAAATTTTAACAACGTTTCCTCTTCACTTCCGGTAGTTGACTCGACCAGACATTCCTGGTACCCTTCATTGTCGGCATAATAACTTCGACTGGAAGACGAATTTGGACATCGGTAAAGTAGTTAGTGGGTGGTAAACCCAGAGGACTTCCAGTCAGTTTACTAAGGCAATTAGCGGCCGAGTAAGAGTCCAAGAGCGAAGTCCTCATTATTTAAAAATTTTGAAAAATTTTTTACTTTTCAACCTACTGTCCACACATACCTTCTTTTTATTAGTCTACCTTCTTGTCAGTAAATCCTCGTTTACCAGTCTCGTTCACGTCTTAACTTCCATTTCCAAAAAGTACCGAGTCTTTCTCGGGGGACGGAGGGTCTGTTCACAGGCCTACTCTCTCTTCCTACTCCAGGAGCTAATGAGTTCCACACAGTAGTTGTAGTGAACCAAGACATAAGGACTGTAGTTCAGAAAGGTTATGACTCATTCGTTGTAGGCCTCGGGCTACACCCCTGTAACGAATCAATTGGTGTGTCTATTCCAGGAGTGACCACTGTTTAAGACCACCTGTCCGAGGGACCTTTAGTCTCTCGACGGACTAGGTGAAGAGTGAACAGTGGATTTTATAGTCAGAATAAAAACAATATGTTGGATAACCCCTTTTGTTTTTTGTGTCCGTCTGGGAATTCTCTATTTAGACGAAATAATATTTGTTAAAAAAAAACAAACGTTTTTATCTATGACTATTCTACCCCCTTTACCTCAGTGACTTACCTTTGTGACTTATCCCTCAACGAACCAGTGCACCAGTGAACAGTACACCAAATTTTATGATGACAGTAAAGTTCTAGTACCCGGAGGTTCAGTCTTTCCGGACTTAACTCAGGAGTAAGACGTGTTTAGCGACACAATGGAATGCGTTCAATGAATTCGAGATACTCAGAATCGACGGTTTAAACATGTATTCCCATCAATATAAAGGTGGAATTCTAACGTTATTACGAATGTACTCTCGGAGGTAAGTAAGTTCTTTTCCAAATAACCACATTATTTATAGGATGTTCTCGTATCTCCAATTTTCGTATCTAACACCTTTGTTTTATGGACACAAAATTAAGGTCAAAGTTGTGAATCTGTTCAATGACTTCAAGAGACTCGTAGATATTTTTTGCCCTATTGTCCCCATATATGGAGTATCTCAACAACACTTCTAAGTCTCGAAGACATAAACGACGGAAATCTTTTCACGGACCGTGGATCAATCACGAGACATTCACAATCAGTAATAATACACCACCCCTGTTACCGTTCGGTTTTCTTTTTGTTTCTCCTTGTCTTTTTTTCTCTTTTTTTTTCTCTGTTCTCGAGAAATACGTTGAGGACCAAATAACCCTCTTCTGTTCTGTGTATTTCACGATAGGTGTCTCGGACCGTAAATTCATAAGTCATCTGCCATCGAAATTCCTAGTAGTGCCGGTGGGTTTAATGAACCGGACTCAGTGATTGCCGGTCAGACTTTCCGTCTCTCCTTGACATTCAGTGTAGATCAGGTATATAGTACGGACGTGGAGGAAGACCAAGGAGTAGAAGGTAGACTCTACCTACATAGGAAACTCTATCAGTCCCTTTATCTCCACCGACGGACTGTGGGGTGAATATTTCATACACAAGTAGACGCTACTCTTTACGACCCGAAGGGGTAGAAACCACCCAACCAAGACAACACGTAATGGACTCGGGTTCTCTTGCGTCTGACGCTGTACGACCACACGACTCACTAGTTGAGGTGGGGGAAGTCGTTTCAAGGACAACTCTTTGGATCGGGTACTCCGGTACCCACCCTATACCTCCGCGTGGGTAACCACAAAAGTACACACGTCACCTAGGTAGAGACGTGTCAACTCCCACTTCACTTTACTTTGGACAAAAGAGTAATTAAAAGTAACAAACTGACCTCTACTTCAGGCAACTGTTGTGACTGAATCTTAGAGATCAAAAGTATCTTATACACAATATTCTTTATTATTCCGACACAAAACAGAAGAGTCGATTGTAAAAGATGAGTAATTAACTCCTGTTTACTATTCTTTCCGAGGGGGGAAGAAGGAAGGGAAAGAAACAGGGAGGGAGGGAGTCTAGAAAGGAAGAGGAGGGGAAAAGGGTGGGGGAAGGAAGAAGGGGGACGGGCGGAGGGGCGGGGGAGAGAGGCTCCATTGTCTGGCAAGGTCTGTGTCCTCTTGTCTCTGTGTGTGGGTTCGACGGTCCTACGTCGAGACTTCGTCCAGTGTCGTATAAAGACTCTTGTTTTTGACACTAGAGGACGGGAAAGACGAAGGACCCTTCAACCAAAGAAATAAATCGTAAACAAATCGTAAATAAATGTTTCAAATCCGTCGTCGACGCTGAAGTCGTCCATGTGTTTCTCTTCTCGTTCGACCAACGGTTTAAGGTGCTCATGTTTAGTTTGCATGACGGTGCAAGACACTCAAGAGCCATAATACACTTTAATTTGAGTCCTGACAATTCAACGAGACACTCTTCGCCACGTAGGTGACTAGAGACGGTCGGTCACCAGTCGTAATTTCTACTGTGCACACAGACCGCCCTCACGTAGTCCTCACAGAATAAACTCTCCCCACCCTGTACACTCCGTAACAACGTCCCCTTCCTGCTTACCTCATCTATAACCGAAAGACCAACTTAACCCGACCCGGAGAGATTATTATCGAGAGTCTCCCTTTCCGGTTAAACGAGAGGACGACAAAAGATCTTACGAATTTAAGGAAAAAGAGTCACCGGGTCAATACATGGAATTCGTATACCCTTGAGTTTGTTGAGAGACGGGGTTTAGTGTACAGGACTCGTGTAAAGATTGTTACACGGTAAAACTGCCCCGTGGCCCTCATCCCCGTCTCTAACGGGGTACCGTCGGCTCTCACCCTGGGTGGTTGGGGGAACGTCTCCCTGAGTCTCCTTCAAAGTCACGGACTCCCGCGGCGCACACAGTCTCGAAACGGTGGTAGACGCTACCCTCACCCCTCGCTCCTCTGGTACACACTTAGTTCCGCCCTCTCAGACGGACGAAGACCGACCACGTAAGAAACAAACAAACTAAAATGAAAAAAACCAAATCTCTCGATCTGTGTTGCTATCGTTTACGAACCGGAGTGCGATGTCCTATCTTCCTCCCAAAAAAAAAGGGAGGGAGACAATGAAGAAAGGGGTAGTAGAACAAGGGGGTAACAAAGAGGTCGAAGTTTGAAGGAGGGTACTGTGGATTCTTACCCTAATGTTCCTAGTGAGGTATCTAAGTATCAAAAAGAAAGAGTTCTACACACACTTTAGTGATTTGGAACGAAACTAGAAACGGGTCACAAATCAGCTAAGTTCTGAAGAACAAGTAAACGTGATATGTGACATAAATATCTCTTTTGTCACTTTAGATGTCCGAGAACCGAGTGAGTTTGGTTTCTAGTAAAATAACAAGTTTGCGTCTCCTTTTCCCGTCTTACACTACGAACAGAACACCAGTCTAGTACCTTCAGACTCCAACCTCCCGGGTGTTCTACTCTACCCTTTCCGTCACCGTTTAAAACGACCGGTCAACTTCACTGATTGTTGGGGTTGTAAAAAGAGTCCGGACATTCGAAAAGAAGAACAAGATCCCTGTTTGTCAAAGATAAGTAGAAAAACCAACACTACCACCCTTTTACATAAACCTTAAGTCGGTGAATTCGAGTCCCTGACTAAAAGACCAGTGATCCTCACTACCTCCCCTCCCTCAACTACCATCCAAGTGAGACCTTCGTCCCGTCAAACAAAAATACACAAATAAGAACCGACCCGACCAGAAGTGACGGCGTCTCTGAAAGAGATCAACGCCTCCCGTCCCCGGTGAGGGATCACCGTCACGAACCCGAAGAGTAACACCACCGGAGAGAACAACGTCTCGAGCCCCTGACCCGGAACTCCCGAACTCATCGACACCGTGTACCCAAGTCGCCAACACCGAGGACCGAAGACCTCGTGTCCGAGTCATCAACACCGCGTGTCCGAATCGACGAGAATCCCGGTGGTCCCTTCGAGAGTCTCCACTTTAAACTTATGACACACGTCTGTGAGATGACCACTCCCTCCTTCATTTCTTCAAGTGTGCCGAAATAGGGACAGGAAGATTTCGAGTGTTGTATCCCTAGACAGTGAAGTAACTTAGTTTTACCGTTGTGCTACGTCTTTAAGTCTCTGACCGGGAGACAGACCTCGACTCTCTTCGGTCCCCTCTTGGACCCGACCTCCAGAGACTTCCGAAGACTCTCCTGTCTACGTGAGAAGTTTCCATTACTTCTTGTACCCCCCTAACTCGGAACCCATGTCATATTCCTAAAGACGTTTTTTTTAATACTGAAAAGAGGTGGTGGACAAAAGAAGAGCACACAGTGGAATTTACAACCGGGACAGTGGAAAATTTTAACCTCTAGTTTGGACATGTTCAGGGTCCTAGATCCAGTTTCGGATTATGTATCCACTACGAGTTAATTACAGTTATTCACAGTCAATTTACTTACTTTGACAGAATACCCGGTAGTGAACCTGAATCTCCTTCTTTCGTACCTAAAACTCCCCCGGTCATTGATTAATAGAAAAAGAAAAAACACAACTTTTATTAAAATTTCCACCTCTACATGACGTACATTGTCGATGGTAGACCTCACGGAGTACATACACACCATGAATGTCAGATAGTCTGAACCAGAGTGTCGTCGGTACGTTCCCTCAATCGGGTGAATAACGTCTATACTGTTTTGACTCCGAGGCTCTACTGTAGTGAACGACCACCGTGTATAGCTCCGCAACCGTCTCGCTCACAAACGAGAGGACAGTCAGACTAGGGGTGGACACGAGACAGGGGTAAGGGGTGGTAGAGTGCAATTACGAGGGTCGACTAACCTTTCAGTCAGAAAATTTGTGCTCTTATTTACTGTACTCCCTTAAAATAAAGGGTAGTCTAAAGTAGAGAGAATCTCTCTAAATACAGGGACCTAACATAAAGGTACCTCGGAAAAATACTCGTCGCTCTAAATATCCACTATTAGTTATCTTACGACTCGACCCAAAGACAACGTGCACACATGGAAAGTGTTTCTCGTCCATCCCACCAAGCCTTTTCTCCACCAGAAGCACCAAGGGTCCGTCGGAACGACTCGACTGTGATCACCATCCTCCTCTCCCTTCTGCCTTAGGTGTGATCCTCCCTACGAGCCCTTTATCATCCCCCGGTCTAGATATAAACCTCTTCCGTTTGGTAGTATCCTCCGGGTAGACAGTCCTTTCTCGTATTAAGAGTGTGGTCTTAGAGGTACGTACACGACAACTTTTACCTATGGGTACCTCCTTCCGGGTAAACCTCGACCCATGTAGGATCTTGTGCACTCCCTGGACTTGTACTTAATGAAAAACTACAGTCTGACATAGGTCGTCTTTATCTACTTCGAGCCTACGGGTTGGGACCCATGGGAGCGTCAAACGAGTCTCCCATTTACGTTAGTGTGTTGGGTACACACAAGTACACAGATTAGAACATAACAACTATAGGAGGAAAATACCCCATAAAAGAACGGGTAAACCCCTACGAAACAAATTAAAGACGTCCCGATTCATAGGTTGGTTCCGTAGTAGACCGTGATCCCGAGTACCAGAAAGAAGAGCCATATAGACTCAAACCAAAGTCATGTGCACCTTTGGACTTTTGGAAGTTTTCCGTTTTCTTACTTAACGATTAATACTCTAAGCTCCTATAACTCTCTCGTGACAATACTAAGTTTATACCAGGAAGGATTAGGGTCTAGGAAAGTTTATACCAGTATCTCCAGTGACCAAGGATTTGAAACTTCACGGAGTTAGTGCACCCCTCACTTTATTTTTATGTCCGTTAGATTACGTCCCGAACATTAGGTCTGTACGTCCAAACCTTTTCCCGACTTCCTGGAGTTCCAACCTCTGGAAGGTTACACTACCGACTAACAAGACGAGAAAACACGCCCGACTTTCCCCCAGTGGTCACACTCGAACCCCCACGTGGACCCACGTGCACATGAAACCCTGGACCTCGGTCGTGCCCGACGATGGAGGTGATGGAGGAACCGAGGATAGAGTCCTTTTTCGTTCGTCACCCGTAAAAGGAAGAAATGACACCCTAAGTCCACGACGGTGGGAAAGAGACTTAGAATCCTCGAGAGGACATGTACATGATACCTCGGGTGATTTGAAAGTAGTTCAGTAAGGTCATAGACCTACCGATCCTCGTAGACACCAGCCTACATTAATAGTGGTGTGGTACAAAAACAAGACTCTTTCCAACTCCCGTCCTTCCCTTCCCCTACTGTCTCCTGCTCTACCAACCCACCGTAGTGACTGGGTTACCTGTACTCAAACTCGTTCGAAGGCCTCTACCACTTCCTGTCCCTTCGGACCGTACGACATCAGGGTACCCCAACGTCTCAGGCTGTGCTGACTCGCTGACTTGTTTGTTTTTTTACAAAAACATGAACACGAAAGGTAGTGAAAAGAATAAGGTTACAGTATTATAGAAGGAAGAGAGGAAAGGAAAACGGGAAGTAAGAGGAGATAAAGGGGAGGGAGGGAAGGAGGGAGGGAGGAAGAAAAGGGCGGAAGGAAATAAAAAGGGAAGGTGAACAGAATTCTATTTCTTTAATCGTGTCTTGAATCATAAACGTCTTCGGAGACATCTCAATAAAGGTAGTCGGACAAACATAATATATATGCCCGCAGTGAACACGCGAACACAACCGTCGCTCGCGAATATTTGCGACGGTATTTGAGCCAAGAAGGTAGGTCCTACCCTTACCTCAACAATTTCTGTCAACTACTCCACCGTAGACAACCGGTTGTCAAAATACGACGTCATCGAGACTCGTCTATTGTAATTATCCTTAGTGTAAACTTTCAACATTTAAACTACATTTTATGATTTAAACTGTTATTAACGCAATATTTCGTTTTTAAGATAAATAATTTCCGAGGGCAGAGACAGAGAGGAAGCACACTCCCCGAGACTTTAAGAACGAGTATGGACGGGGATCGTTAATAGTACGGCAGAGATTTTAAGACAAAATAAAAAGGTAAAAGTATTGTTGATGTAATACTACACTGTATAAAAAAGGTCTATAAAACGAACTTATTTATTTATCCTATAATTTAAGTTGACCCCATAATCTAATATTTAATCAAGACATTATCCGCAGTATTACAATAAATCTAAAAGTCAAATGTGTCTGGAACATCGTTGAGGGGTCTCGATACGATGTCTTAATCTTCATCTATCTTCAACTACATTCTTTTAACCAAAAACATTATACGACTACGGTCATCTCAACACGACACACATTTCCATAAATTTACCTTGCAAGGATGACTGAAGTAACATATCTGTTTTCTAACTATTACTAAAGTTACTAACTAAACAACCACGATTATAACCGACATCTACTTTGTCTTTACAAAGACAGGATTTAATTTTACCATAAATGTATACTTCCGATTTTTAGTTCACCATTTTGTGCATAGTAGGCAGGGTACCGACCCACAAGGAGACATTAGACTATAGTATTACCCTGTATTAGCATGTTGAAGAAGAACCACTAGTTCAATCAAAAGAGTCAATATAAAGGGTAGTTCCTTCTATGGACTGAGTCCTTGTGACACACTCTTGACTTCAATGATTTTGACCCTATATTGGAATGACTTCAGTATGGACAGTGTATGGTTACCTTTTTGTACCTGCAAATTATCTTTTGTAGGAGTAGTCGGTCCACTCACGGTCACCGCTTAATAACTCTCGTAGACCCGTCGTTTTCCTTCAAAAGAAACGTCACCCACGAAAGTATTGAGATTTGGTCCCCAACCGTTTGATGTCATCCCTGTTCTGTTTAGACCGGAGGAAGGACAAAAAATTTACCAACTTATTTTTATTTTTTCTATTTATTACGAAGTACTGTGTACCTTCAATAGACTCCTTGAAAGGACCACCAGATTACCAATTCTGGGACGGAAGGTTAGGACCCCCACGCCCAAACTAGGGACGAACCCTGTGACCCTAGGGTGTACGATGTCCTACACCGGTTTTTAATGTTATTTATTTATTTATTAAAAAGATTTTTTCTTTCAATTTACTTTAAGTTAAAGTTACATCTATTTATTTCAAAATAGTCTTGTGTCGGTACGAATAAACGAATGTATTATGGACACTGACGAAAATGTGATCCCACCGACTAAACTCATCAAGTGTGTTTCTCGTTTACCCACCGTTTTGGATTTTGTCAGTGCTACACCGGGACATATCTTCAAACGACTTGGGACGGTGTTTAGTTTTGGTCCCATCTGTCGACACAAGAGTGACAAAGTCTTTCGCGTCCTAACCCCTAACTACTCCTTCATCCATAGTAGACGAACCCTGAAGACAAATGATCACTTGTCACCACGATTTTCCTCTTTTTCTCGATTGTTTACTCCTTCTAACATGAAGACCCGGAATCAAATTTTTTTTTACGGTTCACATTTTAGTTAGGTTGATTGAAGTTATCACAATGGTTTGACTTGAACCCGGACGAGCGGGTGACACATCGCTTCAATTAAATGACTGTGGTCGAATGTCACTTCCCTTAATGTCGCAAATGACGTCGAAGGTTCGTTCCTCTTTCCCGTCGATTTAAAGGGTACCGAACGTCCCTTTCCGAAAATTTCCATAGTAAACCCAACTTCAACGTCCCCCGTACTAGAAGAAGACTAACCGACCACAACTCCATTGTCCCACCCTAAAACCCTTAGAGTTAGAAGTTGGAAGACCAAGGTAGGTGAAACTCCAGATGTAGGAAGTGGTCCCGCCCCAGAATGAAGAATGTCTGTCGACTTTCGATACAAAGTCTCACAAGAAATCTAGGGAACCCCTCCTCAACCTTGAGACAAAATAGTGACTTGATAATAAAGAACTGATGAAAAGGAAACGAGGACGCAGGGAGTGAAGGTATTAATCATAATTACTGAAAACTTAGACGAGAAACCTTGAGTCCCTTCTAGACCCCCTGATTTCTAAAAAGATGTTTGTTCTTTACCGTCTATACCTCCCCGAAAACCTGGACCCTCCCGGGACGACACCTAAGACGACAAAGTCAAAGGGGAAAAGAAACGATGAGGAGGTAGGGTTTCCCTCGTCCCCCACCCTGTTCTTTCTCTTATTTCAAAACCTTTGTCTTCAATTAGTATTTGAGCCGTCCCCTTGAGCTAAAATCGCCCCGAGTCAAAGTCGCGGGACACGGCACGAGTCAGTGCCGACTGAGAAACGTCGGGACACCTGGTACCGAGTGATTCAAGACAGGTACCATAAAAGGTCTGTTCTTATGACCTCACCCAACGGTAAAGGATAAGGTCCCCTAGAAGGACTGGGTCCCTAGTTTTACTGTAAAGAACGTAACCGTCCACTTAAGAAATGGTGACCCTTGGGTTATAGTCAAAGTTAACATTGATTTTTAAAGGATGACCCTATTTGAGTTAAGGTTCGAAAACCTTAAAATAGACTTATGGTCTTCTAACCATGGTTTACCCTGAATACTTTCACGGGGTCCTCGTGTTTCAGACAAAATTTCAGAACAGTTGGTATACCGTGTTCACCTTCCGTCGATACGCCACCGGTCAGGTCTGGACCTGGGTCATCAGAGACGGGGAGTGGTCGGGACTGTCAAACCTTCTGAGAACAAGAAAGAATCCGGGGTCACAGAAGTAGATACTCAACTTCACCGAGTAGAGTTACTGGAGATTTCGGGACAAACCAAAACTCCACTATATGTGTCCCATCATTTCTCAACCTGTATTAAATCGTTAACTTGTTGTCGTCACAGAGGACATTACTCTTGATAATAATCGTATTCTTCCAGGGTCAGGGTTCTTTCCTCAGAAAACAAAAACCGTAGAACATCGAAGAAAAAAACAGTGTTCAGAACTGTACAAACATTTCTTTCTGTACCGTCCTTAAGTATACGGAACGGAATATTGTCTGTACAACACTTATTGGATATAAACCCATATGAAACAGTATCCCTACGTCCGTCTCAAACTTTAAGCTCGTCAAAGACTTTACCCTACAAAATAAGAAGAGTTCGTCTAGGGTCTCAAGAAGGTGAAATGTGGAACTTCCCTCAGAAATAACCTCTTCGACGAGAGGTAAAGACTTCTTACCCTTGTAAACGTAATTTACTACGTTCTCTACGGTAACATTAAAGTACTCTTAATGGGAAAGGTTACTTACAATCTAATTCTTGGTTCATTTTAGGGAACTTTCACCGACCTTCTATTTAATCTCGACTTGACGTCAATCCATCTTGATTTAAAATAAGGAAGGGAAATTTTACCAAAAATTAACTAAACCGTATGAAAAATTCAATTATTACTTATGACATGGACCCAGACGTACTAGTGAGGACACTTAATCTAGATAACGTGAACTTTGTCGAAAGGGAACGTCTCCTGTCACTAAAATTACTTCGCAGAAACGAATAACGTGGCTACCTTTACACCAAGTACCACCAAAGTCTGTCAAGAGATTAATCGTCAGGTCAGACAAGGGGACTTATAAAAGGGACTTTGTCATACCTTTACATCTGTCCGTTCCACGAAATAGTATTACGACCCTCGAGAGGGGGTAAAACATCCTCTAGTACTTTTACACACATCTAGAATCTCTGGAAAAAAAACACACACACACACACTAGAAAAATTTAAAAAAAGAATTTAACATATTTAGGTCTCTGGAAATTTTCACCATCTTTATCCATGGAGACTTTAAATTTTTTACCAAAAATGCAAACTTATTACTCAAAGTGACAAAACCCCCAACATCTGTCCCACCCCCGTAAGTCAAGGATTTAATCTCAGATTACTGGTATAAAGTCCACACAGTTGAACATTATAGCCATGTCCACCCTTAGAACACCGAGAATGTGACACCGGAAATATGAATGAACACCCCTACCTTAGAAGAGTCAAAGAAGTAACAGTAGTAATAAACTCGTGCTCTACCCCGACCTGGTGCAAATCTCCGGTACCGAAGCAAATTTCCAGTCACAATTCCGGTTGTACCTTTATCAACGGTACTTTCCTATTCGGTTTCCGTCTGGAAGGACTCTTCACTTTTATATTTCTTACCCCAGAAGGGCAACTAAGTGACTCACTCACTTTTCTTTACCTCTTTTATATCTTCCTCTCTCCTTTCCTCTTTCTGATTTAAAACTTCTAATGTCGCAGGACCCTCTTTCTTCGATTATTAAGTTATGTAAAGATAAGATGTATCCGATAAACCAGTGATAATTCATCAAATTCTTTTGCTAACTAGACTTATAACTACATTTTAATATTATTGATGGTGATGCTATATAACTTCTGAGTGACAGAAGGTCCACGGTCCGATTCGTAACGTGCATCTTAATAGATTAAACCGACGATAATAGTGAGAGACTCGATCCATAGTAATGAAAAAGGTAAAAATTCTACTCTTTTGTCTCCGTGTCTCTTTAAGGGTAGTTAGTCGAAGCATACCGATCTTTCACTATCTGGTTCCTAAAATTTTGGGACCTTTTTACTGAGGTTCGAAGTACTATCATGCCTAAGACGTCTCCCTTAACTCAAGTGACAAATTTCCACCTCTTTCTTGACACGTAACGGACTTGAGTTTGGCTCCTTCAGTCTTGATCCCGCCTTAACTTCTCGACGACCGAGGGTATTACGTGAATTTCGGGATTGGCGACGGACGAGAGAACGATGGGTTGACATTAATTTTAATAGTATGTCATATTACTAAAGATTATGTAAAGTCTTGTTTAGTGGTAGAATATAGACTGTACAACAATTACAAATGATGGTATTAATGATTAAACTTTATATTCCGTCGTTAAAAATAATCACAAACCAATACATATTAATACAGTTTATACTCTGACGTTAAATCTAACTTGACATAATCGTCGCTAGTATATTTCACTAATATGACATATAAACTGTGGGACCTATAAAATACAAAGATATCTAAAAAAAAGGGTGAGATTTGGTATTTCTTAATTTCTAGTAGGTTTCCAATAAATATTACGAAAAGTAAATTTCTCAAACCTTTATATTTACGATTTCGACTCTACATGACTTAACGTCAAATTGACTCTCCCTACCTTTGACGGATAGTTACTTGTACACACTACACGGTCTGGGAGACGACCCGTGAAACGTGTCGATTAAAAATTAGGAGTGTTACTTATACGATAAAAGGACTGGTTTTTGGTCCCGGGTCCCTTAATTCTCTACAATAATTAGATCACTTACCACGTCGACTTAAAGTTCAAGTATTAGAAAAACTTTCGAAAAATTGGACCCACCAATTTTTTCTCTAGTAAAATACCATCTAATAACAATCTTACACGAAAGGACATTTGAATCATCATAGAACATAAATTACTCTACAATATACACTACATATACTAGGAAAGAATATATAATAGAGTAATTAATTCCAAATAATCCAGGCGAAAACTTGACCCCTTTGGCTTTGAGTCTTCAAATTCTCAAAATAGGGTCAAACGTACTCAATCGTACTCTTCTCGGTCCTAAACTGAGTCCCTGAAGACTGAATTCAGGATCACAAAAGAGACCAATCTAACAATAGACGAAGGAACACGAATGGTGTTCGGGAAATAATGTTATCTAGGACTCAAGAAAAACACTACGACGACTACTGCACACTACTACTACCGTCGATTCTCTCTAGTTGGTAAGGGACGATTCGATAAATGTAAATAGTACATTAAGAAGACTATACGGAGAACAAACCTATTCCTTTGACCGTACATCTCTCGAAGAGAGGGTGTCACCCTCTCGCTCCCAAACTTTTCTCTTGACAAAACTAGGGGTCCAAGTAAGAGAATGTATAAATAAGGGACGTCTCTATTATCAGTTCAATAAAAAACCCTCTTTACTCTGATTAAGGAATAGAAATGGGTTCTTCTGGTAAAGGTGAGGACTTATACAAAAAAACAAACAAACAAAACAATGTAAACCGACGACGACGACGACGATTCAACAAAGTTAGCACAGGCTGAGACACGCTGGGGTATCTGCCGTCGGGTGGTCCGAGGCGGCAGGGACCCTAAGAGGTGCGTTCTCGTGTAAAAGGATTTGTAAGAGATAAAATAATTGTATAAAGTTTATAAGTTACCAGTTTCAAAGAAACTTTCAGTTGTAAAGTTACTTGTAAAGTTTTTTTGGTGGTTTTTTGTTTTGGTGGGGGAGTTAGGTCTTTATAATGAAGATCAGAGTTTCACTTTCAACGAGTCAACACAGACTGAGAAACACTGGGGTACCTGATATGTCAGGTACCTTAAGAGGTCCAGTCTTATGATCTCACCCATCGGAAGGGGAAAAGGTCACTTAGAAGGGTCGGGTCCCTAACTTGGGTCCAGAGGGTGTAACGTCCACCTAAGAAATGGTCGACTTAGTATTCCCTTCGGGTTCTTATGACTTCACCCATCGGATAGGGAAGAGGTCGTCTAGAAGGACTGGGTCCTTTATGACCGACGGGTGAGATCTTAAGAACCCGAAGGGAACACCAAGTCGACCATTTCTTGACTGGACGTTACGTCCTGTATCCGTTTAACAAATTTTCTTTACAAAGTCTAAAATTTTTGTTATTTTGATATAATATCCCTCCTTTACCTC
Organism: Capra ibex; assembly: GCA_006410555.1. Taxonomy (NCBI): domain Eukaryota; kingdom Metazoa; phylum Chordata; class Mammalia; order Artiodactyla; family Bovidae; genus Capra; species Capra ibex. The sequence continues at coordinate 36,573,165 of SJYO01041852.1, read as the reverse complement.
ATCAATGTATAGAATTAATTTAGCGACTATACTAACCACTTAAAGGTGAGTCAATGAGTTAGTGTGTATGAAGAGTTTTTTCTGTCATTCGAGGTTCTCCCGTCTCTGACACAGACAAAACAAGTGATACGGAACGACACGTACGTGCACATGTCAACATAGGCTGAGAACACTGTGATACCTGACATCGATGGTCCGAGGAGACACTTACCCTAAAAGGTCCAGCCTTATGACCTCACCCAACGGTAAAGGAAGAAGTCCAAACAAGTGATACGGTCTATGAATTATGTCACGAACTATAAACCACCTTTAGGTACTTGAGTTTGTTTAATTCCTTAGTTAGTTACTTCATATTCATAATCAAACACAAAACAGAAAAACAAGACAACAAGTCATACAGTATATCTAAAAATTAGTATTAGGAAGATTTAGAACAAATTTTAATTTGAATGTTTCATAAACTAATAATCACCTCTTTTAACGTAGAATTGGTTCTCACTCTGAAAACAGAAACTAACTAAGAGTGTTTGACTTAGAACGAGAAACCTAACTGAGTTTCGACTTCATTACATGGAAACATTTTGGTTTTTGAAAAGAGAGACTCCAGGATGAACTATCGGTGCACGCACGAGTCAGTGAATTCAACACAGACTGAGAATTGCTGGGATACCTAACATCGGACGGTCCGAGGAGACAGGTACCTTAAGAGGTCCGTTCTTATGACCTCACCCAATGGTACGGGAGGAGGTCCCCTAGAAGGACTGGGTCCCTAGTTTGGACCCAGAGGACGTAACGTCCTCCTAAGAAATGGTGACTCGGTGGACCCTTCGGGGAACTATCGCTATCTTTGAGAAATTTGTTTAGAGAGGAACGTAGGTACAAAACAGAATAGATACTATGGACATAGGTTGTCTTCCCGAAGATAATACTCAAAGATCAGGTAGTCCCAACTCCCCAAACGACCGAGTAGGGGTGGTCGAACTGACCGGTAGAGATTCGGTCACTGAACGGGAACGTTCTGATCGTAATTCTTGACTTGTGTCGTCTCAGACTAGTACACAGGATTGACTCACTCAACCGGCCTACGACTAGGTCGAGTTTCGTCACTGGAATCGTTTATGTCCCAAGACAGACTCGTACCTCGTGGTTTAGTCAAGTGGAACTTTTAATTGAACGGGAAAGTCGGTTTTACTTTTTGCCTTTTATAAGACAAATACTAACAAAATAACCTAAAATATCATTCCTGGTATTACGAACTTTCCCGTCCAATTAAAAGTTCCACTTGACTGTTCTAAACACTACAACATGTCCTCCGTCACTAATTCTGGTAGGGGTTCTTTTTCTTTACGTTTTTCCGTTTTATCAACAGACTCCCCCAGAATGTTTATCGACTCTTTTCTTCTCTTTATTTTCTATTTCCTCTTTTCCTTTCTATATAGATAGACTTACGTCTCAAGGTTTCTTATCGTTCTTCTCTATTCTTTCGGAAGGAGTCGCTAGTTACGTTTCTTTATCTCCTTTTGTTATCTTACCCTTTCTGATCTCTAGAGAAGTTCTCTTAATCCCTATGGTTCCCTTATAAAGTACGTTTCTCCTTGTGTTATTTCCTGTCTGTACCATTCCTGGATTGTCTTTGTCTTCTATAATTCTCCACCTTTCTTATATCTTCTTGATATGTTTTTTTCTCGAAGTACTGGATCTATTGGCACTACTACACTAGTGAGTGGATCTCAATCTGTAGGACCCTACACTTCAGTTCAACCGGAATCCTTCGTAGTGATGTTTGTTTCGATCACCTCCACTACCTTAAGGTCAACTCGATAAAATTTAGGACTTTCTACTACGACACTTTCACGACGTGAGTTATACGGTCGTTTAAACCTTTTGAGTCTTTACCGGGGTCCTTACCTTTTCCAGGTAAAGTAAGGTTAGGGTTTCTTTCCGTTACGGTTTCTTACGAGTTTCATGGCGTATTAACGTGAGTAGAGTGTGCGATCGTTTCATTACGAGTTTTAAGAGGTTCGGTCCGAAGTTATCATACACTTGGTAATTGAAGGTCTACAAACTCGACTTAATTCTTTTCCGTCTCCTTGGTCTCTAGTTTAACGGTTGTAGGTGACCTAGTAGCTTTTTCGTTCTCTCAAGGTTTTTTCGTAGATGAAGACGAAATAACTGATACGGTTTCGGAAACACACCTAACGTTGTTTGACACCTTTTATGAAGTTCTCTACCCTTATGGTCTGGTGGAATGGACGGAGGACTCTTTAGACATACGTCCAGTTCTTCGATGTCAATCCTGGTCCGTACATTGTTGACTGACCAAGATTTAACCCTTTCCTCATATAGTTCCGACATATAACAGTGGGACGAATAAATTGAAGATACATCTCATGTAGTACTCTTTGCGACCCAACGTACTTCGTGTTCGACCTTAGTTCTAAAGACCCTCTTTATAGTTATTGGGATCTATACGTCTACTGTGGTGGGAATACCGTCTTTCATTCCTCCTCGAGTTCTCGGAAAACTACTTTCACTTTCTCCTCTCACTTTTTCGACTGAATTTTGAGTTGTAAGGTTTTAACTTCTAATACCGTAGGTCAGGGTAGTGAAGTACCGTTTATCTACCCCTTTGTTACCTTTGTCACTGTCTGAAATAAAAGAACCCGAGGTTTTAGTGACGTCTACCACTGACGTCAGTACTTTAATTTTCTACGAACGAGAAACCTCCTTTTCGATACTGATGGGATCTGTCGTATAATTTTTTGTCTCTCTCATGAAACGACTGTTTCCAGGTAGATCAGTTTCCATACCATAAAAGTCATCAGTACATACCTACACTCTCAACCTGATTTTACTTTCGACTCACGACTCCTCAATTACGAAAACTTGACACCACAACCTCTTCTGAGAACTCTTAGGGAACCTGACGTTCCTCTAGTTCATTCAGTTAGGATTACCCTTAGTCAGGTCTTATAAATAACCTTCCTGACTACAACTTCGACTTCGAGATTATGAAACCGGTGGACTACACTTCTTGACTGAGTAACCTTCTCTGGGACTACGACCCTTTCTAACTTCCACCCTCCTCTTCCCTTGTTGTCTCCTACTCTACCAGCCTACCGTAGTCACTGAACTACCTGTACTCAAACTTGTTCGAGGCCCTCAACTAATACATGTCCCTTCGGACGGTACGACGTCAGGTACCCCAGTGTTTCTCAGTCTGTACTGACTCGCTGACTTCACTGACTATTACGATCTAATTTTTATACATGTACCGTTCTAGGTCTTGACATGTAAAATTAGTTAGTCTTCATGGAAAACAACAAAAAAAGAAAAAAAGTTCACGAATATTGTAGTGTCTATACATACTTATTCAGGAAAATTCCAAGTAGTACTTTTTCTCTGAAGATTTAGGAAATTGGGTTAAGATTTTAACTAGGGGATTCTTTTCAATTTATAGTAGTAACAAACATCTAACCTTCTAGTGGTGTTTCTATTAAGAAAAATATTTATGTCTACCACGGGAATACCTTTAATATACTGTCATTCATCTACGGTTATCTTTTTTTTACTGTGAAACTAATCGATCATTTTATCACAAGTCGTCTTAATACGAAGAAACAGATTAATTACCGAATAAACTTGAACACTACGGGACAAAAGTAAAATCGAAAATTACACAAGGAAGTTTTTGAAAATTTTACACTTTATTATACTTAAACTAACAGAACTCGTGTTTTACGATTAGTAGCTAATCGTCACTTAGTACCGATATTTCGAAGGTGGAGAAGTGGGGGAAGAGTGGGGTTCGGTAAGAATACTTAACTACTTCGACTTAGTTAACGGTCGTCCAACTTTTGTGTCGTGAACTGACTGTCTTTTTTTTTACTCGGTTACTTATACCATAACCGTTTAATAACTATATTTTTAGACACGAGTCCCATATGAACCCGCTCCTTCTATCTCTCCCCGTGTCAAACAAGTGACTCACGGACCACACACACAGTGTAGAATCTTTGTTGGAGTATAAACCCGAGAAAACCACGAAAAAAGAAAATAAGAGAGACTCGACTCGACATAACATAATTTTATAGTCCTACCGGTTTTTCAAACGAGCCAGAAAAGGTATCGTAGAATACCTTTTTCGGCTTACTTTAAAAACTAGTTGGGTCATTGAGGAGGAGAGAGGGAGAAAATTTTTCGTAGTCAAAAAACAACAACAACAAAAAAAAAATTTCTCACGTCTTCGTAGAATAGTGCCATAGTCCTGTACCTCCCGTAACCTTAGAATCGTAGGGTAAAAGGTACAAGTGGTGACAAACAACCACCAACGCTGCACCTCTTTACAACGGGTCGGAGAAGCTTTACCGCACACTTATTAGGGCATTAGTCACATTACATACGAGAGTACCCTCATTAGTTCAGTAAGTCGAAACTTCATTCTAGGTTAAAAATTTTTCACCAACTACTTACGTCAAAGTCCATAAATCTCCTCCGACTACAATGGACCTGATAAACCTAGAAGACCAACTTGTCCCTTTTTTCATGAACTTCTTTGACTTCACCTGGTAAGATTTTTATAGGGTTCAAAACCCTATCTAAAGGGATGGTCCGGACCATGCGTTAAATTCTAAAATTTTATTTGTGTAGACACTCGAAACCTTAAATCACGACGGCTTTCGACTCAACCAACCTTCCATCCCGACTGCCACCGGACACAGAGCAGACTCCCTTCTAGACGAAGGAGGGAGGAGGAAGTGACACGAAATGGGTCCCGAACCGTCCCACCCTAGGTGGAACAATCAGTCAGAGTTGACTTTACAAAGAAGAAATCACCACGACAGAAGGGATTCGTGTGAAAGAGTGGGACCCTCGGGGGAAAGGAAAAACTAAAGGAAGTACACAGAATGCCCGAAGGGTCCTTCGAGTCACCATTTCTTAGGCGGAAGGTCACACCCTCTACTTTCTCTCCTACCCAAGCTAAGAACCCAACCCTTCTAGGGGACCGCCTCCCATACCGTTAGGTGAGACCATAAGAACGGACCTCTTAAGGTACCTATTTCCTCGGTTCGTCCGATGTCAGGTAGCTCAACGCTTCTCAGCCTGTACTGACTCGCTGATATCGTGTGTGTGCACAGAATATTACGGATCTTTAAGAACAAAGGAACGACCGAAGGGGAGAAGGTCCTCTTACGTTCGAGGAGCTCTCGTCCCCGAAACAGACCGAGAGAGTCATAGAAGTTCTGGGGTTTACCAGAAACCTCTACACCCTACTTTCTAACTAACTTTCTCACTTTTGAGGTAGATTTGGGTCCCGGAGTCCTAAGACCGAGTCGCCCCAGGGGACGGTCCATGTAAACGTAATGACTGTCCAAGATCCTCGTCGTGTAGAGGGACCGTCGTGTGTGGGGTTGAGGAGGTACGAGTGGAGACCCATTTCCGAGTGGATCGACTAGGACAGGGGAGAGGGTCCAGCCTCCGACGACCACTAACCCACTAACCAGACGAGTCCAAGGGTCGACCCGGTCGTCGGCCGTCGTCAGTACGTTTTACGACACTGACAAGGACGATCAATTCGAAGTATAATGAATTCTGTAGGTAAAGTTTTTATTGAGGCCGTAGAACCAATACAAGACATGAACTAAGGGTACCGAAATCGCTAGGTTTAGGGTAATTACGGTCTCGGGAACGTGTTTCGGAAAACATAACTGAACCCAGTTGAATTAGACACCCAACACAAGGGGCGGGGGAGGAACGTCGAAGAGTTGTTGAGAACGACAAATAAAAAGAGAGTAAACGAAAGACAGAGTGAGATCAGGAAAGAAAGAAAGAGAAAGTAAGAGGGAGGAGGAGAGGGAGAGAGGGAAGGAAGACAGAGGAGAGAGGAGGGGTAGGGAGGGAATGACGGAAGGAGGACCGAAAAGGGGGACGCGTCGGTGGTGCAAGAAACGGAACCTCTCGGTCTATGACATCCACTAAGGGAGGAGGGTTCTAACTTAAGATTCGTACACTCCTCAGAACCGGGGTCAAAGGAGGAACGGATAGAGAAGTCCGAAGTCTAAATAGTTCACATGGTTGTAATTCATTCTAGAAGCACTTTTCGGAGTATATATTTTTAGAAGTACAAGTTCATCCATTAAAAACCCGATTAGTAACCACATAGTTGAGGAGAGATGTCTTAAAGAAAGGAAAAAAAGGGGGTCGTAACTAAAAGACAAATACTTTCATTATGTGCGAGTGACACTTCGTAAGTCTATTATTTCTTTTGGACCACACTGAAATCCATCGCCCTGAGGACCACATCGGTCTTCTCCTAGACCGAAAGATCTCTTATTAATTGTTTTGAGCACAATTCTCGGGTAAACAACGTCTTTTATCCCCTTAATGGACAGGGTCCCTTACTCTTCACAAGTCTACAACGGTTGTGCAGGGGGTTTACACGACACCAGGGCCTTATTACTGAAGAAAAGATCCTTTTCCTCTTCTACGACACCAGGTCACCTATCCTTTGCGACGGTGGTCGAAAGAATCAAACGTCTTTTATACGGGTTCAGACGGAAAAGTTTCTCTCGATAGTCTGGTGTAGTCGCCGTTTCTCCCATATCTTAGGTATAGAAAACTAAGTAAATAAGAATCTCGTTTAGGTGTAAAGGGTTAACACGACTACTGACAGTACATTCCAAACGGTTTCCCAAGACCCCAGTTTATTTATCCCTTTGTGAGTACGGCAACAAGTATAACGAACTTCGATACACTAAGTGTAGGTGTATAACGTCTTGTCATTTCTCTGGGTACAACGAAGTAAAGTACAACAAAAGACTCTGAATTAACTGACACCTGAAAAAAAAAAAAATTCATTGTAGATTATAACGGATTCCCGAAAGGACAACCGAGTCGACCATTTCTTAGGTGGACGTTAAGTCCCGTGGGACCAAGGTAGGACCCCACCCCTTCTAGGGAACCTCTTCCTTTACCGTTGGGTGAGGTCATAAGAACGGACCTTTTAAGGTACCTATCTCCTAGGACCGCCCGATATCAGGTATCTCACAGTTTCTCAGCCTGTGTTAACTTGTTTATTCGTACCTTCGTCCGGTATAAGAGATTTTGATAAACCCAGTTTTTTTGTTTCTTTCGTTCGTTTTCGTCAAGGACATAGAAATAAGACCCACGTGTCGGAAAAAACCCCCCCGAAAACGTAACGACCACAAGTACAAAAAGAACCTACTCTTCTACTCACCCCTGTTCATAAGTAGACAGTCAAGGGAACAAGGTCCGCAACACGACCAGTGAGAAGAACGGACTGACGTAAACTTGGGGTGACGTGGACTCTAGGAGTGAAACATCTACTCCTAGGTTCCGAATTTCGTCACTACATGGAACAATTGTCGGTGAGCCACTCCATTCAGCACCTCGATTCCCTTCTGGTACCAACGCCTGAGGTGTGGTCCCGTGAGTCATGAAGGTTACGGGTATGGGAAGTCGTATCGTTTGTGTCTGGGGTGACGTAAGAAGGGTACAACCCTTGGGTAATCTCCGTACGTAGTCAACGAAAAATTTTCTTCGACATCAGCCTCACGTGGTAATGTGTGTCTAGGGAAAACCACTTCTGACGAATGGTAAGTATGAGTTTATTGACTTTTAATTCACACACTATATATATGTATATACATATATAGGTATAGATAAATAGGTAAATTGATAGATAGGTAAGTAGGTAGATATACATACATATAGACCGAAGGGGTCTTACGTAAGGTCTCGGACTTTGTATCGTCCTCGAACCGTTGTTTATAAATCACTGTATTTTATCCCTTTATTTACGAGGTACTTCGTACACAAGTACAGGAATGTGAGGGATCGGAGGAGACGAAACAAAAAGAAGTATCATAAGTAGTGATGATCTGTACACGAATGAACAAAATGTAAAAAAATACGTAACCGAATGTCCCACAGAGGGGTTTAAACCTACATTTGAGGACCCTCCTTTCAAGACACCCAGTAAATAAGTGGTGACACTTAAATCCCTTCCACGGGTCATTTATAAACCACTTTCTTATTTACCAATTTATCTCCAAAAAATGGTAATGAAGATGAGAAGGTTTTGAGAAGTTTAACGAAAGAAATAAAGAGATGGAGAGAGAGTCCTCATCAATTTTGAATGAATTCCGACATTTATTTCCTTCACATACAAGAATCGATAAAGTAGGCCACATCGTTTGTGCCTTCCCGAGACCCAAGTACCCACATCCGATAAACGTTATGTTTTTGTGAATGTTTGGGACACATGTCCTTCCACATGACAGTATCCCTTTCCTGTATGTCAGTGCTGAAAGACGAAAGATGTTGTCGTACAACGAGCGAGTCGTGTCCCCAGAAGCCGTCTTTAGGGCACAATTTTTTTATTTTTAGGTCTGTCGTAGAGATGAAGGATAGGTGATCTTGGTGTGGGAAGACCTGAAGAATTGTGTCCTACCTTTTTACAAAGTTATATCAATTAGAGGAAACGTTAAGACAATTTTTGGTAAAAGGGGAAAGTTCTAAAATAGGTTGTCGGTTTCCCTAGACCTTTCCTATTCCTGGGGACTTTTCAAAACTGATTATATCTTACTCTCATTATAAAACCAACCACGAATCCATCCCGTTTCTCAACTTTGTATCCAAAATTAGAAACTTCAATTTTTTACGCACAAACACCTGTGTGCGTGTGTGAGAAAGAGAGAGAGAAAGAGGTGAGGAATTACGGTCCTTACGAAGACTGTGAGACGTCCACTTTGGAACGAGGGACCCGTCCTGCCGGGCACCAGTGGAAGTGAAGACACCTCGCCAGTTTTTATTCGTGCGCGTTCTGGATGAGCCTTACATCTCATGTCAACTTTCCGTAAAACGGTTTTACAAAAGGCTGGTGGCTCACCATCTCTAACTTCGTACGGGTCGGGACTAACCTAATGGTGTCGGGGTCTTCGTAAAATTAGAGTTGACGACGATGAACCGCACCCCTCCCTCGACCCCTCCTCTCCGCTACTAACTCCCCACACACACACACACACACACACACACACACACACACACACACACAGACACACACACACAGACACACACACACAGACACACACACACACGTCACCGTCGAGCACAGAGGGTCAGAGGGCCGACCGCGACCCTTATACTTTTATGAACGGTGCCTCTATTTCACTCTCTAAGAAGTCATCCCAGACAACTATTGAAGGGAAATTAAACCTAAGACAACATATTTTAGAAACAGTTTTGTCCGAAAATCGTGTGTGTCGGACCGCCACCGTCTAACACATAGTCACCAACTAACATGAGTCCCTTATTTGGTTTCGAAATTTCTCCCTACGCAAAAGTATTACCTACACACAACCCCCACCCCTCCACTTCCTTTTTTTTTTGGTGACTTAACAATTCTTCCCTGGGAAAGTATCGAGTTTCGTCGTCTTATCCTCTTTCTTCATCCGATCTCGTACTTACGGTATCTTGGTGGTCTTTTTGCAACAACAGTTTTACTTACCACAAATAGGTGAATAAATGAGTATAGATTGTAATATAATCAGTTTTTTTAAATTTTCGGGTTGGAACCTTCCTTAAATCGAAGAATCCGGTGTATCTTATTTCATTTGGTAGGATTCGTCACCAGTTAATGTAGGTTTGACTTTTCACCCCTACGTGGCCCAAAACACGGACGGACCCCGGATCTCAGGTATACATTCCCTTCTACAGGACACTAATCTCCACTTGCAGTACCAGTACTCACTCCGTTCTACTGGGACGTCCTGCCGACCGTCCCCTTAACTCCTAACTCTCCGTACACACCCGTACCTCTCCAGGTTGGAGACTTCCGACTCGGCAAACGTGAAATCCGACTCCCTCTTCCTCTCGGTCCCGTCCCTAAGTCCTTACGCCAGGATCCCCTCCATTTCTATCTAAACGAACCGTAACCGTAAAATCTACCTAGCCTCACTACTCTCTACTTTCGATTTTTTACCCTCGTCCTTCTTATTGTTACCTTTGTAAAAGACAATGGGTCTCTGAAAGGACCACCCCGTTTTATTTCCTTACCCATATACGACTAAAGACCTCACTATAGATACTTTTGTCCAGTCTTTTTGACTGTTCCTTCGTTCGTATCTCGACCAACCTTATCCTCATGGGCACGGGAAGACACATGATTCCAACACATTTGGGTACACGTGCGTTTATTTACCGTTTTCAATGACCCCTTCGCAGTCCCACCTTTAAATATCGATAATAAAGATACCGGAGATCGATGTTCTCGATTGTCCACTTCTATCAGTTCTCTGGGTTTCACCCTTTTTTACTGTAAAATTGTAAAAACAGTCCATCCGTTAAATTTTTATTTGAACTTAAGTTATATATGGTAATTACGATCTCCAACACAATATTGTTACATTTTTACGGAAGAAAAGCTATCATCAATTTTTTTTTTCATACAGCACCCCTCCTCCCCGATCCTTGGTATATACCAACTCCGTACACACTGGCACTGTCGTCGGGGTGTGTCGATAACTTTTACATGGTGCTCAGACGGGAGGTCTTAATTGTGGCATTGGATCCAGTCCGTGAGTGATAATAGGATTATAGACGAAAACCTAAGACAGGTCAGGGTAATCGCTAAGGGAACAACTAACGAGACAATGAACACTTACAATTAACGAAGATTTAGAGAAACCGACAAGTCTACGAACCCCCTTTTTATAGACTGACCACTTCCATACTCAAAGAGATTACACGTTCATTTATTCTTCAGACAAATCTCCGGGGTGACTTCACAGACACTGAGTTCTACAGTATTGGTCGACTACACCGTAGAAGGAAACGTACAGACAACATACGACCCCACACTAGAATCCCCCTTTACTCGAAAGACACTATAGACCCCATAAACAGGTTTTAACCGTACGAACATCTATACTGACTTATTAGTTTAGGAAGGGAGATCCTAAAGACGAACGAAGGATACTTTACTGAAACGATGGAAGGTCTATTCGAAGATGACTCTTTCACCATACTTTAGTCTTCTACATTTTTATATTAAACCGAGTAGTGAACATACAACTAGAGGTATCAAAGACTTGGTCTTCACTTTCACTTTCACAATCAGAGATTCGTACAGGCTGAGACACACTAGGGTACCTGATATCGGGTGGTTCGAGGAGACAGGTACCTTAAGAGGTCCGTTCTTTTGACCTCACCCAACAGTACGGGAGGAAGTCCCCTAACAGGGCTAGGTCTCTAGCTTAGATGTAGACGCCGAGGACTTAACGTCCGTCTAAAAAAAAAAAAAAAAAAAAATGGTAGACTCAGTGGACCCTTCTTCCGTCGAACTTTTATTTGAAGACTTTTAAAGAATAAAACGGTGACCCTTTGTTTTCCGGGACCTCCCACTTCTCCAGTCCCAGTGTCTCGGGGGTGTCACTACGACCAACCTGTCGTTCCACTGGACTGAGAACCCGGGTCACGAGTTCGTCAGTCCTCTTCCCTCTTACTATTTTACCCGTAAATAATATCAAAAGTCTTTGTTAAGTAACTCTTACTAAAAAAAAGCGGAAGTCGACCTTCTTAGATAATACTATGTCAAACCCCTACATAAATAATTATTAATATATTGTAGGGTCTCTCTCATTTTCTTCTACGTCCTCTTTCCCGTTGTGGGTCAAGTCGTGACACTAAGTGGACACTAAGTAGTTGGTCATAAATACCCCAGGAAACTGGAATCCTAAGTAAATCACCACTTATTTCGTCAGGGAGTCAGAGTACCTCGAATATAGGATCACCGTCTTCCCTCCACCCCTCTTCTTAATCTTTTTATTCATTTCTCTACCTAGTTATTGCAATCCGGCGCCCTTCTAAGGACCTCTTTCTCTTTCTTGTCCCTCCGTTACCTCGAACTACTCAATCGTTACAACACTATCAAAATTCATCTGTCGTATCGTCAAGTCGGTGGATAGGTAAGAGGGGGTTTGAGGGCAAGGTAGGTCCAACGGTTTATTATAACTCGTCTCAAGGGACACGATTTGTCATCCTGGAGTAACCAAATAGGTACACATGGACAGTCAAGGTTTGATGGAATGACAAGGAAGGGGAGACGTTGGGTACTCAAACAAGAGGTTCAGACACTCAGACAAAGACAAAACACTTTTTTAAGTAAACTTAGAAAAAAAAAAATCTAAGGTGTACATTCCTTATAGTATGCTAAAAAGAGAAAGAGACGGACACACAACCTGTAAAAATTCCTCTGTGTCGAAAATACTTGGTTTATCAAACGAGTATTTGTCTCGGATTTGAGAAGAAAAACCTTTTGTAAGGAGCTTCCTCGGTAGGAAAACCCTGACCGCAAACACTGAGTGGTCCCCACAGGTTTTGGCAACTTAGAAAGGTCTATTTAGTCTCTCTAACAATGACATGAGTTTAGGAACTTGACATTCTAAAATTCAAAGAACTACTAACAACTACTTTAAAAAACTACTTCAGGAATAACAGATGCGTAAAAACACAGGAGGTCCTTTGGTGCACCTCGTGACTTGAACATATATCACTCTTGAGTCATTTACAATTAATAAACCAGTCACGGGTTTATTTACCGGACTCTTACCGTCTTTACTACCCCACAGGATCTTTCCCAACAATTTTTATATGGGAAGATTTTTACAACAATTTACTCTAATAAAGACTTCGAAGACTGAAGGAACCTTATTAAAAATTTCTGTTCAGGTATACGACTGTACACTTGTATTCATGCACATATTGTTTGACTTGACATCATTGTAATAAAAGTCCGGTTTAAAGTTAATCTACTAACATAAAACAGTTAGATTTAAAAAAGAGGAACAAATTTGACCTATACCCTTCGAAAAAAAAAAAAAATTTTTGGAAAAGAGACCATAATTTCCTTATAACCAAAGACTCGAGAAACCTGGTTCATGGTAAGACGTGATAAAATAAGACCCATTTTACATAAATTATGTAACTCGAACACCACCTTTAATGTACCCTTTATAGTCAGGGGTTCCTTTTCTATCCACCAGTTCAACATAAGACTGTCCCTTCTACTTTTAACATTAAGAACAAGAGAGTATTGACTTAAGAAAGTTCATATTGTCCGGTTATTAAATAAGAGGATTACGTAAAGATATAGGGGTAGACGTTCACCCCCATTGTGTTTGAATGGGAGACGGAAAGTCCAAAAAACGCTTTTAGTCACTTGATTATAACCATTTTAACCTCGGGGTACCTACTTCCCATGAAACATTCATATTGTGTAATAACAGTACAATACAAGACACGTATACATACAATACATATCACATTTATAGTCTACAGACAAAAACGACATAATCCTTTAGTCATTGAGACTCAAAGTATGGGTTCATAACTCTTAGACTTAAGGAAAGTTCTTAAATTGTAATGACTTGACAGATTAGCAAACAGTTATACAACTTACACGTTTTCAGACTGGTTGGGGGGTTTTATAAGTCAAGTACAAATGACCTGTTAAACCTTCTTATGTACGGACGTATAACACATTTTCACAACTATAGTTGGGACCTATACTTGCGTTCCATAGACTTAAAGAGAAGGGAATAGAGACAGAGAGAGGGAGGGGGAAAAAAAAAAAAATTTTAAAAAGAAAATTGAGACACAAAACTAGTCAGGTAAACGTAGAGTTTCTTTACCAACCAAAGACCCTCTGTGACGTGCAAAGAGACTCCAGGCACTACAAAACAATTACTGATTTGACTTCCTCTGTAGAGAATCTATTCAACGATTTATGACAAAGGTAAGAACTCCACCCTCTCCTCCGGTCGATGTTACCACTCGATTACCTAGTGGGGAAACACAGGTACACTGTCGGGCCCACTGAACCCTCTCCGGAGACCAGGTACCTTACCGACTCCCGACGTTCAATGTTTCGGGTCCTCGTCCGTCTTTGACCTGTTAGAATGTCGTCGACGAAGCTGACTAAAAAGGACGACTTACCCTGTATAAAAATAAAACCCTCCAATTGGTCACGAGACCGTAGCACACTTGTTGATATCTAACCGGTTGTCGTACGAATCGAATTGGGTACCACATATATTTATATATACACACATATAAATATATGTATAAAAATTTCTCACCGATGGTGGGAAATTTTTGAGGTTTGTCTCTTTAACTTTTTCCTAACACTGACGAATAACTTCGGGCAAAACACTCAGGGGGACTCTAAGTGTCCGATATTCTAGAATATAGACCTCTCCAGGTCCGTACAAAGTAGAGACCAGCATAAAGAACCGGTCTAAAATCCTAAGGTTGACCACCCACGGACTCGTGGGGGTCTCCGTCTGGACGATGACGTTCTCTGTCGAGAAATGACATTCTCGTAAGAAAGTACTCAAGTTGGGTTTAGGTGGAAGATGTATAGAACGTACGAGTCCAAGGCTAAAATGGTAGGTAGGGATGTTTCTTGGTCAGAAGGATAAGGTTTCACTATGACAAAAAGTTTATAAACCACCATGAATGACTCAGGGGGAATTTCACCAGAACCAGTCGTAGTCAAGGGAGGTGTTCGTCTCGAACAGACGAAACTGAAGGGTCGAGAAATGGGTGACCTTCCAAGAATGACAACACAGAAAGAATTGTTCGACGTGACTCTCAGGAAGACGTCCGGGAGAAGACGTAGAGTCTTAGTTCTCTAGATTAGTCTCTAGGCGTTCTCTTACTGGACCTTCCTTAGCAGACCTTAGTGTACGAGGGTACCGAACGAAACTCATTGCCGTGTCGTTTTGGGTGCAGGAAGACACTCCACGTCTACTAACTGTCCCGCTTTCAACAAAACCAATTATTATGTTAGACGAACGGAGGACCTCTGCGTCGTCAGCGGATGATTAAGCAATCTTCACTTAATTCCAACAAATGGCTACAAAATTTCATTGACAGTCTCACCTTTTTTTTTTCAAGTAGGACCTACTCTGGTGAGTGGATGAACGCTCAACGACAAATAAAATTCGACTCACGTATTTATTATATAACTCTATGCTTCCCACTAAAGTTCGTAATCTTGTGCTTCGGAGGACAAATGATTGACAGTAGCCCGACTTCTCTTAAATTTGTCGAGACTTGAAAAAACAGACACTTACGTTCCGTACTTTAATTGAAAGTAAAGTAGCAATCGTCTTTCGTACTAATTCCGTCAGAACAACTACACAGAAGACGGCTAGCCCCCGAGAAAACGATAAGTTCTGCTCGGACCGTTGTCTTTGTTCCTAAACTTTGTTCTCGGAGAGGGGTCGGGACGGTGGTGGAGTCTCTTTGTGTTCGTCCCTAGACAGACCCTGTGACTCAGTCACACAAGACTTACATTTCCCTTTCTCACTTTATTAGGATCCGACCCAAGTCCCCAAGATCAGGACTGGTGGTCCTCAGGACAGACTTAGAGTGAAAAAAGGGGACATCTTACCCGTAGTATCGGAGACGAGGGTGACGAAGGGTCCTTCTACCACTCTGGGGTCACTACAGTAACAACCCGTCGCCGAAACTTTTCATAGTCCACAGTACAGACCCGTCCTGTTCCGACACAAAATCCACTGAATATATCTCATTGAGTAAAGTAGACGGACTGTTTCGATACCCTTTCCATAACACTAATAGGATCAAAAGGATGACGTTTTTGACTTCGAGTCCTTTCGTTTCCCCTGAACGAAGTAACAGTGTCGATTTACCAACGTCTAACCCTAAGTTTGTGGTCCGTCGACCCCCGGACTCAAACACAAGAATCGAGAATGAATGAACCCTTTTCACCGGTCCAAAAGGATGTATTCTAATACGGAGGACCAGTACGAGTTCATTTACTTTGTAGTAAGGATTGCCAGACCTGGTTTAAATCGAACTCTTT
Organism: Capra ibex; assembly: GCA_006410555.1. Lineage (NCBI taxonomy): Eukaryota > Metazoa > Chordata > Mammalia > Artiodactyla > Bovidae > Capra > Capra ibex. Next base: position 36,557,252 of record SJYO01041852.1, on the reverse strand, counting down.
TACCTCCATACTGAAAAGGTCCTCACTTATAGTCGTTTCTTCTAAGTGTAAACCTATCCCTATATCGGTTACCATAACTAATTAATACAAAATACACATTTCTCAGATAACTATGAATCTACTTTTGGAGTTTCACTTTTCTGGACAATGTACCTTACGAAAACCTTTGTTCTTTACACTAAATGGAAAACAGGGACATTTGAACTTTCACACTATCGGATAAAACCTCATATTCCTCTCACAATCTCTTACTTATCTTTTACATACCTTACAAATTAAAACGTACTAATGTAAAGTATACGACGACGACGACGACGAATCAACGAAGGCAGCACAGGCTGAGACACGCTGGGGTATCTACCGTCGGGTGGTCCGAGGTGGTAGGGACCCTAAGAGGTCCGTTCTTGTGACCTCACCCAACGGTAAAGGAAGAGGTTGTATACCCCACCGCCGTTTATCTTAACACAATATTATAGTATCGTATGGATAAAATCTATAAAACCACTTTACGAGACCCAAAATATCAGACTATGTACTTGGGAAACCCTATCCAGGAATAATTCGTCTACTTGTCCTTACATAACACTTACATAAGCGTAGTAACTTTTATATATTGAACATATTGATAAAAAATTTAAATATAAAATACAATATGATAAACTTAAAGTTTTCTCCTTTCTTTTCACTAACCACTTTTGTTTTCACTACACTTAAACGTGTAGAAAAGGGAATTTTATACGAGTCAGTCTTCGTCCCAATATGAATTTTTCATCTCACCGTCCTTCCCACCAGACCAAATGAAAGTTAAAGATTTACTTCGTCAACTTTTTATTCTGATACACGTATTAGGGTCTTTTTACCTGTCCGAGTATTCTTCAACAGTCGACTCCCCGTCTGATTTAGGACGTCAAAGTTTAACGTTTTTAGAGTCGTTAACGACAACACGGGATCGTAAACAATTATGTTATTCTATTAACGTATTAATTTATGTGATGCCTTAAAGTTATTAACCTCTGAAACAAAGGAGTAGGGTTATACGGCGCCCGACCATAACCTTTCGTGACGTCACAAAAGCCCTCCGGTCTAGTAAGAAAGTGTAGTGCAGGAGGTGTCACATGACACCAAGACTCTGTGAAGGGGAAGCCCAATAAAAATCCACCAATATAAATCTGTTCCACTTTAATTCGTCCTTCAGGGGGTTTCAGACTGAACCGGTACCCTCAACTCCTAGTAAAACGACTTTCGTAGGGACCACGGGAGATCTAGAAAGATCCATAATTATTATAACCCACTTTTTGTTCGACTGCTGGCACGACAAACCCCTACCCCCCGCCCATGGGGAAACCCAGTCTTAGCTCTTTCCCAAATTTTCTCTCCCGTCCGAAGTCTCGGCCCAAGGACCCAAGTTTGAGACCCTATCGGACAATAGACGACACGTCGGGACCCTTTCTATAAGTTTGAGAAGACACACGAACCTAAAGGGACCACCAAGTCTACCATTTCTTAGACGGACGTCACGTCCTCTGGACCCAAGCTAGGAACCCAACCCTTCTAGGGGACCGTTTCCCGTACCGGTGTGTGAGGTCATAAGAACGGACTTCTTAAAGTACCTGTCTCTTCGGACCGTCCGATGTCAGGTACCCCAGCGTTTCTCAACCTGTGTTGACTCACTGATTGTGTGTGTGTGTGTGTGTGTGTGTGTGTGTGTGTGTGTGTGAAAAAAAAAAAAAAAAGAGAGAGAGAGAGGACGCACGAATATCCATTTTTCTCTGAGTCGGAAAAACGTTCCGAATTAACTCAATTACATACCTTTCTCGAGTCCTTTATGATCCGTCGAAAATTCGGGATCATGCACAATCGACCATAATAATCCGTTAGACCCTCCTTCAAAGGATCAGTAGATTGACACCGTTTAGAAACACCTACTTGTTTACTCATCTAAATACCAAAATAGGTAAGTTCTTTATAAATAACTTGTGAAATATGGTAGGACTCACAGCTTTTTGGTTTCTACTTATTATAAGTATGGGACGGGACTTCATCAAGGTACCTTAACCTTTTATCTGTACGGTTATCTATTACTACTACTACTACTATTTTTAATATCGTAATTTTGTCACAGACCGTCTATCACTCTATAAAATCGTCCTTGACCAGACACTAGTGTCACAGAGACCGTGGATTGTGTATCTACTTATTTACTCACCGTCCTTAAACCAGATTCTAATAAGACAAACTCTCAGTCTTACCAAACGCACGCTCGTACGATTCAGTGAAGTCAGTACAGACTGAGAGACACTGTGATAACTGACATCTGACGGTCCGAGGAGACAGGTACCCTAAGAGGTCCGTTCTTCTGACTTTACTCAACGGTACGGGAGGAGATCCTCTAGAAGGGTTGGGTACAGAGAATGTAGAGAACGTAACCGTTCGCCCAGGAAATGGTGATCACGGCGGAACCTTAGGGGTTTTACCAAATAACCGTATCTCACGTAAGGATCGACTCATCAGTGACTCGTACATCGACCCTACACTATGTACGAACCACTTATTTACTCTCTTAGTTACATACCTATTGTGACTGATATTCGAAGAAGAGAAATTCTAGTGATGTTACACTCCTTCGTCCACTAAAACGCTTACAACCCGACTGAGATCCCACTTCGTTCGCTCGTGGATGTCACGTTTTAAATTCCTCCACGAGGGAGAGACTCGACGGGGTCACGGTTCCTTCGTGAGTAGGAGGTTCAGGACTTCCACGAAGGAATTTAAAACGTAGAATCGACGGAGTCAAAAGGATGGGGGTGGGTCCGAGACTACTGACCCGAAACACACGAACGTGTAAAGGGGGGTTAAAATAAAACCTTTTAAAGGTTCGATGTCTTCTCAACTTTCTTGTCACTTTCCTTGTGACACATGTGTCAAATGGATATGAGTAATCCACAGTTGGAAACCGGTGTCACTGAGAGAGAGAGAGATCTACACAAAAACTTGGAGCACGATTAAGTGGTTTCTATAGTACAAGGGAGGTGCACGGGGACGAATATGACGAATACTACAACTTAAATGAAGGATTCACGACGTAGAGTCGTAATATGTAAAACCTTCTTTTTGTGGTTTTTCTCGTATTCTCTTGGAACGAATTTATAAAAAAAAAAGTTTAAATTTTTGACGACGAACCTTGAATAAAAATTTGATATATGATGATTAGATAACTCTTGTGTCGGTTATTTTCCTACGGAGTTGTAAAAATTCCAATCTTTCAAAAAGACCCACGAGACTGTAAGAGGAAGTGTCCCCTCTCCCAAAGAACTTTTCCATTTAAAGGAACTGGCAAAAAAAAGGGGGTTCTCGGAAAACTTTTCATCAAGTCAAGTCAGCGAGTCAACACAAGATGAGAAACACTGGGGTACCTGACGTCGTGCGGTCGGAAGGGACAGGTAGTGGTTGAGGGCCTCAAGTGAGTTTGGGTACAGGTAGCTCAGCCACTACGGTAGGTTGGTAGAGTAGGAGACAGTAGGGGAAGAGGAGGGTGGAAGTTAGAAAAGGTCGTAGTCCCAGAAAAGTTTGCTCAGTCAAGAAACGTAGTCTACCGGTTTCATAATCTCAAAGTCGAAGTCGTAGTCAGGAAGGTTACTTATAAGTCCTGACTAAAGGGGATTCTACCTGACCAATCTAGAGGAACGTCAGGTTCCCTGAGAGTTCTTAGAAGAGGTTATGGTGTCAAGTTTTCAGAGTTAAGAAACCGAGCGTCGAAAGAAATGTCAAGTTGAGAGTGTAGGTATATACTCAGGACATGTTTGGTATCGAGACTGATCTGGCTGGAAACAACCGTTTCATTACAGAGATGAAAAATTATTCGAGAGATTCAACCAGTATTGAAAAGAAGGTTCCTCGTTCGTAGAAAATTAAAGTACCGACGTCAGTGGCAGACGTCACTAAAACCTCGGGCGGGGTGTATCGGACAGTAACAAAGGTAACAAAGGGGTAGATAAACGGTACTTTACCACCCTGGCCTACGGTACTAGAATCAAAAGACTTACAACTCAAAATTCGGTTGAAGGTGAGAGGAGAAAGTGAAAGTAGTTCTCCGAGAAATCAAGGAGAAGTGAAAGACGATATTCGCACCACAGTAGACGTATAGACTCCAATAACTATAAAGAGGGTCGTTAGAACTAGGGTCGGACACGAAGTAGGTCAGGTCGTAAAGAGTACCACATCAGACTTACATTCAAGTCATTCGTCCCACTGTTCATCTACCAACAGGTTTATGACTATGTTACTTAGTAACAAAGGGTACAATTCCCATAAGTGAATTCCTCACTGAAACGTTTATATTATTTCCCCGATAAATATTTAAACAACTATACGAAAGTTCACTTTTCTCTATGTGAGAACTGAAATCAATTGTGACCGTATGAAAGTACTTTTTTTGGGAAGAGACTATTAGAACTTATACATATTTTTTTATTCCGTAGACAGTGAGTTTCACACACCGTTCTAGACGGGTTTCCAACGTAATACAGTCACCAAAACTTTAACAACAGACCCCTCCCCTGAGTTCTGGTGGTACCTACTACCGTAACGCTCAACACACACACACCCGCCCCCCACCCCACCCCCACAACACCCACGTCTTCCTTTCCACACCCTGGTCGTAACCCTATGTCCGGTGAGAGAGGACAAGGTAGTCTTATCGAGACTATATTACACGAATTTTAACCGTGGACGGATTCTTAGATCAAAAGTCCTGTCACAATTTTGATTTTCTTTTCTCGAACCTTTGGAATCGTAACGACCGATTTTCTATTTTGTCCTTTTTAAATACGGCGTTACAACCAACCGTCACTCTTTACTATCGACAGTCGAACGTCCCACCCTCTCCAGTCCTTTTGGTACTTTTTATCTGTGTTCTAGATTTTATGTCAGCCGTAGATCCTCATATTTTGTCCCAGTTTACGGGTAGGTATCGGATTCCGTCACTAAGACTTTGAATTCACTGAGGACCGGGAATTGGGTCTCCAAAACTAAGTTATCTAGACCCCGCCCTGAGACCTCAGACACAAAAAGACTGTCAGTGACCCATGGTGTGTCTGTTTTTAACGGGATTTCAGTGCAGATGCCGAATCTTGTAATGTCGTAAACCGCAATTATTTCTACTGACCTCAACATTTCTTTTACAATATAAGTCGGGTCATCTCACATCGGGAAAGAGTTTAAGTCCCTTTAAAATCCTACTAAAGAAAGGTTTTAGGAAGTTGATCTTTTCTACTAGTACTTGTTGTCTCCCCCTTTCTGTTTGTCAATTTATTAATGGTTGTATAATCTTTGACCTGAAATGGTTCAGGTCACCCTCTCCTTTCTTTCAAATACAGACAGACTTACGACACTACCCAAGAACCTTCTCTCTTGAAGTACCACCCTGGTGTACCGAATTACCCTATTCACATCCAATACCTCAGTCTACCTGGACCCAAACTTAGGACTGGAAAGGAGGATGGGCGACCCACACCCTGGAATCCTTTTAATTAGAGAAATTCGAACCCCGAAGAAGTTTCCCATTTTAACTTTTAATTTAATCTACTAGATACTATATAAGTTTCCTGACTTGTATCCCGAACCTTTCATTATGTACGAGTTATTCACAAACATTAGTGATAAGACAGATAAGTTGTACCAGTAATTTTACCCATCCACGAGTTCTCCCGTCCTTACTCTGGTACAACAAATGACGAGAACAATAACCAAAAGTATACCCTACCCCTCACCTCCGTTATGTCATAGGGGTTCTTTCTCCTTGTTACATCCGTTTAGAACTACCATATACGAACCTACGGAAGTCTCAAGGATTATGACAACAAATACATCTCCAAAGCTCTTCTATGGTCACGAAATGTCTAGAATTGATTACCTTAGGAGTCTCACTGAGATACTTCATCCACAACAATAGATTATCTAGTATTTCAACTCCGTGTCTCTCAAATTCCTTGAACGGGTTCTAGTGTGTCGATTATCACCATTTCGGTCCTAGATTTGCTCAGTCATAGATAGGACGATTAGTGAGGTGATACGACATAATTATTATAACTAAATAGAGTTACACATAATCCTTTTATATTGAACGTGGTATTATTGGTGTCAAAATATCTGTCATGACGGATCTTTATATCATTTTTAAATTTTTCATTGAACTAAATTTACAGTATACTTTGTTTATTATCATCTCCACTGTAGATTATACTGTTTTTAGGACACCGACCAAGGGTATATTAAAACCGGACCCTTTAAGACCCCGTTCCTTTATAACCCCAACGGGTACTCTCTGACAACGGAAATTTAGTAAGAACATATTTTGTTGTTGTTTAGGAGATTCAAGACCCTTTCTTTATACAGATAAATGGGAAGATCAAACGACTTAAGTGAGGGTAAAGGACGATAAGGAAACCCTTCCCCTTTTTTTTAGGACGACTTACAGACGACTCGTCGACCCGTCTCTAGACCCGAGAAAAAAAAAACTCTAAAAATCAAAGAGGAGGAGAAGAGGGAGGGAGGAAGGAGAAAGAAGAAAGGAAGAGAAAGGATGGAGAAATGGACGAGGAAGAGAAATAACAAGTACTCCTGTCTAAAGTTTCTCCGACACGGACTTCTTACGTTTATGGATTACACTACGTTATCTTTTTCAAATTATAAGATATTCCGTAAAATTAAATGGAAGTCGAAAGGTCCTACCGTGAGTACAGACGGGAACTTAGAAAGGATCCCTACAAATCTATTAGGATTCGGTTAGGTACGAGTCCACAAACATAAACGTCGTCTAAATGGCAGGATTGTTCGTTGGACAAACTCCGATTATAATTTTGCGTAAATGTAAGAGACCCGTTTACTCGTGTCCTCAATCAGACATTCAACACTTTTTTGACCTCACATTGGTCCATGTAAATCCGTTCCTTAAAAACCTATTAAGTGTCAGAAGATTTGGACCTAGACCCACCTCACCGACGGGGCACCCGAGGTCTAGACCCAGAACATAAATTGTTACTGACCAGAGGATTAGGTGCGGTACGTAAAAGAGACAGAATTGGACTCCTGCTTATAGTATTAGATCAGAAGAATGGAGTCAAGTCAAGTCAAGTCAGTGAGTCAGCACAGGTTGAGAAACGTTGTGATACTTAGCGTCTTGTGGTCCGAAGGGACAGGTAGTGGTTGAGGGCCTCAAGTGAGTCTGAGTACACGTATCTCAGCCACTACGGTAGGTCGGTAGAGTAGGAGACAGCAGGGGAAGAGGAGGACGGGGGTTAGGGAGGGTCGTAGTCCCAGAAAAGGTTACTCAGTTGAGAAACGTACTCCACCGGTTTCATGACCTCAAAGTCGAAGTCGTAGTAAGGAAGGTTTCTTGTGGGTCCTGGCTAGAGGAAATCCTACCTGACCAACCTAGAGGAACGTCAGGTTCCCTTAGAGTTCTCAGAAGAGGTTGTGGTGTCAAGTTTTCGTAGTTAAGAAGCCACGAGTCGGAAGAAGTGTCAGGTTGAGAGTGTAGGTATGTACTGGTGTCCTTTTTGGTATCGGAACTCATCTGCCTGAAAACAACCGTTTCATTACAGAACCGAAAACTTATACGATAGATCCAACCAGTATTGAAAAGAAGGTTACTTATTCGTAGAAAATTAAAGTATCGACGTTAATGGTGGACGTCACTAAAACCACGGAGGGTTTTATTTCAGACTGTGACACGGGTGACTAAGGGGTAGATAAACGGTACTTCACTACCCTGGTCTATGGTACTAGAATCAAAAGACTTACAACTCGAAATTCGGTTGAAAAAGTGAGAGGAGAAAGTGAAAGTAGTTCTCCGAAAAATCAAGGAGAAGTGAAAGGCGGTATTCCCACTACAGTAGACGTATAGACTCCAATAACTATAAAGAGGACCTTTAGAACTAAGGTCGAACACAAAGAAGGTCGGGTCGCAAAGAGTACTACATGTGACGTATCTTCAATTTATTCGTCCCACTGTTATGTGTCGGAACTGCATGAGGAAAGGGATAAACCTTGTTCAGAGAAAGAACAGGACAAGATTGACAACGAAGGACTGGACGTATGTCCAAAGCGTTCTCTGTCCAGTCCACCAGATCATAAGGGTAGCGAAAGTTTTAAAAGGTGTCAAATAACACTAGGTGTGTCAGTTTCCGAAACCGTATCAGTTATTTCGTCTTTATCTACAAAAAGACCTTGAGAGAACGAAAAAGGTACTAGGGGGACTACAACCGTTAAAGTAGAGACCAAGGAGACAGAAAAGATTTTGGTAGAACTTGTAGACCTTCAAGTGCCAAGTGCATAACGACTTCGGACCGAACCTCTTAAAACTCGTAATGTCATCACACACTCTACTCACGTCAACACGTCATCAAACTCGTAAGAAACCGTAACGGAAAGAAACCCTAACCTTACTTTTGACTGGAAAAGGTCAGGACACCGGTGACGACTCAAAAGGTTTAAACGACTGTATGACTCACATCGTGAAAGTGTCGTAGTAGAAAGTCCTGAACTTTATCGAGTTGACCTTAAGGTAGTGGAGGTGATCGAAACAAGTATCACTACGAAAGATTCCAGGTGAACTGAAGTGTAAGGTCCTACAGATCGAGATCCACTCATTAGTGCGGTAGCACTAATAGACCCAACACTTCTATAAAAAACATGTCAAGAAGACACATAAGAACGGTGGAGAAGAATTATAGAAGACGAAGACAATCCAGGTATGTTAAAGACAGGAAATAGCTCGGGAAGAAACGTACTTGACAAGGGAACCACAGAGATTAAAAGAACTTCTCTAGAGATCACAAAGGGTAAGACAACAAAAGAAGATAAAGAAACGTAACTAGTGACTCCGTCCGAAAGAATAGAGAGGAACGATAAGAAACCTTGAGACGTAAGTCTATGAATATAGAAAGGAAAAGGGGAAACAAAGAGAAGAAAAGTGTCGATAAACATTCCGGAAGGGTCTGTCGGTAAAACGAAAAAACGTAAAGAAAAGGCACCCCTACCATAACTAGGGATAGAGGACATGTCACAGTACTTGGAGTCAGGTATCGAGTAGTCCGTGAGACAGATAGTCTAGATCAGGGAATTTAGATAAAAAGTGAAGGTGACATATTAGTAATCCCTAAACTAAATCCAGTATGGACTTACCAGATCACCAAAAGGGATGAAAGAAGTTAAATTCAGACTTAAACCGTTATTACTCAAGTACTAGACTCGGTGTCAGTCGAGGACCAGAACAAAAACAACTGACATATCTCGAAGAAATAGAAACCGACGTTTCTTATATTAGTCAGACTAAAGCCACAACTGGTAAATCACAACAGGTACACATCTCAGAAGAGAACACAACAACCTTCTCCCACAAACGATACTGGTCACGCAAGAGAACCGTTTTGAGATAATCGGAAACGGGACGAAGTAAGACATAAGGTTCCGGCTTAAAAGGACAATGGGATACACAAAGAACTGAAAGATGAAAACGTAAGGTCAGGGGATATTACTTTTTCTGTAGAAAACCCCACAATCAAGATTTTCTAGAACATCCAGAAGTATCTTGGTAAGTTGAAGTCGAAGAAGTCGTAATGACCAACCCCGTATCCGAACTAATGATATTATAACTTACCAAACAGAACCTTTACTTGTCTCTAGTAAGACAACAAAAACTCTAAAGTTGGTTCATGACGTAAAACCTGAGAAAACAACTGGTACTACCGATGAGGTAAAGAAGATTCTCTAAGGACGGGTATCATCATCTATATTGCCAGTAGACTCAATTTAAGTAGGAAAGGTCAAGTGAAGTCAAACGACTAAGGATCTTACAGCTACAAGTGAGAATGGTAGAGAACAAACTGGTGAAGGTTAAACGGAACTAAGTATCTAGATTGTAAGGTCCAAGGATACGTCATAACGAGAAATGTCGTACTCTAGAACAAGATAGTGATCAGTGTAGGTGTTGACCCACAACAAAAACGAAACCGAGGTAGGGAAGTAAGAAAGACTTCAATAAAGAGATGACTAGAGGTCATCGTATGACCCGTGGATGGTTGGACCCCTCAAGGAGAAAGTCATAGGATATTAAAACGGAAAAGTATGACAAGTACCCCAAGAGTTCCGTTCTTATGACTTCACCAAACGGTAAGGGAAGAGGTCACCTGGTGCAAGACAGTCTGGAGAGGTGGTACTGGGCGGGCAGAACCCACCGGGGTGTCCGTACCGAATCAAAGTAACTCAATCTGTTCCGACACCAAGTACACCAGTCTGACTGATCAAGAGGTACTAATACCAGTCACACAGACGGGAGACTACGGGAGGGTGTTGTGGATGACAGAATGAACCCAAAGAGAATAGAACCTGCACCCCATAGAGAAGTGCCGACGAGGTCGTTTCGCGTCGACGACGAGGAATGGAGATAAGGGTGGTAAATCACGAACCGTATAACACACGTAAGTCGCACATTAAGTCGTACATTGAATCCGGGTAACCAATTTCTTACTACAGTTGTTAAGTCATAAAGAGTAAAGTCTAACATAAAGTGGTGTATAAAAACCTCGTGAATGATCCACTATTCGTAACACAATCCTCGAAAGAATGACAAACTAAGAACGTGTCGGGAGAAGTGGACAACTGTTACCCCTTTAACTCCGAGTCCCTCCCCTTTACTAAATTGGTTCTGGTGTGTAAGAACTGAACTGGGTTAAGTTTCGACCTATAAGGTGAAAAGTTCGAGTCACAAAATCAAAAAAGACAATAAGAGGACCCGGATCGCTTGTAACTCACCCAAAGGGGTGAAGATAATTTGAGACGAGTGGTGACTGAGACGTCCTAGAGTTATTAGGTGAGGGTTCATCCTGTCAGAGACGGAGAGACTGACATTTATTTCTTAGACAGAAGTACCGAACTCTGAGACTCACAGTAGTTTACGGTGACGGGTGTCACACGAGTCCTTGCCTTCGAAGAGAGTCTCAAAGGTCGTCCCGAACGGACACCTTCGTGGTACCCTAATCAGGACATCTGCACGGGGTCTGTGACAAGGTGCCTACTTTTGTCAACAGTGTCCCTGATCTTTTAACTTAACCAATTTGGAAGACCCAAATCTAACAAAAACCTCTCACTCATTGAGAATGTTAAAAAAAAATGAACAGTGTCCGATTTTCCTTTTTTTTTTCATTCTCACTTTGAAGTATCGATAAAAAGAAGGGACATACAAGTATCATCAATAAATATAGACCCTTCAAAGGTAACCCTAAACTAAGTCCTATATCTGAACCGTCCCACCCAAGACGTGAGGCACCACTGTAAACTGTCTGACGTCCGTTTCGTCCTACCTAAAGATTATAGATCTACCTACCTAAGACCCTACTTCACAGCTCTAAGATGACATAATACTTTACCTAAATAACTAGACTTAGATTTTCACCGGGTAACGAACAGTTATAGTCTAGACATAGTTATGTAAACTATTTACTCCCGAGGCTAGGAAACGAAACAAACAAAATAGTTGACGTGAACCGTTATTGTTACTTTCTGAGGTCCACCACGGAACACTTACCGAATAACGTGAGCAGTACACGCGACGATTGGAATCCCGGGTCAAAACACTAGGGCGTATACAATGTTGGTGGTCTTCACGAGCCGACACGGAGTGAAGGAGGGAGTTTAATCTATAAGAGAACGTTCCAACGCAAAGTTATAGTCGGAGTGAGTAATTGGAACTTTACGGCACGGGTATGACATCCATCGTAGAAGTAAAAGGTCTACTTCTTTAATTCTATGACTCTCCAATTTACTCGAAGGGTTCCGGTGTGCCATTTAGAGCTTATCTCGACCTCGGTCAACCTCCACAGCGCCAAGGACCGTCTCTCATCCTGAGAACGGAAGAAACACCAAGGTTTCACTTTCCTAGACGTACCCGTTCCTCGAACAGGTACCGTAGGAAAGACGAGTTCACACCACTCCGACGGTAGAATAGAGACTTAGAAAACCCCTTCTCTAGGTCCAGGGACACAACCTTTGTCTTCCAAGTTTTTACACGAGAGAGACCAGAAACATCGGTGTCTGGTTCCGACCCACTGTCATGAGCGCACTACCAAGGATGACTCTGTACATACAAAGACCCCAGTCGATATACGGGTTCATCTACAATAATATCCACTACACCTCTCCTGGCTCTTTGTCTTTTGTGTCAAGAAGGGGAGTTCACGAATGTAAACTCGACTACTCTTACCAACTTACGAACAGACATAGGAGTCTAGAGAACTAAGTCCCCGACCATCTTTAGAGACCATCCGAAGGGTCCACCGCGTCCATCATTTCTGGGACGGACGGTCACGTCCTCTATATTCTCTGTGTCCAAACTAGGGACTTAGTCCTTCTAGAGGACATCCTCCTGTACCGTTGGGTGAGGTCATAAGAACGGACCTCTTGGGATACTTGTCTCCTTAGACCGTCAGATGTCAAGTATCCCAGTGTGTCTCAGTCTGTACTACCTTTACTGAATCGTACGTGTGTGCGTCTTTAGAGACCACCCACTTTGTCCGGGACACAGAGGTGAGTGTACTGACGTCGGTGCTCGTGTGATAATTAGTCACTATAATTATTTACTAACGTTACCAACGTGACAACTATCACACATGTGAATGTGTCGGTTAGAGTCGTTGATGGACCTTATTCCAATTGTTTCCACGAACTTCAGGTGTTGGGAACCCACACGACACACCCACGTCCAGATTAAGACTTCCATCTCGACTAGAGAAACCACATTTAATACACTGACGCATTGGAAACTCAGAGAAGACCTTGAAACTTAATTTAAGTGAAATCAGACAGTAGTGTCACTACTACTCGACCTTATCCTTTGGTTTCTCTACTAATAGGTCGTTTTATATCTTGATCTTGATCTTCCGACCTCCCCAATCACCTCAAAATAGATCCTTTTGAAAAAAATTTATTTTGGAGAAACCAACTTTTAAGTGAGATTTTCTATAGTACCTTTTTACGAATATAGAGACAAAAGTACGGAGGAGGAAAAACACCTTTGAGTCCCGATAGTACGACTTCTGGTCCGAAAAAAAAAAAAAAAAAAAAAANNNAAAAAAAAAAAAAAAAAAAACATCCAACTCTCCTAAATCCCGTTATCGGCTGACTACTAAAAATCGTACGTTAAAAACTGTAATCAAATGAAGTTTACGTCAATCAATTACTCGTGTAAAAAGGTCTTAGATTAAATATAGGGAACAAGGTCCCTTTTAACAGATTATTACAATAAAGAAAAAGAGGAGGTGGGGAGTCAGGTATAAGGAGTTCTGAGTTTTTCTTTCGGTTAAAATGAACGTATATAACAACTTTTACGTCTAAGGGAATCTCTCACTCTAATTTAACGAAACCGCACCTTAAATCCTTAGAGGCAAAGATTATTCGTAGGATTTCTCGACTAATGTCAGAATTAAGGATTGTCCGTCCAGAACACTCCGGGTATGAAACTCGTTGTCACAATCTCCGTTTTCTCAACCATGGACTTGTTCAAGGTTCATCCCCTCCTCTCCACTATACACAATCTCCCTTCACAGGGAAGAGGGTCTTCTACCAAAATACCACTCACTCACCACCGAAAATCAGTTACTGATTAATATATTGGAGCCTCCTTTAAGTCTTGTACACAGAATGGGGTCTAAATTCACACGTTTGTATATAACTTCTATAAAAGAACCACGATATCAGTCCTAGACTCACTCTTTACCAATGACTAGTGAGTCTTTATACAAAAAATATCCTCGACAAAAAAAATGTCATCCCTCTTAAATAAACTACGTCACTTATATAATAAACTAACTATACTAGTCTAATATCTTTCAGACACTCTTTTCTTTGTCATTGTGGTCGTTTGATAGTGTAATCTCAATAAGTAGGTCGGTAAACATATGGTACACTTATTCGTGAGAACCTTTTTAAAACACTAAGACAGTTTATCTCTTTAATAAACGTCTCTTGTAAAAGTATTAAAAGTTTTGTTGTGATCATATCGACTCGTAGTCATACACACACACACACACACACACGTGCAACGTGTACCGAACACCCACCTATAGCCGTTTGTTCGGTACTTGATTATTATTTTGTTGTTTAATCGTTGTTAAATTAATTCATGTTAAATACAGTTTCCTAGACTTATCCCTATACTAATGTATTAATGTACATTTTTAAACTCCCTTTCTTATCTGTAAAAAGAAAAGAATATTAGTTGAGGGACAAGGTGACACCAGGCCGTCGACAAAAAACTCGACGGTTCGACCCGACTCAACCCGGTTTGGAAATACCACCCTTACCAGAGACGCTCAACCGCCCGACAGTTCGGCACACACCAGGAACAGGGTCGTTCACTCAGTTACTCTTAAACTTCAACGTTTACATGGAGTGCAAGTGAAGACTCATTGTCCCTTCCCCAAACCCTAACGACTTTCAGGTCGAGTCACTGTGGGAGAGAACACCGTCAACTTAGTTCCTCTACTACCTTTTAATTCCAGACCACCCGGTGTCTCGAAGGTGTCCCGCACGTGAGACACATGACGCGAGTTTTACAGTGTAAGGTTCTTCAGGACCTTAATCGTCCGAGTCACAGTATAGCGCGACACCCGAGTCGAGTGTACTACGTTCGAAAACGAATAGACTGGCCCGGATTTTATTCTGCGAAGTTACTAAATAAATACTCGAGACCCGGTGGGTCCGGACACTACATTCATTGGAACCCCATGTGTCGTAAACTAGTGAAGTTAAGGGTAATTGATGGACAAAGATTTACCCCTTTTCGTAAATGGGTCGTGTAACACAATAAGTACTTCTGTGTTTTCGTCGGACAACACGACACGACCCCACCTAAAGGTACATTACACCAGGTCGACAACTTACGACGTCACATCCACAGATTGCAATTGAACAGAGGAAGGGAAAAAGACTAAGAAAAAGAAAAAATAGGAAAAAAAAAAAGTAAGAATTTTTCTTAGAACCGATAAAGGTCTGTAAAATTTCGTACATTGACATATAATTCTTCAATCCTCGAGGGGACAAATTTGCACCTTCCAGAACTCAACCACCGTTTTCTGGGTAAAATGTGTTATTACCCTCGTGGATCACGTCTCAAACAATCGACACCACGACAATTATAAAGTCTGAACTAGTAAAACAACAACAACATCCGTAACAGGACACATTCTAAAACCCTCATAAAGATCGGAGACAAGTGATCTACGGTTGTCGTGGATGGGTAACACTGTTGGTTTTTACAGAGATCTGAAAGGACTTACAGGGGAATCCTCGTTTTAATGGGGACCAACTACATCATACTATCGATTGACCCATAGACAATCACTTCTTAAAGTCTAAGAGAGACTCTAACACACCTATATCCATAGTCTGGACCTAAACCTCCGTCTTTTGGACCCAAACTTGAGACCGGGGTTTTGATTGACACTGATCAATTGCACTGTGACCCGTGTTATAAATAGAATAACTTCGGAATTCACAGAGTGGACAATTTATTCCTGTTATAATGAATTGAATGTCCCATTAACTTTTAGTCACTTGATTTTTATACATATTCCTTATATCGAATACTGTGCACGAGTCTTTAACTACTAACATACTGCACTGAACTATATACTTTATGACACTGACAGTTAAATCCATACGTCTCTTTATTTTCCGTCAGGACTCTCGGGGCAAGTAGTACACAACGAGTTCAGATAAAGTAGGGAAAAGAGAAGGAGAGGTAAAGGAAGGAGGTCGGTAAGAATATAAGGTCTTTGACTGATTAAAACCGGATTTACACTTTGGACCTCTTACCTTTCTCCTTACTACTTCCCCTACATCTTCTTGTCAAAGGACTACCCTAGTAAGATAATCCCTCGGGGGACTTCTCCACACCCGTTAAGTAAATCGAAGACCTTACACTTTTATATCTTTCTACCATTTTTGTTTCTTTGGGAGCTGTGCGGTAATTAGACTTGGGATGAGACGTGAGTCGTTTACGGTTTAGGTGGAACGCCAAAAACGAAGTCATCTTTCACTTTAGCGAAAGGAATAAACCCTTACTTCCACTGTTTACAATTTAGACAAAAGAATCCTTTGTCGACTCTTTTGTAAGTTTTACTAAGGTACACTGATCGTGTCAAAAGACGGATCCAGAAGTTTCAGACTCAGAGAAAACTCGACATAGATTTAGATCTTTATTCCCGACCCGACTCTTACTTCCTCATCTGTAGTCTGTCCCTCAACTCTGACATTAGACTGTAGAGGGAAAGTCGGTAGTGTGCGTATAAAATATCCGACGGGCGGTCGTTAATTCTTTTGGAACCGTTTTCGGAATAGGAAGAATAAACAAGACTTTGGGAAGAAAGACACCTCTCCACACAATATTAAAGTGAATGCAAAATGTTCAGAGAGAAGGAATGTGTCCCGAAGGGTTCACCACAATCACCATTTCTTGGACGGACGGTTACGTCCACCTCTTCCGTTACCGTGGGGTGAGGTCATGAGAACGGACCTTTTAGGGTACCTGCCTCCTCGGCGCATCCGACGTCAGGTACCCCAGCGCTTCTCAGTCTGTGCTGACTCGCTGAAGGGAAAGTGAAAAGTGAAAGGACGTAACCTCTTCCTTTACCGTTGGGTGAGGTCACAAGAACGGACCTCTTAGGGTCCCTACCCCCTCGGACCGCCCGACGGCAGATACCCCAGCGTGTCTCAGCCCGTGCTGACTACGCTGAATCGTCGTCGTAGTCGGTTACGTCCTCTATATTCTCTGCACCTAAGTTAGGGACCCAGTCTTTCTAGGGGACCTATTCCTTTACCGTTAGATGAGGTCACAAAAACGGACCTCTTTGGGTACCTGTCTCTTCGGACCACCCGATGTCAGGTATCCCAGTGTTTCTCAACTGTGTTGGTTTCACTCAATCGTGCGTGTGTACGAAGGAATGCCCGAAGGGACTATTGAGTAGACAATTTCTTAGGTGGACTTCACACCCTCTGGACCTAAGTTAAGGACCCAACCCTTCTTGATGACCTCTTCCCAGGGAATTCTCAGGGAACCTGAAGTTCCTCTAGTTTGGTCAGTCAGGTATTCCTTTAGTCAGGGTTTATAAGTAATCTTCCTACGACTTCGACTTTGAGGTTATGAAACCGGTGGACTACACTTCTTGAATTGAGTAACCTTTTCTGGGACTACGACCCTTCCTAACTTCTGTCCTCCTCTTCCCCTGCTGTCTCCTACTCTACCAACCTACCGTAGTATTTGAGCTACCTGTACTCAAACTCGTTCAAGACCCTCAACCACTACCTGTCCCTTCGGACCGCACGTCAGGTACCCCAGAGTTTCTTAACCTGTACTGACTCGCTGACTTGACTTGACTTGACTACGAAAGAATATGGGTGTGAGAAAGATCAATAAAGGTCAACGTGACATCTTGTACTCCCAACCTTTCCTAAACTCCCTAGTAGTTCAGGCAACCAACCTAACGAAGATCTGGTAGAGACTGTACCAGGTAGACAGGATAGGAACTTACTATGATGTCTATCCCCGAGTGTCAATACATTTCCTCCTACGAAACTTCAACCAGGTCAGAAAACCTAAGAATCCTCGTATCGTAGACGGAGGGACACAGACACGAATTATAAGGAAGTTGTTTCCATAGGACTCCTAGGTGGACACGACCCTGGGTGTAAGTTTATTTTATATCGAAGACGGGAGCGCTTACTATCAGTACCTATATAAAGTACCTACATTTATTAAGTAAATGAGTAAGTTGTTTGTGTTCGTCAATACTACTTGGTCCATGGAACGATCTTAGACCCTTATGTTACCTCATTCTTATGGTAGAGATGAGAGTCACCTCGAACGTCGGATCACCTTCTCTTTCTGTTATTAGTTTTAAAGTGGTATAATTTATACATTGTTCTAACGTGATTGAAGTCACATTCCTCCCCTTCACTGTACCAAAACACACATACATTGGTGTCTCGACTGACTTTAACCCACCTTTTCCTCCTAGTCTCTCACAAAGATGTACTTTGTCTGAAAAAAAGACTCGACTCTTCCTACTCGCCCTTAACTTCCAAAACTTCAACCTTCCCTTCCCCACCACAATCGTAGGATTAGCCCCAACCGTTCGTGACTTTATCCTCCTTTACACCCCTTGGTCCCTCACTACCTCCGGTCGTCCGGACCCCAGGTCTGTCATCTCCCCTACACTAGCCGTCCCAAAGTCCCCGAGAACTAAAACCAAAAACAGAATTCTAGTTCCGACAACTTCCCTGAAATTCTCGATAGATCGTCCATTTACCATTTACCCCGAAAGGACTACCGAGTCTACCATTTTTCACGGACGTTACGTCCTCTGAACCCAAACTAGGGACCCAATCCTTCTAGGGGACCTCTTCTCTTACCGATGGGTGAGGTCATAGGAACGGACCTCTTAAGGTACCTGCCTCCTTGGAGAACCCGATGTCAGGAACCCCAGTGTTACTCAGCCTGTACTGACTCGCTGATTGTGAAATGAAATCCCCCATTTATCTGTCTGAACCAGTACCAATCTATACCTGGTCTAGTCCACCCACCTACCTCTCTTGTCGGACTTTATTTACGACGAAGACACGACTCCTACTCACTCACTGGGACGACCACTCCGGTACCATTCAAAATACCTCTACCGTTGAAGACTTACCAACACTTTATTCTCACCCGTAGAAGGACCGACCACTAGACCGACCCTTTTGACGTTGATGTGTCTGTCCGTCTGTATTTTTACATGTCCTTATAAGGTCTTGTGTCGTTCAATAGGAAGAACCCGACCTTGTGTCCCGACCATAGCTGCCACTCGAAGTGACCGACTAGTCCTCGGGACGTCTGAGACGTCTTCCCAACCCGAAGTAGGACTCTACTCCGAAACACCCTCTACCTCTTAGAGTCGATGTCAAAATCTTCTCAGAGAGACGACGACACACCTCCACTTTTAGCCTTCGGCCTTGTAGGTTACCTTCCTTATTCCTCTAGAAGTGGCCCGTCGTCACCACTCGACCTCGGAAATTCCTGTCCCTTAGTTGGGAGAAAGAACAACCCCGAAACCGTACGGGGTCTGTGGGGCTGACGACAAAGAGATTATCGACCCCTTTAGGACCGAATACCACACCACTTAGATGTTTTACGACGAACCCTCTCTTGAAATGTCGTCTCGTTTTACTGGTCTTATTGTAGGAGGTAGCACATGTCTCCGTTGGTACTCACAAAGGGTAAAATAGACGAGAAAGTCTAACAAGTACGTGTCCAGTAACAGAAACAGTCTCCGTCTTATAATAAATATTTCACGACAAGAAAGGGAGGTAGGGGTTTGTAGACCTACAAACTCAACGTGTCGATTTTGTAGACATCCATCCAGACTTCAAAACGGAGAAGAAGACTTACAAACCAAAGGGAGACTGTTTCAGGCACTCAGACACACTTCTCGGTAGGTATTTTGGTCTACGATGGGTCCCGGACTCGAACATCTACTCAAAATTCCCCACATTCTTACTTATTTGGCACGAAGTTCCACGGTATTTTATTGGTTTATTCACTGCCGAGGTTCCCCTAACTCTTTAAAAGACCAACTACTTTTCACTGTATTTCAACACGTAAATCCGAAAAATCCTTATATAAAAGTCCACTTACAAACACAACTCGTTGAACTCAACCCCTCTAGCCCCACTGATTTTACAATACACAAACTTTCCCAAGAGATCGATGTAATTTCAGATAGTAAATTGAACCTACAGTCTGTTTCTCCATTCTTGAACTTTAACCTCAAGTAAGAAAGGATTTATCGTAAAAAAACCCCCAATGTTTATATAAAAGACCCGAAAACCTGATTGAGGAATATTAGAAAATATTTGCCTACTAGGTGTTTCCCAAACCCGTTAATAAATTTATGTCCTTAATATGTGTTTGACATCTCAACCGGGGTGATATCATAGCCCCGTCCTCTTTGTGCGTTTGGTCTCTCATACGTGGGGTACAATTATTTAACATTCATCTGATAGAACCCCCGAAGGGACCACTGAGTCTACCATTTCTTAGGTAGACGGTTACATCCTCTACACTCAAACTAGGGGCCCAGCCCTGTTGGAGGACCTCTTCCTTTACCGCTGGATGAAGCCATAACAACGGACCTATTAGGGTACCTGTCTCCTCGGACCGTCCGCTGTCAGGTACCCCAACGTTTGTCGGCCCGTACTGAATCGCTGATTTGTTGTTGTTGTTTTCGATAGAACCGGCAAGGACCTTGACACCCATCTAATCGAATAAAAGACATGGGAGACCAGGTAGGAGTCGTAGGACCAAAGGGGACATAGGAGTGTACCAAAAGAAACCAACTCTCCCACTACATTGGTACTGTAGCGGACCGTACGTGACGGCTACAAGGGTCTCGACTCACTCCCGACGCCTCTACGGGGGAAAGAGAGTGGGGTGGATCGTACACAGGGAGGGCTCTCCCAGAAACTCTCGACGGGTGCCTGGTTCCTATATAGACTCATCGATGTAAGGAGACGATCCGTGGCGGAGGTAAACTTGATGACAGCTCCGTTTTAACGAAATAAAAGATTAAAACTACTATAATCGTTTATGTACATTACCCTTTATTTTAATTAGTCAAACACGGACACTTTAACGGAGGACAAATGGAGTCGGAACATCGCTAAAAAGGGGGAGGATGTCCCCAATAAAATTAATTGTCGCACTTAAAAACCATCAAATTAAATAAAATACTAACACATTTTTATGAGGAAACATTCCCAAATATATATTGATCGGTCGATTAATCGTCATTATAAAATTGTTGTCGACATCTTCGTCCCTCAGGGTACTTTGTACCGAAGAGGGAAGTCTGGTGGCCCTATAAATAACCACAGAAAGGAATAGTCGAGCCCGACTTCCGTTGTTTCCTCCCACCACACTCGTAGTCTATTAATTTTCTCTTCATTCGAAGGATCAGGAGGAGAGTGGACTGTGCGTGTTGAAGGATTCCTAAGACACAGAGATTCGGAGACTAAATTCTGAGGAAGAGGAAGGTCAAGAAGGTTTCAGATAATATGTGAGGAACACTCGGAGTTGGATTCTGTATGGAAAGACCTCTTGATAGCCCTCCGAAAATTACGTAAGTCAAGTCAAGTCAAGGCAGCGAGTCAGCACAGGCTGAGAAACGCTGGGGTACTTAGCGTCGTACGTAATTGTACTGGACCATTGTCGGTGGTCGAAAACCTGAGGTGAAAAGTACCTACCTTTCGTAAAATTGTATCTCAGGTGGAAGGGAAGTAACTTGAATGACCCTAAGTTCGTATTTTGACCCCCCTTATCCCCGTTTCCCCCACTCCCTCTCTCAATCCCCTCTACCGCGTCTCTTTGTTTCTGTTCCTCTCCGTCCTTTTGTTCGTTCTGTCTACTGGAGAGTGATTTCCACTCTCTGGGTGTGAGACGAGGGACGTTGGGGACGAAACAGTGGGCCGTGGAAGGACCGACGAAACCCAAACCCAATCTCCTACCCCAAGTCCTTGACACTGTTCCCACGTGCACCTCCCCTTCCATATTTACCTCTCCACTATCCCCCTAGTCGTCTGAGTTCACCGGGGGACCAGGGGACAAAGTCCCACTCGTAGGTCACCAGTACGAATCACTCTCAAGTTCTCAACACAAAAACGTGGTGCACAAAATAAGGATTCCCGTTCGGTCGATGAAAACACCCCAGTGTTTGTCAACCTGTGTTGACTCGCTGACAGTGCGAAAATCCTAGTGGGGGTCGGAAAGTTACAGACACCAGACGAAAGTTTCTCTTCCGATCCCTTCGGAGTGGCATAAAAGATTCTCTCCAGAGTGGTCAGAAAAGAGACACACGAGTGTTATGGAGTGGAGCTACTATCGTGTTCGGATGAAAAGAGTAGTGCCAAGTAAACGTACAAACGACTGGAGGAACCTGACACTCGAGGTACCCTCGTCTTAGAGAGACACCGATCAAACCACGGACCAGATACTATCTACGAGTTATTTTTTTTACCAACACATCTAATGTTTTGGGCACATTCACCTTAAACTGAAAGGTTAATTAATTCGAAGAATTCTCAGTCCTCAGAGTTAAAGACTATTTCACAAACTATCGGTTGAGGAATATGATCATCGACACAGATTTTTATAAAGCACTAACCTTGTCACAGACTTTGTGTCTGTTTCGAGGTTACAATTACTAGTCATAAAGAAGTTGTAATCATTTAATCTCCCTTTAAGAGATATCTTTCATTTACATTTCAAAAGGTTTCGCATAGATTTAGATTTGTATACCCCTTAGTCATTAGTGTCTGTGTCTACATGTGTGTGAGTGTCCAAACTAACCTTAGTAAATGCCCTAAAAAACCTCTCCCTTTTACGGGTCGCCCCCTACCCGTTTTTCAAGGATTCTTTAACTTTCGAAGAACATGACATAACCCGAAGGGAACACCGAGTCAACCATTTCTTAGACGGACGTTAAGTCCTCTGGGTCCAACCTAGAGACCCAACCCTTCTAGGGGACCTCTTCCTTTACCGATGGGTGCGGTCATAAGAACGGACCTCTTAAGGTATCTGTCTCCTCGGAACACCCGATGTCAGGTACCCCAACGTTTCTCAACCTGCGTTGAACCACTGATTTGTTGATGGTGAATATATTAGATATATTAGTGATATATTAGTGAGGTCACTGGTTCTCTTACTGAATGTGAACATTTCAAGAACATAAAGTATATGTGCGTCTCTTTGTCTCTGTTCCTCCCAGTCTCTCTCTTTTTGTTCTGTCTGTCTCTAGTGGAGAGAGAGAGGTCCACGGTGTCTAGGAGTAGGCGAAGGACGGTGAGGAGGTGACGGTCGTTTGGGGCCAAAACGACGAAACCCAAACCCAAGTTCCTATCCTGTGCTCTCATCACTATGACGTATGGGTAGTGAAATCGTCAACCACGAGTCACAGATAAACTACTCCCTGACTTACTGGAATAAGTCGAAAGTGGGAGTGGGAAGGTCCATCAATCACAAAAATAGAAATAAACTGGTCACTCCATGAAGGAGAGTCTCTCCAACTACTAGGACTTTCAAGGGATCGATTGGTTACTGTCTCAGTTCTCAGTTTGGGTGTAGAAAAGTAAGGTCTCAGACACGAAATAAAATAAATGACATTTTATCGTGGTGATTACCTCTTCCGTTACCGTGGGGTGAGGTCATGAGAACGGACCTATTAGGGTACCTGCCTCCTCGGACCACCCGACGTCAGGTACCCCAGCGATCCTCAGCCTGTGCTGACTCACTGAAGGGAAAGTGAAAAGTGAAAGTACGTGACCTCTTCCTTTACCGTTGGGTGAGGTCACAAGAACGGACCTCTTAGGGTCCCTACCCCCTCGGACCATCCGACGTCAGGCACTCCAGCGATTCTCAGCCTGTACTNCCGACGTCAGGTACCCCAGCGATCCTCAGTCTGTGCTGACTCACTGAAGGGAAAGTGAAAAGTGAAAGTACGTGACCTCTTCCTTTACCGTTGGGTGAGGTCACAAGAACGGACCTCTTAGGGTCCCTACCCCCTCGGACCATCCGACGTCAGGCACTCCAGCGATTCTCAGCCTGTACTGTCTCGTTAAAGGGAAAGTGAAAAGTGAAAGTACGTAACGTCTTCCGTTACCGTTGGGTGAGGTCACAAGAACCGACCTCTTGGGGTCCCTACCCCCTCGGACCACCGGACGGCAGATACCCCAGCGTATCTCAACCTGTGCTGACTTCGCTGAATCGTCGTCGTCGTCATCGTGGTGATTACATAAATAAATACACTTATTTATTATTGATTCCCATTCCCGTCGAGTGACATTATGACTCCTGCCAGAACACATCACAAATTTCCATCCCGAGACATTAGTCTGTTTAAACACAAACACAGTTGACGAATGAGAGACACACTGAAACTCGTCTACGGACTACAGAGACACGTAGTCAAAGGGGTAGAGGTTTTACCTTCGTCATAATTGTGGATAAAGTACTCCTTCAGAACTTCTAATACCCTCTACTACGGGACCGATGACCTGTGTCTCAGTTCTGGGGGACCATCGTTGGATTCTTCATCCACTGTCCAGGACTGAAGACACGGATTGACGTCACACAAGAAGGACCCAGTACGACAGGAGTAGACTTTCTACTGTCAGGTCTTCTGAACTAGAGATTCCGGGGAAGGTTGAGATTTTGGTCACTAGACTCTTATTAAAACACCACAGAGTGTAGACTACACTAAGGGGAACCATAAAGACTTTACAAAAGTAAGAGACTACTTCTCTCTTTTATTATTGCACTTCACCTTTCTGTCCCCTCTTTTGTCCTTAAAATTCTCGTAGTCACTCACCACCTACTTCTCACCCATAGTATACTGTTCATCGATTTAACTGGTAATGCCCATAACTTGAGGTAAACCACACATTATCATCCACTCGTGAACCGATATACTTTAAGCGTAGATATATAGTTGAAAGGGGTTTGTGGTGGAGTTAATTACTCACGACTTACTCATTACCTCTAGACCGACCCGTCTCTATCACTATCCTTTCTACTCTTTATATTCATAATATGACATTAATTTTCTTTCTGCTACACTGAATACCGGAGGTAGAGTTAAGGTAAAAGAAAGAAAGGGACAATTCGTCATATTTCGTTCTTGATAATACCTTTATCTATCTCCTTCGTTGTAAAGAAATTTTCAATTTTTTTTTTCAGATTTGAACCCTAAAGAAAACTACCCCTTTGTTATTTCACCATCTATTATGACTCCAAGAGTGGCGTTCTTTTGTTATTAACATAAAACATAAAATAATATTATTATCCAAGGGCCGATTTACGTGTTTAGATTATTTTGGTATTATGGTTCGATGTTACCCGAAGTACTTAACCTTTACGTCGCTTAAATTTACGAAAACCGTGGACGGTGGGTCAAGGGGTTATTATTCTAGATATTAAAGGACTATTCCCGTACGTGTTGAGAACACTTAAATCCAGGTATCTTCCCGGTTTCAGACAAAGTCACAAGTACAACAAAGAACAACCGGAGCGGTCCGGGTGAGGAAGTGTCGGTTGGGAAAACGGTCAATTTTGATAACTCTCGTGGCTCTATCTAAAATACTGAAAATTTCTCTAAAACTTGTATATTAATTGTCATGACGATTCAGTGAAGTCAGCACAGGCTGAGACACACTGGGGTATCTGCCGTCGGGTGGTCCGAGGGGACAGGGACCCTAAGAGGTCCGTTCTTGTGACCTCACCCAACGGTAGTCCTGGTCTTTGACACTCAGTAGGCCCAGAATAAATTCCCACAAAGCTTTCGTGACTCACAGTGAAGATGTGTAAATTTCTCATGACACACAAACGTTTACGTCGTCCTTCACAATTGTATACAACCATTCCGAGTCCCATATCACCCTTCTCCGACATCGAAAGAATGGATTCACAGACCCACTTTCAGCTCACGTTAAAAGGAATTCACGTTCAATGTCCACAGTGACCTCCAACCACACTTGCACCACTCACACCATCCTTTCTGCCTTAAAGTAAAGAGACGAGTCCGAGAACCATGACTGTTCTGGAGATCCGATGTTCGTCTACAATTAACTCGACAGTGTACGCCGTAGAGGCACATGTTGAGTCCCATGGCACACCCCCAGGAACCTTGAAGGAAAAGAGATTTGTTTTCCACAGAAGTAATCACCCGTCAACCCAGGGTAGAATGTTGATATGACCACGACTCAGCTGTCTCTCGTGTACTTCTTTGGTGGTCCTCACAGAAACCAGAAATAATAAATAAATGAAAATTAACTTAATGTCAACTAAATGTTACAACATAATTAAATACGACATGTCGTTTCACTAAGTCAATATACACGGAAGAAACAATTATGTAAGTAAAGGTAATATCAAATAGAATCCTATTACTCATATACGATATGTCAAGAGACACGATATGTCATACTGGAACAACAAATAGGTAAGGTATATATTATCGAATGTAGATGATTGGGGTCGGAGGGTGAAGTGGAGGGGGGTCGGGGAGCGGGAACCGTTGGTGGTTCAGACAAGAGATACGGCCACTGAGATAAAGACAAAGTATCTATCCAAGGAGACCCAGTACCAAATCTAAGGTGTACACTGACCATATTACCGTAAACAGAAAGAGAAAGACTTAATGACGTGAATCATACTATTAGAGATCAACGTAGGTACACCGACGTTTAGTATAATAAAGCAAGATAAAGAGGGTCTGAGTGTACAGTGTACCGTGGTACACCCACCGGTTACTACCATACTAGGTCCTCAGACCCTTGGCATCAAAGTACGATTCGACGGGCCTCATACTGTTTCCAAAGCGGTGATTGTGGTTCCAAGTGATGATCTCTGGTTACCATCCAGGTGGGGTGCCGAGCGAGAGGCACGACGTAAAACGACTATACGGTGAGGTTGTGTCGTTCCGAAAACAAGGAAAAGACGAGGACAACTTGAACGTACAATTAACGGTCATCACTCACAAACTCTATCAAACTCTATCAATGATGTATGTCATAGTCCTATTTCCTTTGTGGGAGACCTTTTCACGTCAAAGGAGGGACAGGGAGTGGAGGAGGGTAGTGTGTAAAACGAGAGGAAAGGTCAAACCTTTTACGTCAAGTTAACTCGACTCAGTGGACGGAGACTAGTGAAGGAATAGTCGACGTCTACTCAGATGGAACTGAAACGGGGGTCAGAGTAAATTAATCTATATTCGAATGGAGTTTCAGTTAAGTAAGACAAAGAATTGTAACTGGCGTCAAAGAGAAAACCGATTGAGGAACGGAAAGGGACACTAACTTCGTCACCTCCAACTATTAAGTAAAACAAGGCGGTAATAACTAAACCACCGAGACCAGGTTTTAAACTTTTAAAGAGAGGTCCAACAAGAACGGGAACCAAAAATGTTTCTGTAACGTATTTTACTTCCCACATCCAGTCTTTATCTTCGTAGTCACGATGAAATCCCATACTCCCAGGTGAAAGTTAACACTTTCTCCGAATAACAATTAACGTCTCTAAAGGTTCCCGTAGTGTGTGAAGAGTACGCCACCGACCCTTTTTTTAGGAGGAATGTTTACGAAAGATTTGACTCTTACCTAAACTTTCTGGTAACAGACGGGATCGAGTCTTTAATAAGAGAGTATTTCCTGAACACATTTCCAAAAGTTCTATGGAAATACACTTTCTATTTGATATAATTCCCGGGTTCTCGGAGACGAGTGGTGTAAAAATGACTTCCAAAGGAAAGGACTAAGAATATTTACAGTCAAAGTGACTTCTCAAAGAATTTCAGTGACGGAGGGAACCTGATTCTTAAGACTTGGACTTGGACCTACGAAGAGACTACAGAAAAGAAAAATAAAACCCCTTGAACCATCCACAGTTCATCGGTCATCTCAAAAAGAACTATCTAGTATAACTCTAATAACTTCCCAAGA
The DNA here is from genome assembly GCA_006410555.1 of Capra ibex. Lineage (NCBI taxonomy): Eukaryota > Metazoa > Chordata > Mammalia > Artiodactyla > Bovidae > Capra > Capra ibex. The sequence goes on along the minus strand of SJYO01041852.1, from coordinate 36,529,673 downwards.
ATATAACGAAGGGACCACCGAGTCTACTATTTCGCAGACGGACGTTACGCCCTCTGGGTCCAAGTTAGGGGTCCAGCCCTTCTAGGGTACCTCCTCCTTTACCGTTGGGTGAGGTCATAAGAACGGACCTTTTAAGGTACCTGCCTCCCCGGACCATCCGATGTCAGGTACCCCAACGCTTCTCGACCTGTACTGACTCGCTGAAGGGAAAAGGAAAGGGAAAGATATAACGGAATTTTTTTCGAAGGGATTTACTAGTGACGTCTTTGGGGCCTTTGGCTCTTAAACACATCACTCCGAGAGTACCTCCGAAAATAAAGAAGTACTCAGAGATCGTACACTGTAAAATAAAAGTACAACTTTGATCAACATTATTTCCGGATAGTAATTTTTTCTTTCTTTCTTTCTTTTTTTTTGTAAAAAGAAACGAAGTAAAAGGGGTTTAATCATACCGTTCGACTCGGTCACTGGAGTCCAGATAAATAACCTTTCATACTTTCTCGTCACCTTTACTTGTCTTATATAAGAAAAGGAGTCCAATGAAATGAAAGAATACTTCTATCCCAGGAAACTTAATCGAGGATTGGTGTCATCACACATTCCCAAAATGATGGAAGAGACTAAAAGGATTTCCTTTTCCGTCTTGGATACCGTAACAGAATATAGAATTCTTTTGACCACCATCTACGGAAGGTCTCTGTGAATGGAAATATTCCGATTTAAGAAGGGAGAAGAGGAAAGGTAGATTAAACTATCGTACCCAGAGATATTTATTTCGCTCGAACATTATGGTCAAATAGTAACAGAATCTCTGGTTGAGTCGGAACTGGAGTTCGTACATTACTTGAGTCAAAGGACACTAGTCTACCACTTTAGTATTGGGGTTTTCCATAAAAGGACTTCACTCTATCTTTTCTACTTTGGTAGTACATGTCTGAAAATTTTATAAAGGGAAGACAGTCAGTACTGACAATATTTGGTCCATCGAGTTACTACAAATACTTAGAACGACCGACAGTCGATACTTTCCTAGGTCGGTTTGAACCCCCTTAGAGAATGACGCAATTTATCAGACCGAGATTCGTCATTTTAGGTTTAGACAGGTAACACGAAAGTAAAGTTATCCGGGAGATCTAAGAATTAATGTTGCACCCGATTAATACGTCAGGTTCAAGATTTCGCGTGATCTAAACGTGTCGTGCAGAGAGGAAGCGGAGAAGAAGAGCAACCGTAATGACATAACCAAAAGGCCTGCGACAGTCTGACTCTAAATTTAGGAATTGGACTGTAAGTAACACAAGACTCATAGTCGGAAAGGACGGAAAGACTTAATGCACGGGTTATTTCAAGAGCAAAGACAGTATCCAGTCCTGAACCAGAAAATATTTAAGAATCCAACCCTGGTAAATTTAAGACAAAAACTAAAATAGGACGGAGAAGTTTAATAAACGGAACATTCGCGAAATTGAAAAACCAGAAAACGGGGTCGAAGAATGCGATAATTAAAAAAAAAAAAATTGGATACACTGGTGACTTCGTTTAAATACCTTTGAGAGTAACTGTTACTCCATCGAAGTAAGCCCTCTCTCTTCTCTTTACAAACCTTCCAGAAGTTTACCCGTATAAACGGTTTGGCACCTACACACCGGAATGACGTCGAGGGCTCCCTCAGGAGTCGATAATGTCGGAGAACTTAAACCGTGCACATCCTATAAGAGGTAGATACGTAAAGGAGGTCGGTGAACGAACCACCACGATCACGATTCCTTGGGTGGACTGTTACGCCCTCGACAATTCTCTACACTCAAACCTAGGGACCCAGTCCTTCTAGGAGACGTCCTGCCGTCACCGTTAGGTGAAGTCATAAGAACGGACCTCTTAGGGTACGTGTCTCCTTGGACCGTCCGACGTTCAGGTGTCCCAACGTTCCTCAGTTCATTTCTGACTTCACTGAATCGTACGTGACCCTGTTACACAATTAAAGGAGACTTAGGTAGACTCTCTTTCTTCCTCTCTCCTCCCACAACCCCCACCCCTCTCTATTTTTTCCCCTTCCACGAGAAAGTATGTCACACATACACTTTCGAAATACCACACACGTCTCCGGTTGCATAGGATAGAATAAATGAACCAACAACCCACTGAACAGTCTTACAAAAACAAGAAACAAAACGAGACCTCTCCTTTAAGAGCAGAGTAGAATAAACGTATACGGACCTTCACTCTGAAAAACTCGACAAACATGTTTAAGGTTTCTATGTGTCAAAGATCCGAAAGGAATTCTTCTTTCCCTCGGGTTCCGTTCTACTTTGTCCTCTGTTACGACCTTAAGAGGACTACGTCGGAACCCCGTGTAAAACACCAATAAGATCGGTATTAACGGATACCGATCTCAAACCGTCATGACTCGTTGAAGTGAAAGTGAAAAGTGAAAGTACGTAACCTCTTCCTTTACCGTTGGGTGAGGTCATAAGAACGGACCTCTTAGGGTCCCTACCCCCTCGGATCACCCGACGGCAGATACCCCAACGTGTCTCAACCTATGCTGACTTCGCTGAATCGTCGTCGTCGTCGTCGTCTCCAAGACCCTGTTGAAAACGAACGGGACCTAAAGACGAGGTAGGTAGAGAGGTAATGTGAATGGACAGAAACTGGGTAGAGGAACCTCTAAATGAAAGACGGTAGGTATAATTTTTGGTGTATGTACGTTTACAGAAGTCAAGTCAACGTGTCAGTACAGGCTGAGAAACGCTGGGGTACTTACCGTCGTACGGTCCGGAGGGACAGGTAGTGGTCGAGGGTCTCAAGTGAGTTTGATTACAGGCAACTCAGTCACTACGGTAGGTCGGTAGAGTAGGAGACAGCAAGGGAAGAGGAGGACAGGGGTTAGAGAGGGTCGTAGTCTCAGAAAAGGTTACTCAGTTGAGAAGCGTACTCCACCGGTTTCAAGTCGAAATCGTAGTCAGGAAGGTTACTTGTGTGTCCTGACTAGAGGAAATCCTACCTGACCAACCTAGAGGAACGTCAGGTTCCCTGCGAGTTCTCAGAAGAGGTTGTGGTGTCAAGTTTTCGTAGTTAAGAAACCGCGAGTCGAAAGAAGTGTCAGGTTGAGAGTGTAGGTATGTACCGATAACCTTTTTGGTGTCGGAACTGATCTGCCTGGAAACAACCGTTTCATTACAGAGACGAAAACTTATACGATAGATCCAACCAGTATTGAAAGGAAGGTTCCTCATTCGCAGAATTAAAGTACCGACGTTAGTGGTAGACGTCGTTTACACAATCTTGGATAATTAATGAGTGATACAATAGGGAAGATCTATTTTATAAACATAGAATTGTCTTAGGAAGGTCTCTACTACGAGATTCAGTGTTTCTACCACATGTTCCATCCTTAAAGTAAACTAAGTAACTGTGACACCTATAAGAGGTTAGTCCGGTCTGACCTTCAGTCGAAGAGAGATGATCGTATTCTTACTTTGGTTAAGATGAACCTCATCGTCGTTCAGAAAAACTTAAAAAGTTTTTCACATAAATACATAATATAGACACATATAATACTTGTACATATGTAAAAAGACTCACTTGTCGAATAACTAGGGTCACCGACAATTTAAAAAGATACGGTAAATACTAACAAGGGTACTATATCACTTTATAAGTTCCGTTTAAACTAGTCACAAAGAATTTTTCCAGTTTACGAAGATGGATTGAAAGCAGATTTCTATAACGTTCTGCAAACGACGATCAGGTCTCCCTCAACCTGTCCATATACATTGATTACCTCAGTGTTTAACCTTCGACTACTTCATCACTGTCTTCTTACATTCGTTTGGACGAAAACGTAGTTGTCAAGAGGACTGGACTCTACAGAGCCACTTCGCTTGTTACATTAAGGTGACCCAGTGAAGAGAACATGTTTATTAGTCGGCACTAAGATAAGGTCCTAAAAAGTCACTAAGAAGGGAAGGGGGGTAGTCCTTCATTTCTTACCTCATACTATTATAATCGTCAACGGGTCGAAGTCGGATTAAGTCAGTACAGTGTACGACTTGACAAACCATTAAAGTAACAGTGCGGCTTTCTGTCTAACTCTGTATAAAGTTCTTTCACAAAGTACCACTGGACTTTCCAATACATAAACTTCTACCGGTATCTTTTCGTCTGTCCCATATGGTAAAACAAACTTAAACTTTTCAAAAAGAGAATTTAACTCCCCTTTTGTACCCCCTTTTTTTCTGGTTTACGTCCCGATAAAAGAAACGGTCTTATCAACAATGAAAAAAAGGAGACCTTTTATTTATCCAATGATAGATCCAGAAACACGAAGAGAAGGAGTTGAAATAACATACAGAACAGTGAAAGTGAGACCGCCATAAGATAAACTGCTCCTTTCCTGACCTAAAACTCAACGGTTTTATACTTTATATTTTTCGTGTACAGGGTTTATGGGTTTATTATAAATCACCGAGGGCGCAAGAAACACAAAGGAATACCTTAATACTAAAGAAGAACTCACCTTCAAAGGCCTTTATCCATAAACTGGAGGGAATGTTTAACGGCGGACTGTCGTTTAAAGCCCTCCTAATGTCAAGGGACAGGTCTTCGGAAACGCGGACCCATTCCAGGAGGTTTCACTCGAGGTAGAGGATTCTAAAGACCCTAACTCGGAGAAATCCACCCGGAGAGACCTCTCACACCGTTTAGAAGACGAGACCCTCGGGAATCCTCTCTCTGGTCTCGTCTGACTTCTGGAATGTAGAGAAACATTACAACTGATAGTCCCCAAGATTTACCAGACCTTAAAAATCACTTTAAATATCCAGTCCTAGGGTTCTCTAAACTACCCGTCCCTTTATTTCAGCGGTGGGACCACAGTGTTGACCCAAAAGTCGAGTTCCGAAAACGAGGTCTGAATTAAAATAGTCATGTCGAGTGTGGATGTCCCTCCTGAAACATCTGCCAGTCTTGGACTCTGCTTCCTGTGTCTGTCCCCGACTCAGTCTGTCCCTAAACCCTAAATCTGACATTTGAACCTCAAAGAGAGTCTTCGCGAAACCTTGGTGGGGGGGGGTTGTGAGGGGGGCG